>OY744515.1:171645225-171667725 GCA_963556195.1 Sepiola atlantica | reverse complement strand
TATATATATATATATATATATATATATATATATATATATATATGATTGATACAACAAGAGAGCATCCGAATAAAAATGCAGCTCAATATACTAGATATAGTATTAACAGCTAAAAATACAGTTAAAGAATAAAATAAGATGTTGATCAACTTTTATTAGAATTCTATGTTAAGGCAAAGTACTGTAAAGTCCTTAACCCATGAGTTGTCAACGAAACTCTTCTCAAAGGACCATTACCGGAATGACATTACTGCAGGTAATAAAAATGAGTAAAGGACTTTAAAGTACTTTGCCTGAACATTGAACTGTGATAAAATTTGATAAGCACCTTATTTTATTTTTCACTTAATCTATTGCTATATATATATATATATATATATATATATATATATATATATATATATATATATATATATATATATATATATATAAATATGGCGGAAAGTTTACAACGAACACAACTGAACATGACAACGTTAACAGAAAAAACGTGTGTACTGTCTTGAAGAAACATGATGCGTACTTGAAAGCATCAGGTTCCTTCATAAACTTAACCACTAAATCTAAATACAGGTTAGATATAAAGACTTGGAATTAGAATTAGAAGTTTTTTTGATAAAGAAACCCGATGAAAATATATTTTGCCGCCTCACAAATGTTTATGGAATCAGTAAAGTAAGTCCCCTTAAATAACCAAATAACTAAACCTTAGTCCGTGATCGCATAACTAGTTTTGCACGGTGAATACATTTGGAGGTGGCTCAACAACTCCGGTAAATGATGTTACAGTTACAGTTACATATGATGCAGGTGTTGAAGTATAATAACTAGTGTATTTATAAACACACACACACACACACACACACCCACACACACACACACACTATATATATATATATATATATATATATATATATATATATATATATATGTATATATATATATGTATACACACATATATATATACAGGGTGAGCCAAGAGAAGGTAGACAGTAAACAATATTAAGAGATCACTTATACGTACACTTACATGTAATAACATAATTATATTAATGAAAATTTAATATTATTTATCAACGCAAGTGTTCAAACTGTTTTCCTTCTTGATTTACACAGCTTTGAAGTCTGCCTCTTATGCTTCAACAAACATTTCAATATATGCTGTTCACCTACTTTTGGCTCACCCTGTATATATATATATATATATATATATATATATATATATATACAGTGGTTCTCTGTAGTTTTCATTAAATAGAAATTGTTTAGTAATAAAATAATAAATATATAGCATCTACGTTGACAGCCACCTCGATAATAGAATTGATATTATAAATCAGAGAGCAATAAGTATGCTCATTATAGAGATTTCTTCATATATATATATATATATATATATATATATATATATATATATATATATATGTTTATATATATATACAGGGTGGGCAAAAATAAGGGTCCTATTTTTAAAAATTCATAACTTTTTTATTTATTAATTTTTTTTTTTTTTTTTAGAATAAGTAAAGGACCCCTTCCGAAGCAAGCATGAGCCGTATTAGCCCTAAGGAACGTACCCTCATTTAGAAAACATTATTTTTGCTTAAAAAACTCAAAACAGTGTAAAAAACAATACTTTAGTTTTTGTAAGTTTTAAGATATGTGTTTCGGCTAAAATTTGTTTTGTTTATTTCAAAAAATCTCGGAAGGGTCAGACTACACACACATAAAGTTTGGTGAGTTTAACTTTTATTTTGTGGAAGTTATTCAAATTCAAGTTATTCAAATTTAAAGATAGTACCCTTATTTTGGCCCACCCTGTATATATATATATATGTTCATATATATATATATATATATATATATATATATATATATATATATATGTTTATATATATATCATATATATATATATATATATTTATATATATGTATATATATATATATATATATATGTTTATATATATATATATATATATATATCATATATATATATATATATATTTATATATATATGTATATATATATATATATATATATATATATATATATATATATATATATATATGAGAAAGGAAGGATGAAAGTAATCCAACGTAATTGGTAATGAAGAAGGAAAACGCAAGAGATGTGTTTCATATAGACATTAACGTTTCGTCTTTATTGTAAGACTTCCTCGGGATGATAATTTGAAGAAAAATGTCACGCAAGTATATCGAAATTAAAGGTTGGCATGATTGAGAGATGAAGAAAAGTAGTAGCCGTGGCTAATATTTGCGCTGGAGGAGAGTCATAGTTCTACACATTCGTTCAAGCACACTTATGCCTGACATAGCAACCTGATGAATACAGTATTGACAAGATATCTCTACAAATTACATTTGAAGAGAATAATAAAACGACATTTGTTTACGTTGTACTTTTTAAATAAAGCTGTTCCATTGTTTATTTTTAATGCACAAAGAGAAGCAAAATAAACTGAACGCAACCCAACATTCGGATAGGTGTAAATCACATTTGAACACGTGTCTTAAAGTTGAGTTCTCTCCCTTGCATATTCTAAGCCAAAGTGAATGTTGCACTATTTAAAACGGAGCGTTCACCGCTATAAATGAATACTGCTTAAAGAAAAGGCAATTTCTAATCGTCTGGGTGTTCTAATTCATCCAATATATTATTTCAAAATATTGAATGCTGGAATGTGTTGTTGTTTGAATGTTAAATACATAACTTTGCTAACATATGATGTGAACGCTCTCGATCGTTTTTAAACTATTAGTTCGATGTATTGTTATTCTCGAATAAATCATATGCACGTTTATTGTTACAGTGCAATTATTTAAATCCTCTTTTTACTGCAAATATTTTTAGCAGAAATAGTTTATTAAAACAAGAATAAAACAAAGCATAACTTTATTTTACGTATACATCATGGTGTGCAGCAGAATTCATTATTGTGTTAGGCAGTTCATTAAATGAAGTACAATAGAACATTGAGTACTATTTAATTTTATGTGAATAGGTGTAGCCTGAAATCGATTTTGATAACATACGATGATTATAGACCTATATGTGATTTGCTTGCCAGAAGTAATCAGAGTAAAAATAACGTTTTCTTAAATGGTGTCTTCATCGCAAACAAGTATTATTGTCAGTAAAGCGTAAATGGCTCTAGAGTTTGGGGCCACAGTTATAAGCTCAATATATTCCAGTAGTTAAAACTAGAGATGCTTATTCACACTACATTACAATGTGTGCAGGTTGATACTATCTGGAAGGCAGGTAAGCGGGATAAAATTACAAAGATAAGCCCCCCCCCCAAGCAAAGTCAAGAACAGACTATAAAAACCTCCGGCATGCAGGAATCTACGAGGGATATAGAGTTGAATATCAAAGCTAGTAACTAAATAGTATTATTGCTCTTTGAAAAGGGTGCAAGTGTCATAAATGCATTTAATATATGAAATCCCCATTCATGTATATGTATTTGTGCATATGTATTAATACGAATATATTTCCAGTAGTGTATCTAATATATTAAGTAAAGTCAGTGAAATTATCATTTCTTTGGGATCGATGGTTTTCTTCCGACAAAATCAATAATTAATTAATTTTCGTCAGCTTTGCTTGTAGATCGTTGCAGCATGTTATTAAGGAGAATAAAATGTAATTTGATTTAATTTCTTCAAGAAAATACTTTGTCAGAAGTATTTTCAAGTAGCTGCCATATTAAAGAGATGATATGCAGTATTATTTCCGTTTAAATGGAACAAAAAATAATATTTTGTGGGAAAAAAGCCATAGTACAACAAATATTACGTTAATATTTTACCAGCAAAGAATGCAACTCTGCACTGATGGGACAGGTCCAAGATGTTATTTGATAGTGCTGAACCTATTAACTTGAAAATTATATTTCGACCTGTAAAAGCAGGGTAAACAAGTGGCGGATGAACCAACGAAAGTTAAGCAACAGTGCCAACACACGGAGGATATCGACAATCACACCTCGAATGAAAACGATTTGAATAAAAACAGCACACGTGCTGTAAACATGACACATACTGTTACTTTGTAAACAATGCGTTTTCAGCGGCTTTTTTTTTAAAATATAATGTTGGCTAAGCGCTGACGCATAAGTGAACATTAAAAAAATGCATCGATTGTGATAAAACACCCAATATAATTGGGTATTTGTTTTGGTGTGGATTAACAGAGAAATAACATATATTATGGGTTCCATTAAAAAGCATAAACAAATGTTAACATGTCGTTAACAACATTAGATTCCAGCAAAGAAAAAGGTCAACGCTAGACAAAGTCAGTATGTAAAAAGGGAAAAAAAGAAATGTAATTCATAGCTTACTTAACCCAGATGAAAATCCTGTCCAATTCAATATAAAATAACAGAAAATGTTATAGAATTGCTACTTTGTAGAAATAGCCTGTAACACGCAAAGAACACCTCTTAACAAAGTGTGTTTTAATATAGAAAATATGATTAACACCGCGAAAATCAGCACCACAGTGACCTAAATAATGAGCCTGTTTTCATGGAATCGCTCCAGACAAGGAAATATACCACTTAATGTAATCACCGAAATAAAACTGCTTGAGCTCAAATCTACATAAGTATTAGATGGATAGATACTCGAAAAAATAAAACAGCAAGTCCCTCCTATTTGTCAGAAACATCGCCAATGCAATGTTAGACATCAAGTAAGAAATAAAGGAAACGAGATTTATTAATGAGGGTAACTTCCTCTCCTATTATTATTATTATTATTATTATTATTATTATTATTATTATTATTATTATTATTATTATTATTTTTATTTTTTTTTAGTAGTAGTAGTAGTAGTAGTAGTATTATCATGTACATTATTGTTAGGATGACTATTGAATTACGTTAACTTTCTACTGAGCAGTGGGCATGTGAGCAAACATATATTACTCATTTGAAATATTTTATAATATCAATTTATATATATATATATATATATATATATATATATATATATATATATATATATATATATACGGAAGAGAATGGTAGTTTTCTTGAAGCATTTCTGGGAATAGTAGAAATATGTTAAGAAGGCTGAGAGCAATGTAGATTTCCGTGTAGGTTGTAAGCTGGAAGGAACAGAAATAGTAAATCGAATTAGGGTGTTTTACCATTTATTTTTCTCTAAAATCTTACATAACAGCAAGTGTGGTGTCGACTGTTTTTTTTGTCCGGATGATTATTAAAAAAGTATTCATTTAATATTTCGGTAAAATCTTCACTGTTGTGAAAAATAATAAACGCCAATTGCTCTAAGATTTCTTTAAATATTTCACATATATATATATATATATATATATATATATATATATGAAGAAATCTCTATAATGAGCATACTTATTGCTCTCTGATTTATAATATCAATTCTATTATCGAGGTGGCTGTCAACGTAGATGCTATATATTTATTATTTTATTACTAAACAATTTCTATTTAATGAAAACTACAGAGAACCACTGTATATATATATATATATATATATATATATATATATATATACAGGGTGAGCCAAAAGTAGGTGAACAGCATATATTGAAATGTTTGTTGAAGCATAAGAGGCAGACTTCAAAGCTGTGTAAATCAAGAAGGAAAACAGTTTGAACACTTGCGTTGATAAATAATATTAAATTTTCATTAATATAATTATGTTATTACATGTAAGTGTACGTATAAGTGATCTCTTAATATTGTTTACTGTCTACCTTCTCTTGGCTCACCCTGTATATATATATATGTGTGTATACATATATATATATACATATATATATATATATATATATATATATATATATATATATATATATATGTGTGTGTGTGTGTGTGGGTGTGTGTGTGTGTGTGTGTGTGTTTATAAATACACTAGTTATTATACTTCAACACCTGCATCATATGTAACTGTAACTGTAACATCATTTACCCGGAGTTGTTGAGCCACCTCCAAATGTATTCACCGTGCAAAACTAGTTATGCGATCACGGACTAAGGTTTAGTTATTTGGTTATTTAAGGGGACTTACTTTACTGATTCCATAAACATTTGTGAGGCGGCAAAATATATTTTCATCGGGTTTCTTTATCAAAAAAACTTCTAATTCTAATTCCAAGTCTTTATATCTAACCTGTATTTAGATTTAGTGGTTAAGTTTATGAAGGAACCTGATGCTTTCAAGTACGCATCATGTTTCTTCAAGACAGTACACACGTTTTTTCTGTTAACGTTGTCATGTTCAGTTGTGTTCGTTGTAAACTTTCCGCCATATTTATATATATATATATATATATATATATATATATATATATATATATATATATATATATATATATATATTTCTGTTTAATATAAAGTTAAAGACTGTTAAGTGCGATGTAATGATTTAATATTTCTCGTTCCTGTTGGAAATAAGAGATTATAAAAGGTTCATGTTGTTAATTCGATAATATAGATATCCATCAGTTGAAATTTCAGTGGCGTAAATCATTTAAAGTAAAATCTTAAGCATATATTTACTAAAAATCACGTTTTAAAAAAAAAGTATGTTATCGTAAGTTGAACGTGAAAACTGATTGGATTAATAGAATATATAGCTTAATTATGTTAGCCAAGAAAAAAGGATAACGCAATTAAAAAATACATTACATTAGATAAAAAAATAATGTGTTCTCGTGTGTTAGTTTAAACGAAATGAAAAGCGGTGTAATATTGTTTCAGTTACCTAAATTATTTAAAGTTAAATAGAGTTTGACATTTCTTCTAAACAACATAGTATACTTATAATAAATCACGTTAGAGTACCGAAAGACAAAAAAGAAATAATAATACAAAATACTTCAACAAAAAGACTGCTCTATTCTTTATCTCATACAAAAAAGATAATGAAAGTGTTCTGTCAGAAAATATACTTCACTTTCGTGTTATCCCAAAAACAAACTTCGATTAAGGCCAATTGATAAAAATCATTGATTTATCCGAGCCTGTAAAAATGTATATTTTTCCATAACCGGGTCTTTCTTTACATACTGTATAGAAACACTTTAACATAAGTTTTTTTAGAATATTTATTAGAGTTTAAGAGAATTAAGTGAATTGTTCGCCTTTTTATGAACCAAAAGAACAAAACAATGCTAAGTAGAGTTTGATTAAAAGATATCATTATTTGGTAATTTTGCAGAAATATATTTGTGTATATTATATTGTGGGGGGTACCTATTTTTACAGAATAATTTTTTAATGCTAATTCACCCAAAAAAGAAATATAAGATGAGTATCTGTCAGCTGATTACATGTAAAATAAAAATATAACGCGCGAAAATTGACCGGGAGTGTATACGTTTTTTAAAATCATGCATCCAATGTTTTACATGCCCCTAATCTCAAAGTTAGTTGTTAAAAATATACTTTCAAGAACTGCACAGAACTATACCCCAAATCGACATATTCAAGGTCATACCGTACTTTAAACGACACAGGGTATGTCGGGCGGATTGTTGTGGACGCATTATTGATTCGGTATGAAGAAAACCTCCCTGTTAAATACGATTGTTAAATTATAGCATAACAGATATATTTTTCATATGAAATTTTAAAAAGTATTGTTTTGAGTCTTCGATTATAGATCCAGATGTTCATACTTTTAGAAATTTACCCTATTATATACATTTCAGTGGATGATCATGCGCGTTAATGTACACTTTAAATATGGTGTAAATAAGGGTAATAATATACGAAACTATGAAAATAATTACTAGAATAGTCTATGCTGATTAACATCAACTTTTATTTTCAAATATTAGCCTATTATACATTTATTCACCCCAAGTAAGGCATATTACGACTGAGACGATACGATATGGATTACCTATATTAGTGACCAGAATTATGGGAGACATCCTACGCCAGGAAGTTGTGTAGGGACATGTTTGTTAAAATTATATTTAAATTGATCCCTGTTGGTTAAACCAGGGAAACAGGGAGCAGCGAGGTAGTTCAAAAGTTAGGATAGGTGAGTAAGCTTATCCGGCATCTTCTGACGTGTCCAGTGAACGGGTGAGAGTGTTCTGCTAATCGGCGCTGTCCGGGGTGAATACGTTCAGGGGTACAAAGTCAGTAAGTTAGTAGATGCACATTCTGTGCCATTACTTGTAAAACAGGTACAATGATACACAATCGCTGCCTTGACGCAATAAATACAGCTTGTTAAAGAGTATAGTACCTGTTATATTAGCGACTCATTTTGTGCACCCTATCCAAGACAGAGAGACTAGTGGTTGATACACCATCCCAGATGTGGAAACACTATTCCATGCATAGACGAATAATTGCTTTATAGAGTGATACTCAGGTCGAATGGGGAACACTTTTTTGTCAACGACTTGGCAATAGCTTATATGTGAATATTCCAATTAATTGCGTGTGTTTATTTAATGTTAATGTCTGTTAACTATTGAGTCTTAGTAAGAGTGCTATTAGCCATGCCTATCGCTAGTTGGAAAAGGTAGTTATTATTCTTAACGGAAATAACTTCGTATTGGTTGTATTGAATGTGTCCATCTATTTGGATGCTATGTATCTTGAATACTTGCATGTAGTTTACTATAATTGTACACATTACCATTGCTAGTGAAACCCACTGTGCCACATCATAATATATCGTACACGTAATATTGAAATAGAACGAACATACATAACGAACAGTTTTTTTTTATTTAAATGAAGTTGCCCGAGTAGCAACACAACCCATATTTGTCTATCCATTCTCGCAGTTTAATTTACTGTTAGAGTTGATTGAATATCTCTATTTTTAACCCTGACGTTCTATCTAATAAGGCTTGCTAGAATATATTTACTATTGCATTCACGAGCATTTTGCAGAGAGTGTTTCGGTTAGTTATATATTAATAGACACAGAGCGTGTTCTGTTATTATCGTTAATATATAATATGTATGTTAACAGGTTTGGTATATTGCTAGCTTGTTCTTCCAATTTATCTTTGGATTCCGAGCGGCGAACGTTCTATATGACCAAGCAAAAGTGTGTTATGGTTTGCCTAAAGACACCCTGCTGCACGCATCTGTAATCAAATTAGGTATTCCGGTATCAATCACCTTCTTAAATAATTACTTACGCTGAAGTGGGCTGATTAACATTACAATGGCTAATAGGGTAATTATATATATCTCCGAATTAATTAATGTATCTAGCGTCTGGTCCAACCTACCAAGAATTGACATCATCTTTGCTTAATGAATAGCACAGAGTAGGAAAACCTATCTCCCTTTACGTATGTATGTATGCATGTATGTATGCATGTATGTGTGTGTGTATGTATGTATGTGTATATATCCGACCAACGTAACTATCTTTCTCTCTATATATTTAAATAATCCAAGCAATTGAGCGAGCAGCTAGTTAATCGTGGTCTAAACCGGTTGGGATCACTAATGAGCTGTTGCCCATCGGTCTTTTAGGTTGTAAGATTGTTTGACATGCGAACAGATCATTGCCGATCGTCAGGGAAGAGACGGAAAGGTCATAAACGTGGCGCTTAACTCGTACAAAACGGACATCTGGCGGGCAATATATAATCGAAATAATGGCCGTAAATACAGCGGGGTCATGTTTATTCAACAGCAGAGTGGAATTCGTCGACACATTCTTGTTGCATGTGATGACCAAAACATATGAAATAAAAGTACAATAACGACAACAAAGACAACCACACATACATATGTATGTGTATATAAATTAATATATATATATATATATATGTATATATATATATATATATATATATATATATATATATATATATATATATATAAATAAATTAATATATATATATATATATATATATATATATATATATATATATATATATATATATATATATGTGTGTGTGAGTAAAAGGAGAATTAGAATTTGAGACAGAGCAGACGCTCAGCTATTGGAATGAGTGTATAATAGAGCTAACCAAGTTTACATATTAATACAGAAACATTTAAAAGCTTGCATGCGCACGGGTAATTCGATCTGGAAATATATATTTATAAGATGTGGACAATCTATACACCGACTTGCAAATTGATACAGTTGAAGGCTGAACAGCTAAGTTTTACGTTATGAGAAGTGGGTAAGCGTAAAGGGTCGGTTGGACATGATAAAAGAGATTGCGAGCTGAGAAATAGGTAAGAGTTGTGTGGGGCGATTTCTCATTGCCATTTCTTCTCTACTTTCTTAATACATTGTCAGTATCATATTAAAAGAATACGATTATCATAAATGACCGCCACACTAATATATAGTTTCATCATAAATCCAGTAAATATATATTTGTCAACATATTGACTATCTACCCAATAAATGTTTATTCGTCAAATTAGATGTATTTTTAATTACCTAAACACTGCACTCATCTCTTAGTATAGTGTTGTCTATCATCATTACATCCTCTCATTATATACACCTCCATATTATGGGTATGCCTTTGTCAGTATTTAGACAAGCAGCGACTTCTTCCTTTCAGCAAATGTATGCAATGTGTATGAACATGACGTAATTACGTATGGAAATGATGTAGTAATACATTTAAACACTAAGGAAAACATTACTATTTATGTAATAATAATAAATGAATGTTTATATTAATTTTTCTTTAAGTAAAAAACGTATTTACAGATTTTTCAAATAAATTAGAGCATTCCGTCACTTTTAAAAATAATTAATCTCATCATACCCAGAGACACGGTCGGGCGGGACTTTGCATTACGCGTTCTAATTTGGCAGTCTTATTATAATTATTTAAAGGGCTCGTCTTAGCATTAAAATACTCATGAACCATATGTGTATTTTTTTTTAATTTCCTATCTACACACAAAAATATTTCGTTCATTTCCGGGAATCATCAGTGTATAGGATTGTTGTTTTGCCGGTTGCAAAAATCGAACAGCAGACCTAAGTAAACATTGTAACGTCTCTCTGTACTCTTTAAAACTATGCGGTTAACATAACAACCACTGTGAATGGAAAAACACTGAGGTTTTTTACACACACATATTAAGCGAAAATTGATGAAAAGAAAAAAATCCTATTGCTTAACTATACATAAAACAAAATGTTTATATTTCTGTGTGTCAAGATTAAAATAATTAATGAAGTTCAATAAGTACAATGATTCGTTTATTTTTTTAATTTTCACAGAAGACATCATTAGAACAGATTGTAAATAATATAAGAAGGTATAAAAACGCTAAATATTAAAGTTATGTTAAATAATGTTAACTTAAATGAAAAATGCTGGCTAAATGCACCCCCACACGCAGTGTACATATATATATATATATATATATATATATATATATATATATAGATAGATAGATAGATAGATAGATAGATAGATAGATGGATAGCTAGCTAGCTAGCTAGATAGATAGATAGATAGATGGATGAATCTAAATACATTTCAGAATGTAATATTTCCCTGTCCTTAACTGAAGGGTGTTCAAAATGAAAGTGCGGAGCAGGTGTGTTTACTTACAATTATGATATATAACACTGCGATTTAGCAAGTTTACTGTTTGTTTACGTGAAAGCAGTAGTGATTTAAACACCTACGTATCTATTAGCTTCATTATTATTATTTGTATTTTTCTTGTTAATATTATTGTAAGTATTATTCGAATTGAATTCACTATAGAAACCATTGGCTATAGCTAATAATAATAATAATAATAATTATATATATATATATATATATATATATATATATATATATATATATATTATTACCCATCTATATCTAAATAACTTTTTGAAAACGTTATCGATTTGGCTACACTTCTATCTGATATTTCTGTAGATGAAATCAATATAATTAGAAAATGCAGAAATACAGTACTAATCTGTAAACATGAACAATGGACTAAAAACAATCAATTTTGATCTTTTGATGTTTCCATGGGCTCCCTGGACTCAGCAGAAGTCACTGATCTAATTGGTCTTTACATACTATATAATCTCACAAAAAAAACATTAGCATTGACGATATCGGCCTATATAGGGATGACGGATTACTAATAGTAAAGATCTCAAATGGACAAAAATATGAAAGAGTAAACAAATATCCTTAGAGAAATGAAAAGATTAGATCTCAAAGTAGAAATAACATCTAACATTAAAATAGTTAATTTTTAGACGTAACATTCAACTTAAATAAAGAAACTTATGAACCGTATACTAAAGACAATGCCAACCCGATCTATGTCCACCCACTTTCTAACCACCCAAACACCATTATTCAACACATCCCCAGATCAATCGAAAAAGGAATTAGTGAGTACTCCTCTAATGAAGATTTTTTTTACAAACATAAGGACTTTTACAATAAAGCGTTAAAGCAAAGTGGATACAAACACACCCAAATTAAATTCACCAAACCTACACCTCCCAACAACAGACGCATAAATAGGGGTAGAACAATTATTTTGTTCCCCCCCCATATAATAACATGGTTAAAACCAAACTCGGTAAACATTTTTAGACTTAATTAATGTACACTTCCCTCTCAACAATATACTGCATAACATTTTAAATAAAAACACCCTCAAATTAAGCTATAGATGTGGCGAAAATTTTGAAAAATAATTAAAAAAACATAACAATAACATTCTAAATGAAAAAAAACTACGGCAAAGAGAACAGCAAATACCAAGGCCTGTAACTGCACAAACAAAAAAGAATGCCCATTACAACAAAATTGCCAAATAACCCAATCAGTATATCAAAGGACAATCTCTACTAAAGAAAACCCAACCCTGAAAAAATTCTACATAGGTGTGGCTGGTAATACCTTCAAAGAAAGATATACTGGACATAAGTGTTCTTTTAATCACCTTACATATCAAAAAAGAACGTAACTTTCTATATATTACTGGGAACTATACCACAATAACCAATCACCAACAGTAACCTGGAACAAAATTTGAAAAAACTAGCACCTGTGGTTCCCTAAACTCACCTTGCTACCTTTGCCTAAGAGAAAATATTGAAATAATTAAATTTAGTGATAGGGCAAACTTCTAAACAAAAAACAAGAAACATCAATTAACTGTAGGCATGATAGATTACACCTTCTTAGTAATCCACTTATAACCCCTTAGACTGTTACTATATAAATAAACAAATAAAAACTTCACCTACCCATCAACTGATATTTTTGTCAACACAACTATCACCTTATCCATTTTTTTTATTAATTATTACTTTTATTAGTAGTAGCATTATTGTTGGTAGAATTATTATCAGTAGTATTATTTGTAGTAGTACTGTTAGTGGTAGTGTTATTGGTGGTATTATTATTATCATTATTATTATTATTATTATTATTATTATTATTAATATTATTATTATTATCATTAATATTATCATACCCACAACGATTAATACTAATTGTCATCTTCTGTATTTTTCTTTAAACTTAAATATCGCCTTATATGTTCATCGATTTATTGAATAATATTTTTATATTTTTTAGATTATTTTTAGATTATCATCATGAATTATTTATTATTACTATTATTAATATTTTAAACTTAATTATTTGACATTGCATTATTTTTCATTTCCGTACTTTTATCAAGATGATCATAGTTGTTAGTGGTGGCATCATGTCTGCTGTTACTATCATAGGTATTGTTATGTGCGGCAGTGAAATTAACAGTATCAGTATTATTGCCATGTTTTACCGTTACCTGACTTTCGCTTCCACTGTCATTGATGATAATGATGATAATGTCATTATCTATAACTTTATTATTTTATTTCAGTTATTATTATTACCAGTTATTATAATAATAATAATAATAATAATAATAATAATAATTATTATTATTATTATTATTATTACTGTTTTCATATTTATTGCTATTATTGCCATCATTATAACTACTGCTACTATTTGTACTGTTCTATTATTATTTATTACTTTTTCACTGTCATTATTATTATTGTTAAGATTATTGGGATTACCATTCTGATTACTGCTGTCAGTAAAACCACTATTATTACTATTTTATATAATCAGCATTATTGCAACCATTAACCCATATCATAATATCGGCAAACATTATCTTATTATTTAATATTATTATGATAATCACTACCTCCTAGTATTTCTAATATTTCTTAATTATTCTATTTCTTTCCTAAACTATTATTTTTATAAATTCTTAAATATTATTGACCACCATTATCGTTGTTGTTGTTGTCGTCGCTGTTATTATTATTACTATTATTATTATTATTATTATTATTATTATTATTATTATTATTATTATTTGTATTATTATCATTATTATTATTATTATTATTTGTATTATTATCATTATTATTATTACTATTTTTATTACAATTATTATTATCATTATTATTATTATTATTATTATTATTATTATTATTATTATCATTATTATTATTATTAATAATAATAATAATAATTAATAACGCCGGCATTTTCTAGTTATTCTTTAGTTATATTTTTTTAGTACTTTTAAATTAAATTAAACTATTATTATTATTTTTATTATCATTCATTATTATTTTCATTATTTCACCTCAATTATTAGAGGTATCTATTATTATTATTATTATTATTACTACAAATCCTGTTATACTTAACGAATATATTTATTCGATTTATTAATTTATTCATGGTAAGCTAATAAACTCTAGACAAATTATAAAGACAATATAAATCCAAAATTGACGACACATTTGATCACCACACCAATTACACGCGTCTGATCGGTTTGTCCGCACGCACGCATTCACACATATACACAATATTATAGTTCACTTGAATAATACATTTATATACTCGGCTTTAAAATAACTGTCTTTTTTACACTTGATTCGTGCATGTCTACCTCTCTCCTTCCTATTTTATATTTCTTATATTTCCTATCTCTTCTCTCTAGATCTGAATCAACAGACATTCTCTTTCGTCTCCTTCTTTTCCTTAATGTGTCTACCTTCCCATCACCTCTCCCTTCATTATATGCCCCTCTTTCGACCTTATATTTTTATTTATTTATTTATTTATTTATTTGCCCTGTTTGTTTCAGATTTTAGATTTTAGATTTTTTGTTTTTTGTTTTTAGATTTTTAATTTTTAATTTTTTAACGGCCTCAATTTTTGAAATGTTCAAATTTCTTTTCTTCTTCTCTTTATCTATCCCTCCATTTCATTCTCATCAAGTATGATCTGAGGTTAACATCGGATTCTAACTCTGCCTGATGAGATATCAGTTTATAGTAACTGTTGATCGATAACATCGACATGACAGTGTCGCATATTTGGTACATGTCTGTGTAAATAAAAGTATCATATATATATATATATATATATATATATATATATATATATATATATGTATGTATATATATATATATATATACATTTAGCTTTATGTATATATTTTTTCATGTAAGGTTTTACATACACTATTAACAAAATAAGATATAGTGTTTAACTATCGGCTATGAATACTTTAATCTTATTTCATAAAAAGAGGGGGCAATAAAGGTCGTAGTTATTCGTAAAAATTCAGATACCTCCGATGTTGATGAATTATTTACGATGTTTATGTTTAATGATAAATACTAATTCAATTACATTTACTTGTAGGAATGTGAAAGGGTGCTTGATTACATAATATGCACATCTCATTTAAAAAGTGATATAGTTTATTTAAATTATATCTGCTTCATTAAACATGTGTCTATGCAGTAAAGTCCATTCTTCAGCTAGAGTCTTATATGTTATAACATTCTAGAATCAAAATTGTGTATTACAGATTTAAATAAAATATGGAGTTTATTTTTAGACATGTTTTATTTATAGTATGTAT
This sequence comes from Sepiola atlantica, assembly GCA_963556195.1. Lineage (NCBI taxonomy): Eukaryota > Metazoa > Mollusca > Cephalopoda > Sepiida > Sepiolidae > Sepiola > Sepiola atlantica. Next base: position 171,651,757 of record OY744515.1, on the reverse strand, counting down.
TAATTTAAATCTCTCTAAATCTAACGTAAAAGTAGTGCCAATCTGCTCTATTCAAGAAATAAAGTGTACTCGTTCTTGGATGTGTATTCTTTTAACATGTATGCATATATATATATATATATGTATATATATATATATATATATATATATATATATGTATATATTTATATGTATATATATATCATTGTATGCATATATATATATATATATTATTTAAATGCTAAACATTTTAATTTCATCTACATACCTATACACTTCATCGTTGCGAAATAATGAGTGTAGAAATTACCATTCACTTCAAGCACACAATGAACACTCCTGGACGAAAAGTCATATTTTATATTCCAGCGAGCTTACTATTGAAGCTTACGTAGATAGCTACAAACGAGCTATTAACCCAATATATGTAAGAAAAAAGGGGGGGGCAGTAATAGTTCGCTGCCATAAGAGTGTCCAAAAGTAAAGTACGCGCATAATTGCTTTTTACAGTTTTTTGATTTACTCATAAAAGCGCCTAGCTTAGAGGGGGCTACACATAATGTATTTGTAATAAATATTTAAATATTATCTAGATGCGAATATGTTTCAGTCTTGCGCAATCATGAATGTAGAAATAACCCTTTACTCCAAGCGCACACTTCGGCCCCCGAAGTAGAGTCATATTTAACTCCAATTCCAGCTAACGTTAATAGTGACACCTACGATGGGATATTAGCCTAATATATGTAATAAGAAGCGGGTAGAAATAGTCAGCTGTCATAAGAGTTCCCAAAAGTAGAGGAGTATGCCTTCTAGCTGTTGGTAGCTTTTTGATTTACTTTTGAAAGTGTCCAGGTTAGAAGGGGCTACAAATAAGTATTTTAAAAATAAATATTGAAATATTATCTACATACGTATACAGTTAATTTTTGCGGAATAATCAGTGGAGAAATAAACATTCTCGCCAGTGGTACGTTTCGAACCCCGGAACAAGAGCAGTATTCAACTAAAATCTTAAGCGCGCTAACCATTGAAGCCAACGTAAATTGTTAAAGACTAGATGTGAAAATAAACTCTATATGACAATTTAAGCGATCAGCTATAGTTGGTCGTCATAAGTGTTCAACGGTAAAACAGATGCATTATAGCTTTTTGTCGGCTTCATTTATGTACTTATTAATGCGCCAAGCTGGAATTGTTTAAAAATTACTATTCAAATAATGAATATTTAAATGGGATCTACCTACGTATACTATTATATATGCGGACTACTCAGTGTAGCACTAAACATTCACGCTAGTCGCACTATTGTTTACTTTATGTTGGTAAACACAACCAGATACTAGTGCTTGCTTATAGAGTTTATTTCGAGTTTTCTAATAATAATGTCAGTTTCAAGATAGAAAATATAAAGAATATATTCCTTATGTACCACGAGCACTTTATATTATTTGTAATAAAACTCTTTAACTGACAGAAAAGCAAACAGTAAAAGAAAAGTGTTTAAAAAACACACACAAGAACGCTGTATGTGAAGTCGTTAAACGCCAACACCAACCATGTGTGGTCCAAGTAAAGCTACTTTCAGTTCATGTTTCCACACAACATAATTAGCGTTCCAGGATTAAGCACATTTACATATAACCATTTTTAAATATTGTTACTCGTTTTGTATATAATGTTATCTATTTTAGGTCGCTTGGTGTTTATAACGATAGCTTCAACCATTTATATTCCACGTTCCTAATTTGCTCGATCTCTCCATGCAATAACTACGCAATATTGCGAAAAGCACCTACATACATAACGTAAACTTTACTAAGTACATATATAAGTATGATCATACTCTATTTTCAATATCAATCATCTCTTTATAACGATAGGATCTAATATTAAATGTGTATGTTCATATCCCTCTATGATGTATGTATGTTATGAATTTACATATATATATATATATATATATATATATATATATATATATATATATATTGGTGTATATATATTAGTATATATATATAGTAGTATATATATATATATATATTAGTATATATATATATATATATATTAGTATATGTATATATACATATTAGTATATATATATATATATTAGTATCTATATATATCAGTATATATATATTAGTATATACATATTAGTATGTATATATATATATATATATTTATATTAGTACATATATGTATATTAGTGTATATATATATATTAGTATATATATTAGTATATGTATATTAGTATATATATTAATATATATATATATATATTAGTATATATATATTAATATATATATATGTATATTAGTACATATAAATTAGTATATATATATATATTAGTATATATATATATATCAGTGTATATATATATATTAGTATACCTACATATATGTATATTAGTATATATATATTAATATATATATATATATATTATCATATACATATATATATATATATTCGTATATTCATATATATATATATATATTAGTATTTATCTATCTATATATATATATATATATATATATATATATTTATATATTCATGTATATACGGTTCTATCCCATTCATTTATAAACATGTTTTATGATATATGTGTCGCGTATCTAAATGATATTGCGTTCACCACCATATAATTAATACACGAGAGCAGAGTTACACGATTTTTTTTCTCACAAGAAAAGTATGATCATCTATAATTACAATTTTCTCGGTAAATCAGATTCACAAAGAGTGGTAGTAGACAACAGACGGATTACAATGAGATATGGTCAAACTATTTATATTTTAGTTTCAGTAGATATTCGATAGAACAAGCAGGGGTACCCGGCGTTGCCCGGGGGATCTCCCTCCTCCTATCCGTAAGCAAAATAGGATATTGAGCACTTTTCTCCCGGACAACACCGAGTATATAGAAAATCAAAATAGCCTCCAGGACATCACTAAAATCACTCTTACCGATCCCCCTCCTTTTCATCTGCACAATAGTCTGAAGAGAAACACAACAGTAGGTCTATCTACGACATTTAGCACTTTTCTCCCGGAAAACGCCGAAGCCTCTGGGCCTTATATTGAAGATACCCCTCCCCCGGTGATGGGTCCTGTTCTGTAGAAGAACCCTCGGTTCTGGGTCCTATACTGTAGAAGCGCCCCGGTAGTATAGCTATACTGCTGAAGCACCCCCGTCATTGTACTGCAGAAGCCTCGTGGTCCTATACTGTAGAAGCACCCCAGGGGATGGGTCCTAGACTGTAGAAGCCCCCGGTCCATATACTGCAGAAGCACCCATGGTCCGTATACTGCAGAAGCACACCCGGTCTCTATACTGCAGAAACCTCTGGGTCCTATATTGTAGAAGCACCCCGGGTGCCTATACTGCAGAAGCCTCCGTTTCCTGTATTGTAGAAGCACCACTGCTCCCTATTCTGCAGAAACACCCATGGTCCTATAGTATAGAAGCACCCTCGGTGCTGGGTCATATACTGTAGAAGCACCCCTGGTCCCTATAAGGCATAAGCACCAATGGCCCCTATTTTGCAGAAGCATCGGGGTCCTATATTGTAGAAGCACCCCCGGTGCTGGGTTCTATACTGTAGAAGCACCCCTGGCCCCTATACTGTAGAAGCACCCCTGGTCTCTATACTGCATAAGCACCCATGGTCCCTATTCTGCAGAAGCACGCGCCTCTTATATTGTAGAAGCACCCCGGTGCTGGGTCCTATACTGTAGAAGCACCCCTTGTTCCTATACTGCAGAAGCCCTTGGGTCCTATATTGTAGAAGCACCCCCCGCCCCCGGTCCCTATACTTCAGAAACCTCCGGATCCTATATTTTATCAGCACCCACATAGGATGAAGATGTTGATAATCCCCCTCAACCACCTGCCCCCAACAATTATTCCCTCAACACCCGCACCCCCAAGTTCTCCCCTCCACCCGCATCCCAAATATTCTCCCCCCTTCCCCCAAAGAACTATTTTTATTTTAAAAGAAATAAGTTTAGGTTGCTAGGTGCGGATCTGATTGAGCAACCCTTGTGTCACTGTTATTGATACATCCGGACAGAAGTTATGGGATGACCTGATACAACCGGACAGAATTTAGGGCTGGAAGGGATACTGGGGATGTTCAGTGAGTCTGCATTTTTATCAAGTTGTTACATGAATACATTGGCTGATTTCAAAATCACTAGTAAATAACATTGAACATTTTCAAAAAAGCAGACCCGCCCCCAAAAACTGGCCCCGTTGACCCCCAGCAACATTTTTTTTTGTTGTAATGTTGAGATATTATGCTCCCAGGTGTTGTCCGGTCCTAAAGATGTCGATTGTTGACAGTTTGCCGAGTAGTTTTTGAGGAGTATCTGGATATACAAACACATAATAAACACGTAATCTTACAATCAGTCTCGAATCTTATTGGAGTAATGTTCACATTTTGCAACATCATATTAATAGGCGTAAACGGAAACTTTTGTCCCGACACGCTTGTAAGATTTTCTAAAAAATTGCTTATGGTAACAATTTTATCCTAGCAAATCCATCGGAAATTACACAAATTGTCACGCCGGCTATATCTCGAACGTCCTACGCCTTTACTAGACTGTTCAATTTGCTAAACACGGCATGTACTTTCTTAAATGTAATACATGGGGTAGCACGTGATCCTGACGGTGTCTACAATTACATACACGATATTCTCCTGGAAAGTTTCTCACATGAAGGAAATGTCACTAATCTTCACAGACTATTCGAACTGTTTAAACAACACAAGGTTTTAAATATGTTTTCGGTGATTTTCCGCCAGTTTTATTGAATCGCATTATGCTCTGAAGGTATATATATACTTTACTTGAAAAGGTAAAGGCTATGTAAGACTTTCAACAATCTGAAGTTAACAACAATTTGAAGTTAAGAAATACTTTGTCTGATAAACAAACTGTGTTGATTTCCTTCATCTTGTGTAATATCTGTTATTTAATATGGAGACACAAACGAGAAGATGTCGCTGAATTATAATCAGCGAAATGCTTTAAACAGAATAAAAATAACAACTTTCAAATATACCCTTATTTTCACATCCTGTATCCCGTTTAAAGTGTTCACTTCTCTCGGTCGAGTGTTTAAACAGCAGGACCAACAAAAAATACAACCTCTCGCTTATTTATCTGGACAGATAACACTTGAACAACAATGTTACAGCTTAGTTGGCTGTAGACTCTTGGGTATGCACTTCACAGTGAAACTCTTCAAGCATTTATTCGAGGGTCGTCAATTTGTGATTTAAATCGAATATCGTTGTCTTACGTTTGCACTGCGTCTTTAGCGGGAAAGATATTATCCTCACAAAACTCGACACTTGGATTTAGCTTTGCAATTTTCCAACGGTATCCGAGATATCTCTAATGAAAAGAGTGCGACGCGATACGCCTTTTGTCGTGTACTTATTACTTTTCTGTCACCACCGTAGGATATAGATCTATAAAAAATATAATTAAATCAGCCATCTCTAGACACGTTGGGCCTGTTCTAAGTTAGATTTTCATCCGACAATTTGACATTCCTTCCTGTGACCTCTTATGACATACACATTACTTGCCTCGAATTGACTACTTCACATGGTCGCATACAAAAATCAACCTAACCTACATTTAGACTGAATTATAAGTCTTAGCCATGATATCGGGTTGGATATTGCGTTACAGAGTTCCCACAACCATTGCCATTGACCGAATTTATACTTTTCTACGAACTTTCCAGGATATTAGAGAGTAAACATACTCGTACGACCAGCTTCTTAGAGAATGGTTGAACGCTTCCATCGAGTATAGGAAGCCGCCGTGCGTGCTTATACGGACCTAGAACCATCAAGCGAATACACAACTAGTATCATTCTTTACTGTAGATCAGATATCAAGGAAGAGTTGTTATACTCTGAAAAGGAATTCGTTTATTAAGTGCATCTCCCTTTGCCAAGTCAGATGCTTATCATATAGATTTAACGGCAACAGATTCAGCTTCATACAAAAACAAACTGCGATCTGATTCTCATGAGCTACCACCTCCGAAACCATATGCATAATCCATAGAAAATTGCCCCAGAGAAATATTCCTTCTTGTACTTATTTATTTCTACAAAACGCACTGTGTAAGCACTTCATTAAACATTGTCCTGATCCTTATCGCGTGCTTTCACGTTCTGACCACTTTTCAATCTTGACATAGGTGGTCAAAAAGAAACACGATTTTTCAGACAAACGACACCAACGTTTGTCGTATATAAACTTAGCATCACTCAACTTTCATTACATCAGCACAAATTCAAACACCTCAAAAAGACACACATGTAACAACCACACGTAGTGGTAAGCGAGTATATCCTGACACACAAAAGCTATGTTAGACTCTCTCTATATTTATATAATAATATTTTATAGTCTGGTATTCCATGTACTTTTACAAGGAAGACATATACATTAATACATTTGTGCTGCTGAGAAAAATAATTAAACGTTCAAATATTTTTTACAGAAATACTTTTCACTTAAA
>OY744515.1:171462725-171640225 GCA_963556195.1 Sepiola atlantica | reverse complement strand
AATAATTAAACATAATTTACTCGGAGAGGAGAAAAGACTCGTTTGTATTAGTGATGTGATGGTCGCTATGATTTTCAAAGTGCTCAGAATGCAACATAGAGCAGGTGTTGTTAGACGAGAAATAATGAAAAAAATGTTTTCCTTCATACGGTTTCCATAATGCAAAGTGCATAATATCCTAGTTAGAACATGTAGCAACCCAAGAACACTGGAATATACTCAAACTCCTGGATAGAACAGGTATGTTTAAACGCAGTGTTGCCGGGATATTACACTTCTTTATTTTAAAGAGCCATAATTCAAAGTGAGACATATCCGGGATAGGATAGGGGTCGCAAGTGCTGTGTATTACTAGTGATATGCAAGCCTTCTTATCCTTTAACTGAGGTGTTCGAACGAGGTGTTCAAACGAGGTGTTCAAACGAGGTGCTAAATATGCTGAATAGAGCAAGCAGTAAGCTAACAATGTTGAAAAAGTGTTCCATATTCTAGATAGAGGACGTGTGTGTAAACGCAGTGTTCCCTAGGATAAAGCACTTCTGTGTCTTTTTTCATGGGGGTGTTGCACGCAAACTATAATCTCAAGTGCTTAGTATCCTGGATAGAGAAGATCTTAACACAAAAGTGCTCAATATCCTGTATAGTGCATGTATGTTTTTAGACATGTTTTTAGTTGTACAATTTCATACAATAACACTTATTCGGCGTTTTCCGGGAGTGATATAAGTAATCTTACAGTATTATATATGCGAAGTTATATATAGTAATTAAAAAGTGCTTAATATCTTAAATAGAGCAGGTGTATTTTTTGTTGCATAATAAACAAAGTGCATGGGGTTGCCCGGCAGTCATGATAGTAACACTACATTAGACTATCTGGTAAGTGTTATAAGGTCGCTCATCCAAAGTGCTGAATATACTGACTAGAGTGGAACGTTAAAAGGCCGCGTTGCCTAACAAGAATAAGAGTATTGCTTATTGTTATACAATTAATGCAATCACATTTATTCGGCGTTGAAAAATATCATAAAAGTAACATTACAGTATCTCAGATGGCAAGTGATATATAGTAATCATTAATGCTCAATATATTTGCACCGACAGCGTGCTTAACCGCATCCTTGCCCGAGAAAACAACTTATTTATCTTTTAGGATGTTGTTCCATGATAGGCAAATTACATAGTGGTGCCCCGGGGTAACAACAGTAAAAATACAGTATTATATCTGGTTAGTGGTATTGTTTGCTAATTGAAAGTGCTAAATAACCTTATTACAGCAAGTGTGTTTAAAGGCCACGTTGCCCGGGAAAACATATTGTTTTTGCTATACTATTTTATACCAGAATATGCGTTCGGCGTTGCCCGACAATCATACTAGTAACATTACGGTATTACATATAGAAAGTGGTATATAGTAATTGTCTCTTCGCTTAGTAAATAATAAATCATTTTCTTTCGCGGCAAGTTGTATTCTTGCTCAAGTCCAGAGTTCCCTTTTAAGAGAAACTGATTTTACGCATATTATTAATGGAAATCGTGGTCTACCTTTGTCTCGTGGGAGACAAGTATATGGAACCACATAGTAAATAAGAAAAGTGCAAAATACTTAACAGAATAAATATTGTACATCAAACATTAAACAAAAAACATATCTTATATCAACCGGAAAATTAAACGTGAATTGTATGTAAATAAAATAAAACAGTACAAAAAGGTTGGAATTTATTTTGCGAGAAATATGTATGTCCCTATCAGATCTCAGCAGATTCTTACGTTAAGGATGGCATACATCCGTCAAGACGTCGCCAATGTTCTAAATCCGGAGTGTACCTTTCCAGAGACATGCATTTTCCCACATTCAGAATCCACGTTGTGTCTAACTCTGCCCCTAAAGGGAGTCAAGTAAATAGAATTACATAGTGCATGGTAAAGGTGCCGAATAATTAAGAGTCGAGAACAGAAAAAACAACAACCACTACATAATATAAAATTAAAATTCACTAGAGAAATATTTGCGTATATATTATAATCAGTTCGTATGCATTCCGACAGCATATTTGTTTTGTTATCCATCTCCATCTTTATAAATGTTGTTATGTTTTTGAATGTGCACATACATGAATCACTCTTAAACTGATTAGTCTATCATTACTTATTCTAGAACACCGCTACTTAAATGGTGTCTGCATTTTGTTAAATTTCTGTTGATGCATATGAGATGAATAAAATTAAAATACACTTTTAGTAATAATTCAGGTATCGCTGAGTTTTGTTTAATTTTGATGTAAAGTATTCGACATCAATTAATACATGTACACATCAATTCAGTTTTTTGTAATATATATAAGGGTTTCTAAACTAAATTAAAATACTACAAACATTAGGTGATAAACCTTCCACTTAAAAGCATAAACTATATCAGATTTGCATTGAATTTAAATTATAGTTATTCGACGGCAATAAAGTAAGATTACCCCGTATTTTCATTGAATTTCAAAACACCGTAAAATTACACGTGCTGGTCAAAAAAATAGAACATATGTATAAAACTGTAAAAATCATTCCGTTTGAGATAATTTTCGGCTTTTTAATTGTGTAGGCAATATATTCTATATCTAAATAACAATTACAACTATTTTTAATCATTTGTCATATTTGCATATGTCAGACTTTATTGTAACAGAGTAGTTTATTGTTACATTGGGAAATTCAACGTTTAAGTTTAATAGAACATTATTCGTTGAGTAATCTTAAACTAATAAAATTTATGTGTTTAAAAAGATTTTGCAAGTAATTTAATCATAATCTCTCATTATGGGTCGCTCTAAAGACATATCTTTGCCTGAGAAGCAGCGAATCTGCGATTTGCGGGAAGTAGGAAAGACGCACATGGAAATCGCTACCAAGTCGGATGTTCAAAATCGGTAGTGACCAAAGTGCTCCAGAAAGATGTTAAGGGTTTTTCCAACAGTAATCGCAAGAAATGCGGACGAAAGAAAAGCACCACTGAAAGACAAGACCGGGCACTTGACAAGGTGGCAAAGAAAAGTCGATTCCAGTCAACAAGCCGCATTACTAAAGTGTGGAAACAGGCTTCTGGTGCCGACGTTTCGAGAAGCACTACCTACCGAAGGCTCCGGCAACTGGGATACAACAATCGTATAGCTGCCACCAAACCGCTCCTTAACAAAAAACAGATGTTGAAGAGGCCACGATGGGCAACTGCTCATACAACCTGGACTACAGACGAATGGCGGCGTGTGATCTTTTCAGATGAGTCTCGATTTTGTATCTCCTTCGGCGACCAAGGGCCACGTGTTTGGCGAAGATCCACGGTACGGTATAACCAAGAATGCGTTAAGAAGTCTGTAAAGTTCCCGCAGTCTTGCATGGTTTAAGGCTGTATGAGTGCTAAGGGTGTTGGTAATTTTTGCTTCATCAAAGGAAATGTAAACGCAACAGTGTACCAATATATCCTGGAAGCTAATTTACTGCAAGTGCTGGATAAGTTTGACAGTGACACCACAGACATAATTTTTCAACATGACTTGGCACCGGCACACTCTGCCAAGTCCACAGCTTCCTGGCTCCGAGAACGATCGATCCCTGTTCTTGAATGGCCGGCGAACTCGCCAGATTTGAACGTTATTGAAGCCGTGTGGGATCAGATGAAGAGGAAGCTTCGCAAAGAAAAACCTGCTTCCCTTGCAACCATGAAGATTGCAATACAGAACACATGGGATTCGGTGTCTACACAATATTGCGAGAAGCTTGTTGATTCAATGCCCAGGCGAATTAATGCTGTTATCAAGGCCAAAGGTGCTGCTACTAAATATTGTTTAATTTTTATTAGTATTAAGTTAATAAAAAAACTATTTTGTTTTCTTAGCTGTCTTGTTCTATTATTTTGAAACGCGAAACATTGAAAAACTGACATTGCAATTGATATGGAAAAAATGTTTCTATCGTAAAACAAATATTTTAGTTAGTTTAGCATGATAGGAATATTTCAGCACCAATTACATCTCACAGATTGTCCTCAATAAGAATGAGAGATTATGATTAAATTACTTGCAACATTTTTTTAAACACAGACATTTTTTGAGTTTAAATTACTCAACGAATAATGTTCTATTAAATTGAAACGTTGAATTTCCCAATGTGACAATAAACTACACTGTGACAATAAATTCTGACACATGCAAATATGACAAATGATTAAAACTAGTTGTAATTGTTATTTACATATAAAATATTTTGCCTACACAATGTAAAAGCCGAAAATTATCTCACACGGAATGATTTTTACAGTTTTATACATATGTTCTATTTTTTTGACCAGCACGAGTAGATATTTTCCAGATTTAAAAGTATGATATAGACTTTGATAGACATTGAAAAAAAATATAGACATGGGATGTGATATTATATGTGTATTTAGTCTCTTGACTGTGATATAAAAGTGGGGCAAAACTATTATGAACGCCGAATTTTATTTACACGTCATGGCACAGTCCTGTCGTATGATATATATATATATATATATATATATGTATATATATATATATATATATATATATATATATATATATATATATATATATACATAAGCTTTTCCTTCATAAGCTTTTTGTTCTTTCAGAACTCATATTTGAATGATAAAATAAAAAACAAATGTTAAATAAAACATGTAAACGTAATTTAAATAATATATTTGTGTTTAATTTGTGATGGAAGGGCATGTTTCTTTTAACAACAATGTTTTACCTAAACCTAATCAAATATTATCTCTTGTGATATTTCAATGTTATAACCTATTAAAAAATGGAACTTCACATTTATTGTATTATCATTTTTCTCCTATTGAGCAACATGGTACGCACCAGACATTATTATAACATTTATTGTATTATACTAAAAAAGTATATATATATATATATATATATTTATATATATATATATATATATATATGCGTGTGTGTGTGAGTGTGTGTTCATGGTACTACGTTGTTGATTCCAAGTAATAAATAATAAGATAGGTGAACTAATATATCGTCTTAACACACACACACCAACATACACACCCACACACATACACCCACACATACATATATATATATATGTATATATATATACCTCGTATATAGATAAGCATGTGTATATATTTTGCTTCACTAAATGAAGAAATGTTAAAAAAATAATATGCCTTTGTTTAGAAAATAAGAAATGAAACACCCAAAATACTTACGCAGACATCAGTGATCATTGTCTCAAATGAAAAGTCATAATATATTTGTGCTTATCAGTTAGTTCTATAAAAAGTCTACTAATCTATGAAAGCATCTATGATATCGCCATATATTTATTTATTTATTGGTCATTCTTACTACATCTTTATTGATATATATATATATATACTTATATATATATATATATATATATATATATATATATATATATATGTATATATATATGTGTGTGGGCATATATATACATATATATATATATACAAAAAGTCATATATATATGTGTATATATATATATATATATATTTGTATATATTGTTTAACTTGGAAATAAAGTTCCATTCGCATGCCTGTAACTTTCCAATGAAATCCATTTAAGTTATCACTTATCAGAGAATTGTGAAAAAAGAATGATCGATAAAAATAAAAATTTAAATAAAAACACTTAAGTAAATAAAATGATGCTCTTTTACAGCCTAAAAGAACCTTATATTTTATGAAACAATTATTCTCCAGTTATTTATTTATTTATTTATTGTTTTTCAAGCCAGACAGAAAATACACCAACGTTGAAAAAAACCAAACGTTATTTTTGTTATGTTTCTATTTCTGCAGAAATGTTTACTTTAAAAACGGTTCCCCTACATTTTCGCTGTCTGCGAACGCGAATACACACGGTTGTTAGAGTCGTCTTGAGAGTATTATTCTGTTCTACACTATTTAAAGCTAATGCTGTTTTCTTATTACTGCTACTTTCTAGGATCACTGTTACAATCAGGAAGATAGTTTATTGTAAAAAGGATGACTCCCAGGAATATATGTCGATCTTGGTTCATGTTAAATATATGTATGGTGTTGTTTGTTTATATTTCTTTTTTTAGCTTTGTTACAATTTTGAAATATTCCTAATAAATAACTGAGAGAAAGAAAAATGATCTTCAAATTTGTTTAAATTATGACTTAGCTTTAAATGATCAAATCAACAACGCCATCGACCTTAAGAGGGGTGTGTATATATTTAGTATCGTCTATAGCAATCTTATTGTCCATACAAGGTCAACCGAACTCTAAGAATACTGCTTCTACTTCCATTTACTCTGTATAGGATACTGGTGTACTCACATAACGGTAAACAAGTTTATTAAATCTGACCTTAAGGTCCTTTATTGTAGTCTAAGAAATGGACGGAAGTGTCACTGCCTAAGCATTGCCAATTTCAAATTCTTTACATTCTTCGTCATCCATAATCCCAATCTGTGAAATAGTATTACAAGTTTAGCAGAACACTACTTCAAAAAAAGGAAGATTAAGGTCGTTCTTATTTCAATTAAAATAATATTTTTTATATATAGCGGTGCAAATTATTTCATTGAAGCATCAGTCTTTACGACCTCTACTTATCACAGCACGAAGGAGTGCTAACTGATTCCCTCCATAGTTGCACATATTAGGTATTTCATTTTTTGTAATTCCACCAGCAAAGCATATATACATGCTTTTGTATATCTTGTCTTGGGTGTAAATTATATTTTTAATAAAATAAACGATGCAAATACATTATTTCTACAGAATAATGTATACTTAATATGTTTTCTTAAGTTATCCTTATATGGATGTTAATCAAAACGATATGGTTTAAATTTTATAAATGCACTTTGGTTATACCTAGGCTAACATTTATTTCATTATGTTTTTAAAAACCTCAATTTATTACTGCAAGTATCAATGGAATAAATATGTTATTCCCAGTCTGCCCGTTTAACTTTCAGTCCACAGATAAACATGTACAGATTTTGAAACGGGAAAGTAAAAACACTGTATATATTTAATATTATAAATAGCTTAACTATACAGACAATGAAAACGGACACAATTGTGTGAATAGATTTTCCGGATTTATTACCCCGTGGATAACCAATTAAACTTTATATATATATATATATATATATATATATATATATATATATATATATATATATATATATATATATATATATATATATATATATATATATACTTTCTACATGTTGTAACAACATCATTTTATTAAATAGATTATGCTGTGGTGATTATACTTTCAGGCTAAGTACAATTTTAATAGTTGTACTTGGATTGATAAGAATATGAAACATTATTTCGACTGGGGCAAATATTGTTTCGCTACAATCCACGACGAACATTCTTCAGGGATGTTTTTACCGTCATATTAAAACTAAAACTCTGCATGTTTAACATTTCCTTGGTGGAGATTCGAATCAGTTGGACAAGCTCGTCAGAAAACTACATTGCACGAGCACTGTGAAATGTGTTTCTGTTTAGAGTAGACTTAATTACGTGTTTAATGAGTTATTGCATAATATCATACAATATCGATGTACCATTATATACATACATATATATATATATATATATATATATATATATATATATATATATATATATATATATATATATATGTGTTAAAAAAGTAAAAGTTTAATGTTTAAAAAAATGGTGTCAGAATTTAATAATCATATATGAGGCTATGCACCTTATACCATGCTTACATGCGATATTTAATAAAAAATTAAATTAAGACATTTTTTCTTTGCTCTTTTGACTAATCATTTCGCTAGATGCCTAGCTTTGTCAAAGTATAAGAGTATAACAGTTCCGTATGTTCGTAGCAGTGCGTAAGAATGGAAAATTAACGTGGTGTTTTTATTAATGGATCACTCATATTTTTCATATTGAGTGATGCGCATGGACGGTATATTTTTTATCAAAACATGAAAGTTCATATTTTGTTATAAAAATCTATTTTTAGAATTGAATAATAATAAATGACGCTAAACGCTTTAAAACGTGTTTAGATTCGATATTTATTGTATTAATAAATATCGAATCTAGAAAATATATATTTTTGATTTTGACTTTGATCTTTTGACTAATCATTTCGTTTGATACTTACTTTTGTGAGAATATGGGACTGTTACAGTTCTGTATGTTGGTAGCAGTCCGTAAGAATGGAAAATGGGCGTGGCGCATTATAAACGATCCCTTACTTTTTAAGTATGAGGTGGCGCGCATCAATGCGATATTTGTATTACAATACGAGAGTTCAAATATCGCGTCTAAACATGATTTTAAGGTGTTAGCCTCATTTTCTTCTTCTTAAATTCTTTAAATATATGTTTTTTTTATAAAAGTATAAACTTGTCTACATGAATACAAATATGGCGTGAATCCGCGTCACCTTAACTGCGTTATTCGTTAATTACAACACCACGGAAATTTCCTTAAGTTTACGGGCTACTACCAACATACGGAATTGTAACAATCTCATACTCTGACGACGCTAGGTATCTACGAAATGATTAGACAATAGATCAAAGTAAAAATGCAAAAAATATTTACTGGTTTTATTTTTGTGAATGCATTAATTATGCGAGGGCGAGCACACTTTTACATTCATAAAAGACATAAACACCTTCATACGAAATAATATTGCGGATTCAAAAGCCTAAACACCCAAAACCAATAGATCTCATGATTAGGTTTGTAAATGACCTATTTAATGTAATTAAAGGTTTAGTTTTTCACAAACAACATAATTTCCAAAAACAATGACACCCCATCTTTAGAGACATACACACTCTCACAAAATATGTGTTAAAGCAGATGCCACTAGGAATTGTTATAAAATAAATAAAGAACAGTATAACAAACTACTCACAGAAAACATTACGAAAAACTACAAAAAAAAATAAGATACAAGCGAACGTGACTACATAGATATAATAAATGCTGAAAGTACACAAAAAGCCGATAAACAAAAATTAGCGACAACTTTAGTAAATGCGAACCAAATAAAGCCTATTTTTAATTTAAAAACCACAAAAGTTACTTTAACAATAACCCTAGCATTGGCGTAATAAATCTGACAAATCAGGAAATAGGAATTATTAGTAAAACATTGTTCACAAGAATATAAAAGCAAATGAAAATATACCTAGAAGTATACCAGTGGGTAAATACTGTCGACAGAAATCACTTCGTTTAATAGTGTAGAAAATACAAAAAAATATACCTTATTACAATTTGACATATTAGATGTCTCTCTACCTATATCCGAAGCAATCGTTAACATTCCCGTAGAGTTTTCCGAGATGCAAACTGATACATCTAAGGATAAAATCAACATCATAAAAAATGATGAATATTAGTTTTAATCAGTAATAATTATCAATGAATATACACAAAACTCACAATCTCCTTGGAGTTTACCATGGGTACCATTTACTCTGCGCGGGAATTACATTTTGTGAGGTTATTTATTTTATATACCCATACACACATGTATTTGATGATACAGATATCGGCCTATATAGAGATAATAGAGTTGCTTTGATAACGGATTCCAACAAAATATTATACACATAAAAGAGAAAAAAATGTGGCTTAAATGTGAAATTACTGGCTAACATGAAAATACCTCACTTTTTAGATGTCACGTTTAAGTTAACATATTTTACGAGCCATATTTACAAGATAATACTACTCCAATATATATATATATATATATATATATATATATATATATATATATATATATATATATATATAAATCCAAAGTCGAACCACCCCCATCAATCATAAAAAGATTACTTATTCGATCGAAAGTAGGTTCATACATAAACCAAGCAACATTTACAATACAGCACAAAAATAGTGGGTGCAATAATATGGAAATTAAATCTTAGAAACAGGACACTAATAATTATAATAAAATTAAAAATTAAAGACAAATACATATAATCAAATATACATCGCCCAATAATCAGATTATATAAACAAAACTGGTCAGAAAATTCTGAAATATCATTGACAAACACTTCTCCGTAACCCATCCCCTGCATAAAATTATCAATGAATAAAACATTACACTGTCTTACAGCTGCTGCGATTATGTTGAAATGATAAGTTCGGTACACAATAACAAAATACAAAAGGAGAACAGTAGAGAAGTAAAAAAAAGCACAGAAAAAAAACTTGACCAAAATATAACAAAATACATTAAGACACTACAAATAGAAATAACATAAACCCTAATAGTAAAAACCCAAATATAAATTAAAAAGTTATTAATTAAGAGAAAAGTGGTGACTGTATGAAAGGAACACTTTGTCAACCACAAAGGTAATGCCTAACCATAAGTATTTTTTACCAAGATACAATATTCGCCAGAGAACCACCGAATAACAAAAAGTATAACATGGGTATGCCCTCTATATATTTTAAAACCAAATTTTATAACAAGCACCATCACATTTAAACACACAGAACGCTGAATCAAATCAGCATTAACAAACCATTATTGTAGGCGCAAAGATAGCGGACGCTCACCAATAATCGAATGGAAAATAATACGGCAGACAAGTACATGTGGAAAGTTAGACGACCCGCGTAGATTGTGCCTAGAATGATAACTTTTAAACCCTAAAGTAAAAATCCCCCAACAACTATCAAACTGTATAAGCGTAAAAGCAATCAACTGCTCACAGAGAATAACATGCATCTTAGCTAAGCGATACATAATAAATAAGTAAATAAATGCGAACATGAATATATTAACAAATAGATAAATTAAAATTAAACAAAACATAAAATATGAAAAAGAAAGCACGTGTAAAAATATGGTCACCTATTAGTTCGACTCAACAAATAAATGAAACCGACCACCCTATAGAAAAAAACCCAACATAATAGGAAATTAATAAAGTTAAATCAATGGAAACGTTGTGTGTTAGAGACCCAACGATTGGCTAAGATGATATCAAAGAATCTTATTGGTTAACTTGCTAGACTATAGGTCACGTATATATATATATATATATATATATATATATATATATATATATATAACACCCGAAAACGTAACCCACATGAATTTTTGCCTGGCGATTCTTTTAGGAGATGAAACGCGTAGATTAAATGCATATATATATATATATATATATATATATATATATATATATATATATATATATATATATATATATATATTTGCATAACTTACTAGGTATATATATTTATATATATATATATATATATATATATATATATGTATATATATATATATTTGTATATATATACATATATATATATATACACACACACATATATATATATACATATATAAGCAATAAGTTATATGACTCGTGTTAATAATTAAAATTGTTTGAACATATTGAAATCTTCATATATATGTGTTACACTGATGAGAAAAAACTAGTAGTATGCAGTAATAAATACATAAATGCATACACGCCTAAATATATGAAGTCATTGTAGACGTATGCCTATATATATATGTACATATATATATATATATATATATATATATATATATATATATATATATATATATATATGTATATATATATCTCTCTCTCTCTATATATATATATGAAACAACATAGGGAAGGAAACATACATTAACTCAACTTTACTATGATATATTTATACATACATACATATCTAAATATATATATTAAGATCATATATATATATATGTATATATATCAGAAGAGTACAAATCTTCAATTTTATATGATGCAGTTGAAAGCTACATCTAATGCTGATTTTATACTTACAATTTTATTTATAATGTATGTATGTCCACATATATATATATATATATATATATATATATATATATATATATATATATACATATATATATAATCATTAAGGGGTAAGCTGATTTAGGTATTTTAGTAATAACTCGACTGTCTAAGACACAATAAATTCAGTAACAACGAAGTCTAATTGGCAGACACCTTTTGCAGTTATGTCTCGAGCCATATGGAATCCACTTCTTTAACGTTCGTTAATAGACTATTAAGAAATACACCACTGTGTTTGTGCTGATTCTGACTGCTTGTAAGACAACTAAAACGCACAATGAGAGATTCGTGAAGTATTCCACTACAATGCTGGATACCGGAGATTCGCGACAACACAGATTTGAGAACTGCATTTCGTTGAGGGTTAATTCAAACATTACCACACTAGAATCAAATATTCTAAATTTACATTTCACTAACTTTGAGACTAGGTAGTCAAATTTATTCAGTCTAACATGTTTTTTTCTTTCAACGGTATGTCGCACGATTTTGACGAAAAATAATTCAGAATGTATTCAATACACCAAAAATACAGCAGACGTAAGTTGCATTAAACATGATCAACTAAAACCGCATTTTTAAAAAAGTAAAAACATTGTTGGATTAAAATATAAAAACATACTTTTGATTGTAGGCTCTCATTATTGGGTTCGCAAATCAACAATACGAGAAAAGTGTAATTCTCAAAACAAAAAAAAATCTAATGTCGCGAAAAGAATTAGAAAAAAAACGCCAACGTCTTCTCAGAGCAATGTTTTTTTTACGTTTAGAATAGTAAAATTTTAACTAAGTTCGATAAAGCAAGATAAAAAGTGTTTCGATTGTGTGTTTTTCCTTAGATGAAGCGCAGTAATTAAGTTATGTACGCACTTATATATATATATATATATATATATATATATATATATATATATATATATATATATATATATATATATAGTAAATTTTACACGAACGTTTTCTGATTGGCTTAGTGGATACAATAAAGTGATTGTAAAAATTGCGTTAAAACCGTGGATACAGCAACCTTTCAATGATAAGCGAGATGTTAAGTGGGCGCCAGAAGAAATAATTTACTTCGAATTGGATAGTCTAGATAAAAGTTCAGTGCTGCTAATAGTTTTATATAATGAACTGACTGTTCCGACAGGATACGTAAAGGGAAGTAAGTACTAAAAATACGTCTAAAGACGAGGTATACTCCCACGGTCAAAGGTTAACAGGATTGTCTACAAGTAAATAGAATGCCCCTTAATGTGACCGTCCTATCTTGCATGTCTCTAGCAAGAAATATCGAAGCGAGTATCGATAAACTGTCACAGAGTTTCTACAAACCTGAACGAAAAATACATTTAAAATAAAAGATGTGTTCGTAAGTTTCAGAAGAAGAATTTCTTCGTGGAAATCGAAGTAGTATATATAACCATTAGTGGTATGCTCTATATGGTGACATGACTTTGATTTACCCATAAGAGACATTTACACCAACTCAAGAAAATATATCTCGATTATGTCGACTACAACCGCCTCGCGACATTCATAAGTCCGGCAGAAATTGGGGCACTTTGCTAGTCTTTTACATGTTGGGTTAGTCATTCTGGGTAGTTCTAGCAGGTCCACCCTGACATGCTTTGATCCCCTCTCTGCATTTTTTTAATAAACCAGAGTGCTCCTTTATTAGGGGGGGGGGCTACATTTACTCTTCCCCCTTTCTCGTATTTGCATCACATCTTACTGCAGTGAGAAGGAAGCAGATACAGAAAACTGTGGCAGTTGAGCATCGAAGCTCATGACGCGTACTTCTATCAAATTATTCTGTTTATACACCTTGTTAATTATATAATTGTAACAAATATATATGTATATATATATATATATATATATATATATATTTAATAAACGGGGTTCTAAGCTATTTCCTTCTCTGTTATGATACTGAATTCTCTCACCGTAAATGACTATATAAATATATATATATATATATATATATATATATATATATATATATATATATATATGTTTATATATATATATATATATATATATATATATATATATATATATATATATATATATATAATACTGACAATTAAATGCATGCCCCGTGTGATTGCGTGTCGAATCTTATTGCTTACTGCCCTCTCATTCTATGTTTAATTAATTCGAAATGGAGGTAGAATCTAAGTACATATATTTAAGCTAATGTGTCATTGTTTTTTTCCATACTTCAATAATAATAATAATTATAATATAAATACCACAAATATTAATGACAATAACCTCAATAATATTATTACTAATAAGTAACAGTTAATTAGTATCAATAGTACTAATTTACAGTTTGGCTGAGAACACTATCGAGTCTTTCTCTTTATATGAATGATGTTTAATGAACTTGACTGTGTCGGCTATAAATGTTCCCGATGTAAAACAAAAAAATAACATCAATTACGAATCTCTGCATGCAGGAAGTTGAATGGATTCTTGCCGACGCACATGCATGTATTTTCAAATAAAAGGATTGAAATATGAAAATATCTTTTGTTTATTCTTTTTTGGTTTCATTTTAGTACTGACAATAAACACTACAAAGAAAATTCGTGTTTGTTCGAAATCTTCCCAAACTTTATTAACATTATTTTTTGAAATGAATTAAAATAAAAGGATGCCTTTTTCCCATCTAATATCAATTGTATTTCAAGTATAATAGCTTCAAGTTTTCGTTAATTATGTGCAACAAAAGTTATAAAACATCTATAATTAACACAAAAAGGAATCATAAAAACAGGTTATTTTTTAAGCTTTATATATATTATAGACGTTTTGTGGAAATTCGACGCACAAAATGTTTCACAATGTATAACACTTTTTACATTAAAGGTCACCGCTTATCTAGGCCCAAAGACTACTCGAGGAAAATGGGTTACACAGTTTAACTGGAGTAGAGCGGGTAAATAGTTTGAGTGGTGGATGGAGAGAAAATATCGCGTTCACCGGCACGATGGTTGTAGCAGGGTAGAAATTGATTATTAACGGGGAAGGTTCAACAAGCACTTGTTTACATTAAATTTGTAGACGACCACATTGTAGTCGACAGGGAAGCAGGCTCGCGGCACTGTATTCCACAGACGAACAGTTCAAGAAAAGAAGCTCTGTCCATTGAAGGTTCGTCTTGTATTGGTCACGCAGAGCGAGAAAGTGGAATCATTGACAGTTGTAGTAGCTAGCCTGGTACTTAGTTGGTATGTTTTACAAAAGGCGAGACATTGAGTTAAGATCCGTCGAACACCTACCATGTAAATAATGGTAGAACTAAGGAAACCTAACAACATCATTTATGTGAAAAGGTGACTGTTGTAAAGAGAAGAGAACTGCCTCATTTGATTTTGATGTCGGTTTTGGACTCTGTCAACGGATTTAACGGTGTTCTTAGCGCTACCTCCCCCATAAATTGCATCATTTCGTTATCTTAGGACTCTTTGCTTCTTTTACATGTACGTTTTGTCGGAAATTTGCTCAGTAACAGTAATTCCGTCAGAGAGAAGGTGATAGAGAGAACATATGAAAGCGCTGATGTGCGTAGAAGCAACACAGGAAACAAATATAAGACGATATATGGTATTCGTCAGAAATGTCTCGATCACATGCAAAACCATTCTTCATGTTTGCACAATTTTTATTTCCAATACGATTATCTGGGTCGGGTTTCAATGTCACATCTGAGCATCCTAAGCTCATGAAATAATCATTAGAAACTGACAAGTATATACTAATTGCACATAGGAACAACAGATCACGTTTGGTTTCATGTAAATATATTTCCACTTTCGGTAGGTTGAAACGTAGACTCCTGATGTTTGAAAAAGAGACACATAGTAGGTATCTACGGTTGGAGTTGGGGTTCTGGGTGAAAGCTGTTAATTTGTTGGGACTTTCTCATGTTGGGAATGGAAGATATGTGGAAGAGGTCAGCAGATGTGTTTATAACAGAATACAGAGAGTGTGAGAAAAATAAAGATGTCTTTGAAACAAGTAAAGAAACAACAGCAGTAGCAGTGCCAAGTAATATGCCACAAAGAGATCCAACCAGAGTCCGGACTCAATTACTTAAATGGCAAACAGTAGCTACGGTATTATAAACCTGCAGACAGGGCAGCCTGCCTGAGGGTTACTCCAAGGTTCGGATACATGTACTACTAGGCGAATAACATGAGACCAAGAAAATTGTTTACCTCCATCACCCTTATTAGTGACATGATAACAAGAATAGAGATGAAATTAGCCAGCTATATAGAAAAATACTCACATATATTTAGTGGCACAAATCATTCGAGTATCGAAATAATTAAATTAAAAAATGTGTCAAAAATGACACATAAACTATTATTATACAAAAGATGAGGTGATCAATGTTTGAGTTAATGTTTTCGATTGTATAATACAACAATATGCATGTCAACATATTTGTTAGTTCTCTGATTGTATTATCCTTTAAACAATTTATTTTTACATATTCTTCTTAGCCGTAATATTAAAATATCTCTTTAAGAGCCCACTTTGTACTAACATTATCCCTATCTATTTCACAACTATTGCTGTATGCTTTTGCACCTGTGTTTTTCTTATACATGTCGTATATTACCCTCGTGTGTATTAGGGTGGTGTCTATAGATTTAGCCTGCATCAAAACCATGCCAAAATGCGATAAGACTGCGTAATACACGCTATTATATATGCCCCGTATATTATCAACACTTGATATAGTGCTAAATTTACCTGATAATTTTTATACAAAAGTGGTTCCATGTAATAATGTTGTATAACATAATAGACGCACTTTTTATATATTCTATGTAATCTTCGAAATATATTTGTAGAAATCTAAAATTATGTTTCAGAAATCGAATCGCAGATTAGCAAATATCCA
Source organism: Sepiola atlantica (assembly GCA_963556195.1). Classification (NCBI taxonomy): domain Eukaryota; kingdom Metazoa; phylum Mollusca; class Cephalopoda; order Sepiida; family Sepiolidae; genus Sepiola; species Sepiola atlantica. The sequence goes on along the minus strand of OY744515.1, from coordinate 171,623,384 downwards.
ACAATACACTGTGCGTCCATAGTTAACACACCCAACTCAATCAGTTTGTTTGTGATTTTAACTTTGTGTGCCCTTGTTAATAATACTTGGTATTTCATATATATATATATATATATATATATATATATATATATATATATATATATATATATATATATATATATATATGTATATATATGTATATGGTGAATGTGTATGTATGGATATGTAGATATGCGATCGTGCGCATATATATATTAACTCATTTTTACAGTGTACTAACGCCGGGGTAATTTGCCTACGGATCTAGACTTCCTTGTTAAATAATAATCGATGATACATCTCAGAACGGATTTCACTGATACGAATGTTGATTCTGTTCATCCATTATTCATTTCAGGTAATAATATTTATCTTCATGTTTCATTTAATCTCTCCTGAATAGACCGATAAATGGTCGCATATATCGATTACCTATTTTTCGTATTTGAATAACTATTTTCTTTTCATGTTTAATTAATAATAGGCAGCGATGCTGTTCTATTATGCTATTTCGATGATGTTTGTTAAATTACAAACGGAGATCGTCAACATTATTTGTTGCATGTATACTTACAATATACAGTGTTTAGTGTTACATGTGTTACAATAAGTATTCATTTTTATACATAATATTTAAGGTAAAAGGCTATTCTGTAGCATCTAAATGATTTCTACGCGTACTACGCACTTGAAGCGATTATTCCTAAAACGTTATTTTTAATACGTTGACATTTGATCCACATTTTGAATAGTTATTCGTTCATGCTTTTTCATATTACATGTTCTATTTTAATTTAGAAGAGTGAGGAGAGAACATCTACTAATTTTCTGATGTTTTAGCACATGACCAGGTTTACGTTGTATGATTGGCACGTCTCTCAATAAATTATAACACTGACACGTAGTTTATATGAGTTTGCTTGTTACATTTTACCCTAAATAAAATAGGACGTTTTAAAATGCAGACACACTATTAGATTATTTTAATAAGTCCATCAGGGTAAGCCGCCAAAGAAAACAATAGCAAGTAGAAAGTTAGTGCCTACGAGTAAACTGCGTGTAATATACTTTCTAAAGACTTTTAATTCCTAAATATTTAAGAGTGTGCAGTTCACCTTACATATTTTCTCAAAGCTTGCACGCCAATATAATTATCTACCTGTTTGGTGTCCATGCAATTGTGTGTATAATTATTATTATCTAAATCTTATAGCAATCATACTCAGTCAACATGAACATTTAGACTCTATTACACACATATATGACAACTTCAAAAGTTAAAACCTGGGAAATACTTTAATACGAACTATGATGCTGTTGTGAAAACTATCTGTAATTAACGCTTATACAGAGCAAAAGTTAAGGCTTAGAAATGTGTATTCCCTGAATGTTAGGGCTTTCTTTTATACTAGTACGTGCTATATTGTTGAGAATAACTATGTATTCTCATGGATCATATTGAATATTTTAAATATATGAACGGCAACATCTGAGAGAGCATGTTTTGTGAGTTTCTTAAACGGCTCATGCAGAGATTTATGAATATACTATTCATATTAACCTGTACAAAATTCGACAGACATAAGTTACATACTAAAGAGATGACCCTTTGGTGTCTCCTATGAAATAATTCGCATCCAAACTACAGTTATATCAATTGTTTAATCACTTGAAGTTGTAACAATCATACACATACTTCTCTTCGTGCTAGTGTTAGCAATCCTGCCAGCCTAGTTTCAATTCCGTTACTGCAAATGAAACCATATAATGCTTAACAATGTTTATTTCTTAAGTAAGTTATTAATTAAACATATCTTGAAAAATGGGATTCATCTATTGAGTAAATCGCACATTTATAGGCTAACGAAATGCAAATTCAAACAAAGGGGCAGTGACTGAAGGTAATACATGTTTGAATCGTATGGCTTAATTATCATACATTTTCGTGGCAAATCTTAAAAACGTATATGCTTTTGACAAGCTTCCACATACTAGTGTGTGTATACTAATGCTTACAAACACAATCGCCTTTCTCACATAATGTTTGCTAAATAATTATCGTTTACTTAAACAAATTACAACGTATTTTATGAAAGGTAAACACCATACCTAATCGTGATCTTTCAACACTGTAGTCGTTTATACATGATGCTATATAAACTCATATTTATACAAACTAATGTACATTAAACATCCAAGTACGCAGAACCACACACGTTTTAAATGATTACTGATAATTTGTAAAATTAATTCAACAGTTGACATTATGTTCATAAGATTAACTGTTACTATCACATTGGTCTGCATTCAATTCATAGATTTCTATAAATCGATATAGGCAATTCATTGACAAGGCCATAATATATGTATAATGTATAATTATGTAAGACCATACCATAAACGAAATAGTTGTTGTAATATACCTGAAATGCAAAGTTTAATGAAATAACAAATAGTACATAGAAGGTAAAATTACAGAACCAAGCCTTGGACTTGATAATAACGTTGCGTTTGTGTAACTTTGATGATTATAACTAAACAAATAACATTCTTACCAACGTGAAAATGTATATGTACATGCACACATATAACAATGTAAATATACAAGGAGATTACGGCTTATCAGTAATGTCTACCCTCTGCTTTCTTTGCTCACACATTTTCCACCGCTTCGTGTATTGTATCACTTCACTTCTATTGAAGCATGCCTTGACAAAACTTCTCCAGTGGCTGGGGTATTCAGGCAGAAAAGTCTAGCCGACTTGGTCGATTGCAGACATGCTTTGTAGCGTATGAATTGTCTCCTATTGTAACTGCAACAGAGCAAACTGGTCCGGAATACACTACAAAGTCACAGCAGAGTCTGTAATTTGACAACATACATATCCAAATCTGAAAATTGCATTGTCTGTATAGACAAACTGATATCATAACCAGAAAAAAACAACGGCTAATCAAAACAATGTAAATAAAAAATATCTAGATATAACTCAATCGGAAAATTGAGGAATATGTCAGCATGTGTTTTCAAGGATTAAAATACATGAGAAAGAAGTATTAGTGAAACTAACGTTGCGTAACTCAGTTTTAGTAGAATATATATTTTACTGAAGTGTAGTTATTCTGTAGATCATAATAATGTGTTAAAATTAGTTTTTCGTGACGATACAATAAAGACATACATTAAATTGTAAAAGTACATAGGTGAACCTGTTAAGCAAGTATTTTTTTAATAACCATTATTGGTATATATAAGTATATATACACTACTCTTGTAATGCTATTTAGAAATCACTAAGAAATATAGCTAGTACTGCTCTAATCGTGGAAAACATATATGAAATGGAAAGTTCCAATTAATGTAATCTAGAAAAAATGCACTAACGTAAGAAATCTTTAGACGTTTATTGCTATTATTTTACTGGGTGACAACTTCACTAAGACTCCTACCCCTCCTTTTTTTCACTCACAACTGTCCACATTCATTTCACTCCCTGCTACCGATTTCTCTCAGCGCGGGCCTTGGTCCTGCGCTCCCAATTGTGGCTACTACCTCTTCTCATTAACCCATCATGTCAACCACATATGTATATGTACTTGCATGACATGTTTCTTAAAAGTATCATGCTGAAGAAGTCTCACAAATTAAGACGAAACGTTGATGAATACATAAAAAACACATCTTTTTGTTTGTTCCGTTTTCATTTCCCATATATATATATATATATATATATATATATTATATATATATATATATATATATATATATGCGTATATACATATATAGGTACATATAAGTGCATACATATATATATATATATATATATATATATATATATATATATATACATGTGTGTGTGTGTGGGTGGGTGCGTGTTGCATTATCCCTTCTTTCGAGGGACCCAGTAAGATACAACAATAAATACAAAAGACAGAACGTATACGGACAAAATTTGGTTTTCTTTATTACCCAACACCGGATGGTTTACGCCGGCTAAGCACATACATATAGAAATATTTTTTTTTTACATACTTTTGTTCCATGTCACAGACTTTGTTTCCGCTCGAAACTTGTTCATATATACATCCGATTTGAAATACATTTGCTTTGCATTGTCGATCCGAGCATAAACTGAGGTAATTATTCCACAATCACTTCCAATTGTCTGTTTGATGAAATACAAGTCATGGAATTCATTCACTGTACCAACTTGCTTATCAGTGCAATTTTTAGTCACCGAACACGAATGCTTAACAGCAAGACGAGCAAGGTACCATAGACAATAAACCTTTATCGGGGCCATAAACATCGCTTAGCTCGTATTATTCTAGTAGTAATCCGACAATCCGATCACCAAGCCCTTCGGTTCTTCGCGTGTCTGAGTTCGGATGTGTTCTACTAATGAGCCCAAAAGACGGCAAAACTTCCTATTGGTTTCTTTGATGTTGTTGGATGCGGCGTTGTCTGCTTGATTAAACAATTATATATAAATATATATATATATATATATATATATATATATATATATATATATATATATATATATATATTAACATACTTCACTCCAAACAAGTAAAGCAGCCACTGAAGACGTAGGTGCTTCTCAGAAAAAGTGTGAAAGTATGGGGGGGTAAATCTTAATCGGGACCTGCGCAGCGAGATGTCTGTTTACATTAGTTTTAAATGTCTGCATGTAAGTTCCGTCGGGAAACAGGCAGCAGGGACGGGGTTCAACAGTCCAACAGCACGAGGAAATAAGCTTTTGAAGTAGAAAGCTCTTCGGCATCTCGGAACCTCCACAGTGCATGGATGGGATTTGGCAGATAGTCGGGTTGGTCTAGTAAATCTACGTCGTGGGGGAACTATAGCAGCAAGTTCATCAGAGAACAATCCATTGCAATACTTGTAAAACAGGCGCAAGGAAGAAAGGTGGAGGCGATGGGACAGGGGCTGGAGCTTGGTGGATATTTAGGGGCCTATTAAGTTGGCGAGTCTTTTTTTTACCTTGCCTAAAATTGAGAGACGTGTAAATGATGCTTCAGCACAGATGTGGAAACAATAGTCCATGCATGGACGGATGGTGGCTTTGTAGAGATATAGGATAATGGCAGGTGTGAGAAGCTTACTAGAACGGTAGATGAACCCCATTTTCATTGCAGCGGCCCTGGCAATGTCTTCAATGTATTTATTCCATCTAATGTTATATGTGAGAGTTAAGCCGAGGAGTGTGATTGCTTATTTCTCAGGAAGGGTGTCATTTTCCATGACAATCGGTGGTTGAAGATATTTCTTTTTAGTTATTGAATGGAAAGTATGTTAGTCTTTGCGGCATTACAAGTTACCACCCATTTTTAACCCAAGTCCTCTAAAAACTAAAGGTAGTTTTCTAAGGATCTAGCCATTGCCTCGGATATGTGCGTGTCGGGATTGCCTACATGCCGAGAGTAGAGAGTGGTGTCGTCAGAAAATATTCCACTCTCAGTCTCAATTACATCATAGAGGTAATTTATGAAAGTTAGAAACAGTTGAGGTCCAAGGATGGATCCCTAGGGTACACCAACAATTATGTCATGTTGCTTAGGTGTGCGGCCATCGAGGACAACCATGATCTTTCTTTTTGTTAGGAAGGATTTTATTGTATTAAATTTTTGTCCAGTAATATCATATTAGTGAACTTTTAGGAGAATCTCTTCATGCCAGATCTTGTCAAAGGCCTTGTATATATCAAGTGCTACCGTCCTTGCTTAACCTTCCTTGTCTAGTGTAGGATATATCGGTTCATATATGTCCGTTATGTTATCTGTGAAGGATCGTGCTTGCTTAAATCCGTAGTGATGATCAGAAATACGTTTAGCATTTACTTGGTGCCGGACTATCGGTAGATTGATTAATAATTCAAATATGTTAGCAAGGATCGGGAGTCGACTGAGTGTGCGGTAGCTTAGAGGAGCAGATCTATCTCTAGAATCTTTGAATATGTAGTATTACAGAGGCAATTGCCCAACTATCAGGGTAAGAAAAGTCAGCAAAGCATGTGTATGTATAGTTTAGAGCATTTTTTTATCATAATTACTGGTATAAGATCAGGCTTTGGAGGGGTAAAGGTTTTTATGAAGTCTCTGACCTGAGATGGGGCGATGACAACATTCTCAATTGAAGTTTCAGTCTGCAATGAGTATTTAGAAAGGGCTGGTTTGCTAAGTCTACAGTGGAGTTTAGGTGAAACGCTGGGCAAGTAGTTCAGCTTCATAAGTTGCCGTGCAAACAACATTGTTCAGATTTGATAGCGGCTAATTGCCGGTTGCCCATTGTTCATCACACTATTTTAGATGTTCCTAAAATCACGAGTACCTATTTTTTGTGAGTGAATGCGTTTTTTTGGTTATCTCTGTATACTTTTTCTTATCAATACTTTTCAATCATTTCCTGCGGCTATGAATGTCTGTCTATTCGCAGTTGACTTATGGCGGCCAAATTTTCAGAATGCCTTCTTCCTCTCAGAAATAGCAGCTTCACATTCTGAGGTGAACCATTGACGAGAGGAATGTTTGCTGAAATACTTTCTCGTGGGGACATTGGCATCAATGCCTTCTTTGACCCATTCAGTTATCTTACTTGTACACTGACCATTAGAGACTGAGATAGTGTCACCTAATAGGGCGTCACTGATGTGATCAAAACTAGCCTGCTCATAGTTACTCGTCGTTTTGGAGCAACGGCTATCAGCTTTTCGACGAGATTTTAAGATGATAAGTATATCAATTACAACGTTATCAGAGTTTCCGAGCGGGATAAAAACATTCGCTACACTATCCTTGGGAAGTGAGCTACAGAACAGGTCGAGAAGTGAGGCTTGCTGGTCCGCACTATCAAGTAGGCAGGTCGAAAAATATACAGTATGTAAGAGGTGTTAGCTGATGAGCAATTAAACATAGAGTCCAAGATGCATCAGTAACGCTAGAGAATCTAAACCAGCAACGCTGGTGTGTATTATATTCCCTAAATACATTTATTTCAGCATTCGAGTCGAGGGTGAGTGCTCTATCTAAGCTTTTAGAGACACAGTCAAGCAAGGTACAGTTCTAGGTTGAAACAGAACGGTATAAGAAATATAAGAAACTAACTCTGTGATGTAAGGTCAATCTAAAACACATCTAGGCTTGTCATCTGATTTTAACATATTTTCTCTAGTCAAGGTAAAGGTGTCCCGAACACAAACTCATTGCAAGTGCATATGGTTGTCTGAGTCCTTACGGTTCAGTGGAAAGTAATCAGTCATGTCAAACTGATGAGAGGAGATTGAGGATTGACGGTTCGTTTCACTCAGTGCTAGGTTATTTAGAGAGCTTGTCAGGAGAAAAGTGTCTACGTCGTCAATGTTTGTTCGAAGTCCACGAATATTTGTGAATGCGAGCCTCAAGGGCAGAGGCGAAGATGTTTTTTGTTGGTTGTCTGATTTAGGTGTGTTATTTTTATTTTGTAAATGCATGTTTGTCTAGAGATAGAGTGGAGTGCTAAAAGTGGGTTCTTGTTTGGTGCCAATAAGATCACAACACGAGTCTATTAGTCGTGACTTGGTCCATGTGGGTTTTAACCTCGGAAAATGTAGGGGTCTCTTTCAATGCGCGATATGACACGTACAGTTACCCACGGTCTTATGCAACTGTTGATCGAGCCGCCGTCCTTAGCGCTACCCAAGAGTTAGGACGTCTAACTATCAGTCGGAAACAGGAGCCAGACAAGCTGTCTAACCTATACCCTCAAACTGCCGAAACAAGAGCGACCAAGACAAATCAGGTAGGACATAGTGACAAAATCAACTCCACATGTTGACTAGATAGAAAGAAAGGGTGACGGCGTTCATTGCCTTAGTCAATAAACAAGGTCAAGCACTAGGTGTCTTTAGAGGCGTCCCAGTGATTGTACCTCTACGCCTGGATAATAGACAGAGATTGAGTGCGAAGGCCGGGCGATAGGTAGAGTTTATCAACTCCTTAAACAATATAAGGTTTGTAAACTGGATACTTTGTCGATCAAGACCAAAGATAAGTCCCTCCCTAACGGTGTGCTGCCAATACATAAGTGGTTAGTAGCAAAGTCTACCTATCAGTTTGCCTTTTCTTAGATAGATGACCTGAAAATGTCTACATATAGCTCGCGCTCCTGTATTAGTCGGACATTTCTGAGCCTCTGCAAGTAAAAATAAAATTCATCCACATATATATATATATATATATATATATATATATATATATATATAAATATATATATGTATATGTATATATATACACATGTATATATATATATATATATATATATATATATATATATATATGTATATATATATTAAAATCAATGAAACAGACGAGTGGAAAAGAAAAAAAAAAGAAAAGGAAACTTGTTAAAATTACCTTAAGGCCTTATCGTCTGACCCTCTGAGAGGAAACGTCAGAATGGTAAATTAAAAAGTAAAAGTCGAATGAGATATGAGAGGAAAAAACTTATAGTGCGAGGAAACGATTGAGAGGAAAAAAATAAAAAAAGGGTAAATCTCTCAACGTTATGGTGGCTTTGAATCAATAAAGATCTTCAACTGATGTTTCAAAATCTTTTGTCTACACAGGCTAGGTCGAGAGTTGTTAATGACTAACGCCTCAATAATATTGAGATGGTAGTTCGACCTGGCACTGTGTAAAATAGAAAACCACCCATCGGAATACTTGTCAGAACAACTATTTGTACTAACGAGTTGATATCCGATGGCTGATTCCTGTGCCTGGAAGTTCCCGGATGGTCTCGAAACCTTGTGTAGGCGAATATCACGTGGTATGTGTTGGGATATTCTAAATTCTAATCTTTGGGATGTCTTGCCAACGTAGTCAGCTCCACACTGACACTTGAATTTATAAACTACAGAATTCTTTTGAATGGCTGGCAAAACATCCTTACGAAAAGAAGAGAAAAAGGTTCGAGTCGTGTAAACTACCCTCAACATGGTTGGCGATATTTTCACCCTCAACAAAACCACTTCTTCATATAATAAATATTTGCAGAATTTGATTACCAAGAAGTTCGGCACTAGAGCATATTCAGATAAACATATATTTAATTATTCGTCTGATGCTCTATCCAATACTGAAAAATGTGTCTTGTCTGCCGGCTTAGAATTTTGCATTCCTCCCCTCCGCGTTGATAAAATCAACATATTTAGTGAGATTGAACTATTATATTCTCAACTAAAAAGACATTCGCCTATTTCAACTGATGAATTAACTAGCGTTAAACTCCAGTTAGGTGAATTAGGTCGGAGGTTTCTGCTATACGTACTAAGTCTAGCGATTGTATTTGGCAGAAAAATCATTTTGAAACTGCGAAATTACTTAAGTCGAACTCTGATATTTATATCACTCGTCCAGACAAAGTGTCAGGCGTTGTAATCCTGAACCAAGTAGATTATATCTCCAAGATATGTAACATTTTGGATGATAAAAATACATTTTTCAAGATGGGTGGTTTAAGCCACGATGACACTTTTCGTATGGAAATAAAAATCCAGAAAAGGCTTCTTCAACTTTATAAAAGCAAGTTTATTTCTAAAGAGATATATGAAAGAATACGACCTATCGGCTCTCAAAGGCCTGGAATGTACGGCTTACCCAAGATTCATAAACCCAACGTTCCTTTACGGCCTATCCTAGCAATGTTGGGTTCTGCACAACATGCACTTGGGAAATGGTTAGTTGATATTCTTAAGCCCGTACTTACTTTTTATTCGGAATATTGTATCTCTGATCCCTTCCAATGTGTGTCTTCTATACACAAAGTATCTCTCTCAAAGGATACCGAGTTCTTGGCTTCCTTTGACATTAGTAGTCTGTTTACCAATGTACCTTTGGATGAAACTATTGGTATATGTGCAGATTATCTTTACCGCGGCCCCTTAAAGTCTCCACAGTTTCCTGAACGAATTTTTGTTGAACTGATGGAACTTGCTACTAAATCAGTTTCCTTCAGTTTCAATAATATAATGTATCGGCAAATTGATGGTATATCCATGGGCAGCCCTCTTGGTCCATCGTTAGCCAACATTTTCGTTGGATTTTTGGAAAACCAATTATTTTCCAAAGTGACCAAGCCGGCTTTCTACACACGTTACGTTGATGACACTTTTGCTTGTTTTCCCTCACGGAGTGATGCTGAAGAGTGTCTTCGTCTTCTTTGTGACTTGCATCCATCGTTGCAATTCATCATGGAGCTCGAGGAGTGTGGTTCCTTACCATTCCTCGATGTTTTAGTGTCTAAATCTGGTTCATCATTGTAAACCTGTGTGTATAGAAAACCAACATTTACAGGCCTTTATCTGAATTGGTTTTCCTTCGTCCCAAGAGCAAGAAAAATAAATCTTATTGGTACTCTCACTCATCGAGCACTTATGATTTGTTCACCAACACGACTCGATGCAGAACTTGGTGAAATTACTAATATTTTTCTAGCTAATGGATATCCCATCAATACTATAAAAGGGACCATTGCACGTAAAGTTGCTTTATTTAATGGTGGTAAATTTATTGGCCCGTCACGTTGTCCTATTTATTTGAAACTCCCATGGTTGGGTTCTGACGGCCTTGCTATTGTAAAAAGAATTTCTTCTTCTACTCAACGTTGTTTTCCGGCAACCATGTTGAGGGTAGTTTACACGACTAGAACCTTTTTCTCTTCTTTTCGTAAGGGTGTTTTGCCAGCCATTCAAAATAATTCTGTAGTTTATAAATTCAAGTGTCAGTGTGGAGCTGACTACGTTGGCAAGACATCCCAAAGATTAGAATTTAGAATATCCCAACACATACCACGTGATATTCGCCTACACAAGGTTTTGAGACCATCCGGGAACTTCCAGGCACAGGAATCAGCCATCGGATATCACCTCGTTAGTACACATAGTTGTTCTGACAAGTATTCCGATGGGTGGTTTTCTGTTTTACACAGTGCCAGGTCGAACTACCATCTCAATATTATTGAGGCGTTAGTCATTAACAACTCTCGACCTAGCCTGTGTAGACAAAAGATTTTGAAACATCTGTTGGAGATCTTTAATGATTCAAAGCCACCATAACGTTGAGGGATTTACCCTTTTTTTTTCCTCTCAATTGTTTCCTCCAACTATAAGTTTTTTCCCCTCATATCCCATTCGACTTTTAGTTTTTAATTTACCATTCTGACGTTTCCTCTCAGAGGGTCAGACGATAAGACGTTAAGGTAATTTTAACAAGTTCCCTTTTCTTTTTTTTTCTTTTCCACTCGTCTGTTTTATTGATTTTAATAATGCTTCCTCTTAAATTAATCCTACGATTCTGTTGTACACGAAATTTACTTTTATTTATATATATATATATATATATATATATATATATATATATATATATATATATATATATATATATATATATAAGAATATGTTCGCTGTACACTTATCAGAGGGAAGGTACCTTTGAAGATATGTTGTCCCCCTACACGCTAGTACAGATAAAAGATGGGCAGCCAGTTGTGTAACAACTGAGAACAACTAGTTAACCATTTATACAATGATGACTACGGATGGAATAGAGTAAATTCAAACTAAAAATGTAATTAAGCAAGCTCAATGTAAATACAAGTAAAGTTGGTTACATTATTAGAATAAGTAAGATTTAAGATTGAGAGAGTTCAGAAAAAAATAAGAACTAAGCTTTTTAAAAAAATCCAACCAGAAGCTTTAGTTGACATTCTGGCCTCTATTCGCAGTCGGTGGCATATATAAATGTGTCTAAACTCGTGGCTCTTTAACTACGCCATGCTAGTGCGATTGGCTGGGCCACACCTTTCTTTTTTTTAACTACATTTGATAGTAGACTCCTTTCCCCCTTTTTTTCTCTTTCAACCCTAAACGTGTTGACCACTTTAAAACCTCGCAGAGTATATGCATATTATATATGTATATATTCAAAGACTAGTCGACAATAAAGATCTATGGTTTTATCAGGTAGACGGTGAGACACAATCGTGAGGATTACTGACGATGGTTTTAATCGATAAGAATTTAATTATTTATTAGATCTGCTCAACAAGAATGTTGTAGTCGGATGATAAGCTACAACGTGGTAGAGTGTTCTCCAGACTTGTCGCTCTACGAAAGAAAATTATATCATGGAAGTGTTAATACATAGAAGGAGATAAGGCATTCATTGTTTTACTCATATTCAGCTTACACGAGGACCATTGGCAGATATGTAATGGAATACTGTGGATCATAATACATTGTGTACATGGGCTGTAGACGTTGGGAGTTTAACAGCATCATGGCTGGACACATTACATTTACATTTCTGCATGTTAGTACAGCCAGGAAGACAGAGAACAGTGAGGGGATTCTTAAGTATTTCAGGCACCTGGTGATTTTTAGAGTAAGGGGTAGGATTTTGCACATTGTCGGGTTAGTCGGGGGTATTTACACCGTTGGAGCACAAGTGTTCTTACTCCGTGGAGCATATTCAATTCAAGTACTTGTAAAACAAGTACAGAAATTCAACATTGTGACGATGTTACAGACGATGAAGCGTAGCTGACAGAGCGGGAGCTATTATATTTGAGACTCTTTTTTAGAATCGTGTTCAATAGATAGACTTTAGTGGCAACAATAAACTATGCATAAGCGAATTGTGGATGTTCAGAGATATAGGACATTGCCAGGTGTGGGTATGTTTCTAGCGCAGCGTCAAAACAACACGGGAGACAGCAGTTACGAGTAATTCGCTAGGTACGATTGGCATAACTCCATGCGCTACGGGTTGTCTTCGACGGTAGGAGATTTCATCACAGTCCCACCTGTCAGCTACCACCCCCTCAAGCTGGGTAGACCACATACAGAAAGGCGAGCATTGGCCACAGTCTGTTTGCTTCAATGGGTGCTTTGAACCATGGAAAATATTTTTTTTAAAACAGACCGAACCCACTGCACCAAGCAAACAAACTAAAACCCACACATGTTTCGATTAGAAATATGTATTGGCATCTCTTATGATTTACAACAGGTCAATGTTTTAGGAAAAACAGCAATCATCTAGTAGGAGCTCGCATGACTCAATATCAACGTAGCTGAACTACATGAAACAAAACTCGCATAACAGCAGCAGCCGTATAGAACAGAACTACACGTGTTATTGACTTGTCAAAGGAACCTTAGCCATCAATACTGTATTTCGTTTGAATTGCAGTGAACAATTGTTAGCTTACCATTGTAGAACGACAATCCAGTCGCACAGCCAGAACATTGTAGATCCGCTTATCAGCCGCCCGATACCCGGTGAACATTCTGAGCGTTTAGGCGCCCGCGCTCTGCTCTCAAGCCGCGACCAAAGACACACAATATGAGGATCTTTATACCAGGATAAAATACATGTTTTTCACTTATAAATGTTATTTGCTCGGTTATTTCAGTGCACTAGTTGGTTCCAACTATAACTTTTACCCAACTATACTGCTTATGTTATTGTTGGCAGGCGCAACGAGTTTGGACAGAGGCTCGTTTTATTGTGCTCCTACTACAACCGTTTCGAAACCAACACATTCTTCGCAACCAATCCACATCATCAAGTATCCTGCCTCACCAAATATTACATCTATGGCACCAGCTATACCTTGTCATAATACGATGACTCTCACTGAGATACATTCTGACCACAGCTGACTACCATACTTTTGACCATGACACCGACCTCGTCGTTGTTGGCAGTAACGTCAATCTCCAGTCCAAGTAGATCCATAAAACCAAGCAGAAAAAAACCTCCACTCGCATTAACACACGCCGAACAACAATATTAGAACTACATGAGTAATTCGCCACGACTATTGAAGACTTCGGCAGTCCTACTGGCATGCTGTAAAGCAGTGGGTTTACATCCGTAATACCACATACAACTTCGCAGTGCGCACCTTAGGCAGGAAAAAGAGGAACAACCCGAACTGGTTCGATGACTACATAGTAGAATTAGAGCCAACACTCAATGCTAAAAGAGAATCGCTTGTTAACTACAAGAGACATTCTTCTGTGAAGAAAGGGATTGAACTCACGGGGTCTATGAACGACGCTGTTCGGCTCATTCGGCACTATGCTAATGTCTACTGGCTAACATTCTCTGTAAGTATCTAGCTGTCAACTGACTGCGGCTATATGCGTTGCATTTACGACCGCTGTAAAAAGCCTGTCAATCGGTTTCCTGATCTTGTGTGGTGTTACAGGTAACACACTATATGCTTATTTTCGAAGACTAAATTCATATTACTAGTCACTAAATATGATGTTTGCTCAGCTTATTGGCACCTTCTTGATTTATCATATACTCAATCAAGTTACTCATGACGCACATGATACTGATTGATCTGTCCGAAGTTACAAAGTACCGATCGTAGACTGGGCAGACAGAATAGCCGTTCGAAGGTGATAAGAAGCATGTCTCTTTTAAGCAACTATTGAAGAGCTTTGTGAGAAGAGACTTAGTTCCGGTTGAAGCTTTTTAACACTATGATTGGATTTTTTTTCGGAGCAGTTGCTTTGCTGACATGAAGGTTATTCGTTAGTTTGGCAATGCCCTGGTCATGTATATGGTTGTCGACCAAATTATAGTAGGTAAGCATACCTGATCGCAAAGGCAAGCATTTGATACCAAATTGTTTGCAAAATGTTTGGCTTGATAAGATGTTTAAGAAACCCACGTCTAGTCTATTGAAAATAGTTTGGATAGAAGGCACGCATGATCTCAACACCGTGTTTATAATTTGAAAATAAAAACAAACCGTTGAGTTCAAGCCTCTCCTCAACGATTTTAGAGTTAACAGACTAAGCATATTACTCTATTTCGTATTCTATATTTCCTTTGGAGCAGTTGTTGCAGAACATCTATTTCGTTGACAGAAATTGAAATAGTGGTTTCAGTGAGCAACGAAACTGGCACATTCTGGAATATGGCACGGCTTATAGTTCATGTTCTGTTGGGCTTTTTTGAAGATATAAAAGCTGACAACGATTATCCACTCAGTAAAATGGGGGTGGAATCAAGACACATAATGTTCTAAACATGAGATACAGTGGAATCTAGAGTATAGCAAATATGAGGCTGTCCCTGTAAGCCATTGATTATTATCGATACACTGTGCATTCAATAGGGGCATTAACGTTTTGTTGCACTTTGTGTTTATCTTAATTGGACCAACTGAGTGATCGGAAAATATCAGCAAAGGAAGAGCAGTGGATGTGTACATGTTGGATTACTTTCTTATCTTCAACTAAGACATTTTTTCAAATTGGAAATAAACACTTCATAATGATCTTTTTAATAAATAATATATATTGTTTATGATTAATTAATTATCCAATCAAATTTCGACACTGTATGAAATGTTAATGTGTGTTTTGTTTCTCTTCTTTTCGTTACTTATTAAATCTTTTTATTTATTATACGATCAAGTATTGAAAATAAAATTCATCGAAATGGACATCCAATAGCGTATTATAAAAGCAAATTTTAATCAAGTTCCATTAAAAAAATGTAATTACAAAATAAAATCAGCTAGAATGTCTTTCGGTTTATTGGTGAACAAATAAGTCATTTATTTGTTAATAAAGTTTTTACGTGCCTTGTCAAAGTATCAAAATATGTTAAAGCCTTCCTTATCTCGAATAAAAAAAACATTTAAAATGTATTTGAACTGTCTAAAAGATGCTAATGTATGAAATAATTCCATTATATATATATATATATATATATATATATTCATTTAAGTATATAAGCAAACATTTACTATACAGGTCTTTCAAACGAGGATCGTCAGGGTGCTATATGATGAACTTTGTAAAGTAACATTCGAGCAGTCGAAATCTACACACTACAAATGAAATAATATAACCAAGCCAGATTTGTGAATGGTGCTGCTATTAAAAAGAATAAAGTTTACACTTTTTGGAGACTTTATTGTATGCACTTGTTTCTTTTCCAATCTCTTTTCTATAAATTTTAAACATTATCCACTCTTAGTATCGTCGCACATAGCCGCAGATACTGATTACGCATGGCGCCACATATCACAATGCGCAGTATTTGCTGTTGGCCATTTTTATTGTGTGAAAAATATCTCAATAAGATAATTGGGTTACGGGAGAGACAGGTCTATTGGAATGTGTCTGCATATCTTAGTTGAATTTATTTCTTAGATAGTTTTTATTAAATTCATGCCGCTAAAAAACTATCTACTTGAATGCTGAGAAAACATTAAATCATACGAACAAATTAACGACCAATGTAAAGACAAAATATATAGTTATAAAACTATATATAATCCTGTATATATATATATATATATATATATATATATATATATATATATATATATATAAATTTAAAAGGGTGGAAAATGCATCAACATATAAGTAGTTAATACAAATATAAAGAAGACACTATATTTCTGACAATAAATAATTTAGGCTAATTTAAGACTAGGCATTGGTAGGATTGCAATATTGGTTGTTTTCTTTTTTAAATAACCCGTTCGCTTATATAAGCCATTCTTATTCTTATACGTCTGCTATTATTATAGTTATTAATTTCGATTTACCATACTGCGTGATTTTTCAAATTTACTTTATGTTTTATATTATTTTGAATTTACGCTATTAATAAGACAACATAGTGCAAACACATTTTGTATAAAATCGTCGTTAACAGAGGTAGGTAGAACATAAATTAACTTAAAGAAGATGGTGATTCATTAAGCAAACTCGCAAGCATCGTTTAAATTACTGTGTCATCGACATGCGAAGTTAAAAAATAAATAAAATCAAAGACTTCTGCTTGCAAATCAACACGCTGACAATAATTCGTGATTGAAACCTTTCATCTGCATAAGTCATTAAACACTTATTTTACAGTAAGAGGGATACAATCAGACAGGAAATCCATTTTACAATGAATAGTTGTTTATAGAACAATACGTTTGAAGTTTTATTTACGCTTATTTTGTAAAAGCAACCCAGACGATGATATGATTGGATTTACAGGTGAAACAAAAAGAGGATTAATTATATTGATCTCTAAATATTAGCTGATTTATTGGATAATTTTTTTTTTAAAGTTTATCATGTTCTTCCATGCTTTGACAATGTCAGAGATTCAACACACTGTTGGTTATCATCGATCAACTAATCATTCTATAAAAACACTAATTAATCGGACGAAGTAGATGTCTGTTTTTTTACAATTAATAATAGTTATGTGTTGGTTATATTCAAATATTTTAAAAAATCTAAAAAGAAATTAAGTAGATGTTCAAGCCTAAAAATGCCTAAATGATGTTATTTTATAAAATCAAATCTCTAAAAAATAATTATTGTTTGGGATATTTTTTTTTGTAATTCATCAGATCAGAGTGTATGTCAACTAGAAAATGAAGTAAATAATTCAAAAGATAATAATGTCATATTTCCGCACTTTTTATTCATGAATTCACGGATATTTACCAAAAGGTATTCACCAATATAACAAGGTTAATCTAATGTTCGTTTAAAGAGTTGTCTGCTTTATATAACATGTAAGTTTCGATCGATCAGAATATATTGTTTAAGATTTAATCAAATGAAATAAGGGGAATAATCACATAGAAAAATAGTTCCCCTGATATATTTTAGAGATTAATTCGCCTAAGAATAAATAATCTATTAATATTTTGTGAAAATATGTGCATTACTTGATGTTTGGTAAATTTAGTAAACACATGGGTGTTAGCACATATAGTGCTCACTACATAGGAACGTTATTTTAATGTGTAACTAAAGTACACATGTTTTTATTTTCTGATTTTTATTTTATTTTCGTGCTGTGAAAATTGTATTTTTAATATCAGTACTTTATTTTATGTTTCTTCTTTTGAATGGTTAAAAAGTTATGATTATAATAGGAACCCATATAAAAGTTACATCGGGTAACATATAAGGAAGTGTAAATTATAATGTAAGCTTTGGAGGTCCCCATTGTACAATTGCGCCTAATCAGGTATACGTTTTAAAATAGCCGTATCTATATAAAGCTACTTTTGCTGATTTGAAAACAATAGAAAAATATGAATTGCATGTGATGATAAAGCATTGCATTTCTGTCGAAGAAAAGCAAGGGCTTCTAAAGTGTTTACCGGCTTTAACTCTGTTTGAAATCACGATTAGAGATCATACTCTGGTGTTAAATATGTCAGGCCACTTAAGTTGGTCTGTTGTTCAGGACAACATAAGAACAGTCTTGAAAATCATATTAACATATCGTAAATAAAAATACCGTTCAATAGCAGATAGTTCGAAGATGTCAGAAGGCAAAGCATTCGTCATTTGTAAATTAGAAAGCAGTATTCAAAGTTGCTGCTGCGTTTGCTCACATTCGACTAAGAACAAGCACATGCCGACGATTTCAGAGTTGCTTTGTAAATGTTTCAATGCAGAAAAGTTAAGTTTTTCTTAAATATATGACAATAGTTATAACAGAAGTAAGTTGTAGGAATAGCATCAAACGGTATACATATAATATGTTTACATTTTACGATAACTATTAATCAAAACATTATTAGATTAAATATAAAATCAATAAATAAAAATTAAAAATAGATATATATAAATAGATTAAATAAATAACATCAATTAATAAAGCATGAGGCAAATAAATGCTTACATTAGCAACCCGTAACAACATAAAAAGAATGGGTAAATGAGTTAAGTGCGCACGTTTAAATAAGGTCACCTATTAACTCGACTCACATTACACGAGGAGCGCCAAATCTTCATCGAACAATATTAAATAATGACAGACAAGAGACCGCCAAACCATTTTCATGAGATGAGTTCGTCGATTAGACAATGAAAATATTAGATCGAGATTTTGTAAAAACAACGGATCCTGTTGGTGTGTTCTCTAGACTAAACACTACACCGATATAAACGCAATCTCTAATAATACATGCGTATGTTGTGCCTGATTACTGCGACAAGTGCACATTGATTACTTTGTGTAGCTTACTTTCTGCTGATATATGTAATAGGAAACACTATTCTCATCCATATATACACGATTTATTATATCATTTTTACATAGTATTTGCGTATATATATATATATATATATATATATATATATATATATATATGGTGATTTTAATATCTCTCTCTCTCTCTCTCGCTCTCTCTCTCTCTATATATATATATATATAAAAAATACATATGTATATTTTTATAAATGTTAATCGCAGATAACTTAACATCGAGTCGATTTATTGAACACATAACGTTGTATCCGAATTTCTCGATATTTCCCGGCTGTTTGAAGAGGAACAACGCACTGTTACCTAATGCTGTCGGACTATCATTTTGGTTGGCTTCCTCTTGGTTTGTCGTTTGAGATGTCTTTTTTGTAGCTGGCATTCATCATCGAACTATCCTAACAACATGACCAAACTATTAAATCCTTTTAGGTATCTTAGACGGCGTATGTCATGACCAGCGCTTCGCGCAAGCATGCATTACTAAGACTGACATTCCTAGTAACCTTGTATAGTGTATGAGATATATATATATATATATATATATATATACCAAAAAATATATATATATATTTATATATATTTATATATATATATATATATATAAAAATATATATATATATATATGTATTTATATATATTTATATATATATATATATATAAAAATATATATATATATATATATGTATTTATATATATTTATATATATATAAATAGATATATATATAAAGAGAGAGAGAGAAAGGGAGAGAGATACATATATATAGAGAGACAAAGACAGAGCGAGAGAGACAGCCATACAACCAGGCATACAAACAGAGAAAGAGAGATACAGAGAAAAATATAGAGTATAAAGGAAATTGTTATAGAATGAGATGGGGAGATTGTTCTTTGCTTAAATACACATGAAACAATGCTAACACACTCAATACTCCTTTTAACGAATTTATCAAATTAGCCGATGAATACAATTAGCCGATAAATGAAACAACCCACAGATAATAAAGTACATAACACCGTAATTCTTGTAAAAACCTGTTATACAGAACACCAGGAAACCGTTTCACCCTGGAAAACTCATAAGTACGCTTTTTTAATTCGATAATGATTTATGATGCAATTAAAACGCGTACTTCGTGATCCCGGGCTCTTTAGTGAAACTTAACAAATGTCGGAGAAACACAATTTGAAATCAAGAGAATTAAATAAGCTTCTGAAAATTAATTCATCTTTCAAAAATCGATTATATTATACTTTACTTTCCACAAGTATTCGTTTAAATCTTTCAAAAAAGATTTTGACGTAAAAGTCCACCGGATAAACAGAACTCGCACCTTATTAAACACAGGAATTCATCGAGCACTTTATTTTACGTTTTAAGCTGGTACCTTTGTCTTAATTACAATGAAGCATAGTATTGGATATTTTTCAACTATTTATGGTAGTAACACTTATTAAAGCAGTGTTCCACTCGTAAACTTATAAATTACTTATCTTATTTATTGAAAACCGTGTGTTTATACGATAATTTGATATGAACTACCAACTTTGTTTATATAGTTATACGTTATCTTAATGACAATTTATATCATTTATAAGTTTTTTCTGGTCGTCTTTTGGTACTAACAAGTGCATCATTATACATACTATCACATTTACTAGTATGCTTACTGTTTACTATAGGTGTTAATGCCGAATAGATGTGGTGTGCTTAAGGAATACTTTACTTATTAGTTATTTCTTTCAAATAACAATACCTTACGTGTGTATCACTATTTATTCATATCCCATTGTATGAGACAATCTATTGATATAGCTTTTAATTACGTCATTATATAAAATTTGACTCTTAATTGTAACTATTTCTATTTAACTCAAATTATTTAATACATCACTTAATGTTTATTTAAATGTGTATATTAGTAATCATTACGACACGCTTTTGAGTATTATTAATACAACGCACACTTTAATATAAAACAAGCCATTATTCATCAACATAGTCTCTTTATAGGGTAATTCTCTTATTACAACGCTTTACTCATACAACGATGCCTTTTTTGGGGGGCGATTTGTATTTAGCCTCTAAATATGCTTTATTGTTCGATATAACTACGTCGTTAGAGCGATTTATCTTTTACTTGTGCAGATGTTTAAAGTGTGTAAACATCCATTACTGGCACATCGGAGTACAACAATTAGTACGGAAGCTATTCGACGTATGGTTCATGCGGTTGTGTCCATCGTTGCGATCGGCTTGTGACACACTTTCTTGTCTTATTAAAATATAACATTTTACTCATTCATCTATAGACTTTGTGGCGATTTCTTCTATTTAACGACACTAATAATATTATATAATATTCGCTTTTTGTTTTGTCATTCATGTAATGAATTGGATGAACAAATAACTTGCGCATACCAAACCGCGTAGACCAAAGTCTTGTGTGCTATTATTTGTCTTTTTGATCGTTTTGGACGGATATCAATTGCTCGTATCCAGTTAGCTAACTGCCGATATTACTCCGAAGTAATGTGGTGTATTAATGTGTTATATATTGCAGCATCGAGCGTCCTAATCTGTCTTGCCGAATTTTCTATGAACATTATTATAAGTTGTGGTACCTAGTTATGTCTTAGTCTTTTATGATTCGTATATGAATTATAATTAAACAATCAGGGGGGATAATTGTGAAGACAAACCAAAACAAGTCCAATTATTTATAAATCAATAATGTGAGAGAAAGAGAAGCAAAGAGACAGATACACACATAAGTATATAGAGAGGGGGAGAGAAAGAAAGAGAGAGTCAACAGATGACGATTAGCACGGAAGTGACGCCGCCGTTACTGACATAGTGTAATATACTATTAGAAATTGTAGTAGTCTTAGCTAAACATATTGTAATACTTTTCCTGTGAAATTTAGATATTAGAAGTACTCTTCGTGAAGTCTGTCGTTAATTTGCCAAGTACTTTGATTGTATGCAAGTGATGAACTTAGAGAATAGGAAACAATTCCGAATCATAATTGAGCTTTAAAAAAAAATTCCATCTTAAGCGTCCATGTGTGTTCACATGCGTAGATCATAAACGAAATGCAACCACAAAGAATCATTACACTCAATGTTGTAAAGTACTGGAAAGAGTGCGTTTGCTTGTTTGATTTCATCGGACTTTTATAAAAAGGCACAATATTTACAGTTGCATTAATAACGTTAAAAGCATTTAAACACTAAATCCCCGACCACTTTAATAAATTGCCCGCATTTTAGAAGGAATATACAGAAAAAAGTAGTTTTGAATTCAGTTAAGGAAAACGTCTACGGTGAATGCCAAGGGAGTCAAAGAGAATCAATTTGCTCAAATGGCAAAGTATTATGATTCCTTTCATTCGCTTCATTATGATTGGATTTTTGAAGAAGACAGATAGACTAATAAGTGAATATTTGCAACAGATATTTCGTGTTTTGTTTATTGAAATACATGTGTATACGATGTATTGATTCATGAACTGAAGTTTCGCATCTCCCGATATCCTCCTGTTCCTTCCCATTATCCCCCTTTCTTTTTCTGTCTCTGCCTCTCTCTCTCTCTCTCTGTCTCTCTCTGTCACTCTCTCTATCTTTCTCTATCTCTCTCTCTTTCTCTCTCTCTCTCTCTCTATATATATATATATATATACATATATATAAATGTATATATATATATATATATGTTGTGATCTCTCTCTCTCTCTATATATATATATATATATATATATATATATATATACAACAATACATATATACATATATATATATATTTTAATATATATATATATATATATATATATATATATATATATATATATATATATATAACAATAATGGTAATAATCCAGGTAAAAAATATCCACAGGATTGTAATCCAGTCAATTTTAACCGGGTTTATAAAAAGTGCTCAATATCAAGTTTTATATATGATAATTTTATTTACACAGACATGTACAAAATCTGCGACACTGGCATGTCGATGTTATTGATCAACAGTTACTATAAACTGAGATCTCATCAGGAAGAGTTAGAATCCGATCTTAACCTCAGATCATATTTGGAGAGAGTTTCTCTCCAAATATGATCTGAGGTTAAGATCGGATTCTAACTCTACCTGATGAGATCTCAATTTATAGTAACTGTTGATCGATAACATCGACATGCCAGTTTCGCAGAGTTTGTACATGTCTGTGTAAATAAAATTATCATATTTATGTATATATATATATATATATATATATATATATATATATATATATATATATATATATATATAAATATATTTATATATATATATATATATATATATATATATATATATATATATATATATATATATTACATATATAAATATATATATATATATATATATACACATACATATGCGAACCAATCTTGTAGATGAGGTTTCAACTAGGCATACACGCACTGTTCCTTCTAAAAGTAAATGAGTACTTTCGGTTACCAGTATCGGAGCATGATATCATAATGAACAAACAGCATACATTGACCCCCCAATAGGAACGAACACTATTCCCTCCAACAAAAAGAGGGCTTAATGCTTAGTAGCATGGTGTCATGAAACATAATAGATAGTAAACTAACCCGCCCCCACCCTAAAACAGGGAGAAAGTCATCATGGGACGATTATATTGTGAGGAACGAACATGTATTATACTGCCCCCCCCCCTCAAAAATGGGAAAGTAATGCCCGGAAGGAATGTATTATGCACAACGAAAATATACGACACAAACTACCAAAGGAGTTGGTAAAGCGTCGAAGTATCGCCCTCACACACACACACACACACACACACACACACAAAGGATGTAATTATGCTTGATCGGAAATATCACATCGAAGATAGAAATAGTTATATATGGGAATATCACCCCATAAAAGGATAAGGTAATGTCTGTGAGTATGGTATGGCACACATAAAATGCTGAAATGTAAATTTGGCTTAAAATATAGTCGCCAGAATCATAACTTCCTTTCATATTGTTAATTAAAAGATACGTTCATAACCGTGAGTAATCGTTCTTTCTTAGCTAGCCTCTTTTCCGATAACATTTTTATTTTTGCGTTTAACGTGTATAGTGAAGATTTATATAACTCAGGGGTTTTAATGTTTACTGTTGCTTTGTTTTTTTACTAAAAAAATGATTTAAGTAAAATATATAGGTTCATTATAAGTAATATCGAGACTTATTTCCCTTTAAATAATTTACGGGACTCAAATAGGAATTAACGCCAAATGAAAAGGAAAATACCCATTTTTCCTAAACAGTATGGGTTAAATAAAAGGTCAACATGCCTGTTTTATTTTATTTTATATTGGGAGGCAAAATGTATTAATAAGTAAAAGAAAACTTTACATTAAAAAAAAATTACAATTTAAACAGAAATATAATTATTTGTTTGTATTTGAAGTAAAATACGTTTTTATTTACGACTTTATATTTATATATATTTTGCTCGATTATTTCGGATATAAATCATGCGCTTCAAAAACAACAAAAAAGAAACGCAGGAGCAATGAAATAATATAATCATAAATGTAGCACACATGAATTAATTATAAACGGTTATAAAAAGAAGTTATCAAAATTAGACAGATGTGTGAATGATTATATGTATTTCTTTTGTACGAGGCAAACATATATGAAAAACATACTATTGTAATTATTGATTTAGATAACATTAGCTCGTTTTGATTGTAATATAGAAGTGATGAATAAAAAAAACTTTCGCATTTGTACATGTATATATATCTATATATATATATATATAGTTGTTCTTGTAGGAAATGAAATCACAACAAGTCAATTGAAGATCGCTACAGCTTATTTGTTTATCTAGATACCCCCAGTTTCATCGTACCGTTTTGAATCATGGTTGATATATTCTTATATATATATATACATAATGTTAAGACTTTATGTTGTGTTTTATAATAATATGAACATATGCTCTTCATGTCGTAATTCCGTAAGATGTATATAGTAATTACACTTCTTTTTTGAAATGATTGGTTCATCTATAACTTAATACGGTTGTGTAAATATTGCCATTTGTTAAAAATGTTAATTCAACTCTAGGCGATGTGATACATTTATATGCATTCTAAATTATCACTTTATACATTAAAATATTGCCGGACAATTAATGTATTTAGTTCTTATTCATGACGTTTAAATGAGTAAATACATCTATTAAAAATCAAAATTTAAGAGAGTATAGTCTCACAATGTGCGACAATAATTTTATGCCAGTATTACCAAGGTTTCCTTTAATTATATATATATATATATATATATATATATATATATATATATATATATATATATATATATATATATATATACTAGACGGAAAACAGCAGACGCGTGTGTAGGCATATGCTCTAATATACACCTGTGATATTATTTGACAAGTAGAACTAACTCTCTCAATTTTGACACTGGAAAGAGATGTGTAAAATTAAGTATACAATAATAAATCACACATTATAACACAATACATAATAAGGCAAACGTATGCAATATTTCGAAGATATTAACACAAAAATGAAACAGCACACACCACATCTTCTCTTCTTTAATTATACACTAGAGTTTGTCGTAATAGTCACGTACTGTAAATAGAAAAGGTGATGATTTAGGCCATTTTACAAGTTATGCTTACTAATTTTGTGACTTGATGTAGTGACTAAAAATATAGTGGATTGATCACGAAACATATATCACTTGATAACTTCATCACTAAATCTGTCAATTTTCTATTTGAAATACTATTGTCAAATCTTTTGAAAATAAGTTTAAATTACTTACAAATATTTGTCAATTGAAAGACATCCAAATAATACTACAATTAAGAATACTTAATAAATAGACGAAGGAACAAAATCGTGCGGATAATGCAAGAGGGTCAACTGTAAAACAGAGGTGAATGTTATTCAATTAAGTCAACGTTTGGTTTAAATGTGTTTCAAGTAAAATAAAAAAGAAGGCATGTGCGTTACATGTAACACAAAAAACGACATCTACTGACATGTGCAGTATAGAAACACTGTTTAATAGAGGCATACTCCATATATGAGTAAAGCTAACCACTTTTCTCGAGGTAATGTGGTAAAGAGCAATCGCATATAGATTCTTCCAATTTTGAATGATGCTTTTAACAAATTATATTTTATAATATGAATCAACTAATCCATTAGTGTGTATTAGTCTCTGTGCATTGTTAATTTTACTCTACATTTAATTGTTTAACTCTCAATCCAAGCTTCAATATTGTGAAAGGTGAATTCAATTTCTCGTGTACATTTCCAAGTTTATATTGAAGAATTGTAAGAGATGGGTCAATATTTTTCAGTCTCATTCACTTTCTTACAACATTGCAGTTTAAGAATGGCATTGTATTTGTTGTTGTAATTAAGACAGCAACACGTAACAGACCGTCAAAACATGAGTTACCATTTCAAATTGAGTTACCTAGACATTTATCTGGTAGAAATATAAGTAACAATTGCCGATATAGTTGAACAAAATATCATTATGAAATCAGTATAATGAAATACTGTAATCAACTTGTTAACTAGCCTTGCATTTATTAATTATCATTTGCTAAAAAAAAATGAATTCAATATTACGTCTGTTATTTGCATAAAATCAATGATTATAAGATCTAACTAACTTCAGTATAATAATTTAGAAACATTAAGTATATTTAACATAATAATACACAACATTTGCCTTTTTTGGATATCCCTTCTACATTCCTGTTGATAAAGACACTGTCAGAAATAAAAATAGTTAAGTAATCAATTAAGTAATCAAGTGTTTTACTTAAATAAGTGAAGGTATTAAAACATCCGTTTTCTAGCTAAATAAATTATGGAGTTGCTTAGAAAGTGTTGTCTTTATTATTTACTTTTTAATTTGTTGGTTATTTTTTTTTCTTAAATAAAAATGGAACTTTCCCCTTTTAAATATTGTTAAATTCAATTATAAATCAGTTAATAATTATCAGAAACATAATATTTCCTTTATTGACAACAAATGTATTATTTCTTCTTGTTCTTATTTGCGTGTATTTTAAGCATGTGGTAGTATGACAGTTTCCTGTATTTGTGTGCAGTCTTTGCAATAGTCTTGAACTCGGCACAATCCTTTTAGCTTCACCGGTTGAGCAGTAGGGGCAGTATTATTTTCTTCTTTTCATTTACCTGTTGTTCGGACAGTTCTATACCTCCACCTATTTATAGCAACTGTTTATCGCATTATGCCCGTTCTCAGGTAGTTTAGTGTTTTCCACTTGAGCCAGGTTGTCTCTGGACCGGAAGAAAGTTCCTCAAAAGCATATATTCCCATTCCGTTATGAAGGGAGGCGTCTTCTAGTCGGCTGTTCTACAGTTGTAGGCTGGTCTCTTTCTGAGATGTTGTTGTAGGTTGGATATGGCTGAGGACAATTTACATTGACTTTAGTCGTTAGACCGTTGGTGCATGACCATAAATGAGATGGTGTACATTACTGATACTTTTTGTGACATATGTTCGGCTTGGAAATTCTCGTCTCACATCTGTAGAGGAAATGCCAGTGATAAGATGCACGTTGTTCATGTTGGTGGGATTCACGAAGCCAGTGATTAAGCGACATGTGTCGTCTAATGCCGGGGGCATGGTGTTGGTATGTGTTTATCTCTCCTAAACGCGGCAAGCATACTCCGCAGACGAATACCACAAAGCTAAGGTCGTACATATTAGTGTGTGATGTGGCTTTTAATTTGGAGTTGAGCATGTAATCTCGTAGTAGATGAGTAAGTCATTTAAGACGAAGTTGATGTGTGTGTCTACTGACTCAAAAGTACTCTATTGGGATGTTACACAAAACTCATCAGCATAGATGAACCGCTCAGTGTGTTGGCTCATTGGTCAATCATTGGTGTATATGCTGTAATATATTTATTGAAATTGCTAGATATCTGTCATCATATGGGAATGCAATGTTTAAATGTGACTGAGTATTTACTAAACATATATCACAGTATTAAATCAACTTAGTTTTTGTTGGAAGTAAATATTTAAATTGGGGTGTGCCACTAAAAGGATGTTCTATCAAATCTTCTTTCATTTTTAATAGAAGTTCAGTTTTTATACCATCATTTAGGTATAGAATTGCAAATGCTAACCTCGTTATTTTATACATAACTATTTATCTTATGCAATCAGATTAATCTAGTATGACCAGTCATTAAAAATTGCAGTTTTCTCATAAATACTAAGTCTTAATAAAGTGAGATGGTTTTCTAAAATTAATGAGCACATTGCTTATTTACATTACCAAATGAAGCGGTTGTTGCTTCCGAGTTGATCAGTTTCCGTACGATGGTGTTTCAAGAGCTGACTTGCAATGTTGTCTTTTTACCCGTTCCTCGAATGAAAGGGTGCGCTCCAAGCTTCTGCTCATGGAATCAGGGTTAGTGCGTTTCTCAAGTTGTATTCTGGACCACGTGATGTTTACGGGTAGATTTGCTTCTTGGTGCCGGAGGTGAAACGAGCACACTTCAGCGTTTGCAGGGGTTGCATTAAAATGGTTCATCTCGTAGTAGAAGAGTAACTCATCAAATACTGATATGAGGTTTGTTTCTTCATAAACCGTTCAGTGTTCTTGCTCATCGGTTGATCATTAGTGTAGATGTTGTAATCTATTCCTTAAGATGACTAGATATGTTCATGACCAGTGCATTCAATGTTTAATGTCGACTCATGCTCATCATCTTCTAAAAAAGTATAGCAGTGTTTAATTAAAGTAGTTGGTGTTGGAAGTAAGGATTTAAATTGTTGTTTTCCACTAAGACGATTTAATATCAAATCTTCTTTCATTTTTAATAAAAATTAAGATTATATACCACATGCATGTATATAATTACAATTGCAAACTTTGTTATTTAATACATGACAACTGGTCTTTTGTAATATGGTGTTTATTTCATGATCGGTCATAATAAGTTTGTTTTGAATACTAAGTGTAAATAAAGTGAGAGTCCTTTCAGGAATTAATGAGTGCATTGCTTCTTTCAATAATAAAACTTTCTTCCAATGATTCGCCTCAAGGTAAACACACTTCTATGATTATAACATATGATATTACAAAACTATTGATGTACACGATTCACGTTGTAAAATATGATGATACTAACACATTCAAACAATTGATTCGGTGAGTGGACAACTGAATTGTAAAAATATTAATTCTATTGATCATCAAAGGCTGTACAAGAAAAACATTTTCACTAATTTCATTTCAATTGTTTCCTCTTGTAAAGTGCGTTCGTAATTTCTTCCTAATTATTTTTTTTTTAGTTTTTTTTGGGGAGAGGGAATGCTATAAGCATTTGCTCTACTAAGAGGTGTTTTCCGACAAGTTGACCAAAAATACAAATCTGCTCTTCCAGTATTTACAATTTTGTTTTAGTGACAAAATCACTAAGATACTTGTTATAGTCTTATTCAACTGTATCAAAAAACACCAACATGTTGTCAAACATTTTTTCAAATTTCTAATCATTTCAACCACTGTTGCAACATCTTTGATCCAAAGCAATGTTTCTTTTCAGCATACCTCTTGCTTTTATTTCAACTTTTAGCAATGTTTCAGTTCGAGCAGTGTCAAAAGATTTCTTGTTTTTGCCAATGTTTCCTTCAATTTAATTGTGTCATACCAGAATATTTTGCCGGAATGTGAACTATGTTTAATTTGTTTTTTTATAACATCCCATTACTTAGCTCATCAGCAGCTTTATAGCAACGCAGAAATGCAGACATTACTAAATTCTTGTGTTACATACATTTCAAACAAATATTACGCAAGTTCTTCAACGGTTGCTTTTGTATCAGGAAATAGACCCGTTCTTTAAGAATTATACTATCAGAGAGAAATTCAATTTTTTCTCCCAATCTGTATTTGTATTTTATTTAACTTTTATTTATAGTAAGTTCATCATATTACAAGTATTCCACCGATGATCGTCGATTAATGCCAATTGATGTGATTGTGCATGATGATATTCTGGAAAAGCTGTTTTTTCATTGACATTTTGCAATAGCATTAAATCATATAACATTCATTTGTTGCAGAAGTGTGTGCTATTTTAGTGAGTTCTCGAAAGTTTTCGTTAAGCTTTTTGAGAATATATGGCAGCATCAAATGACTAACAATACTAATTTTATCAATTATAGAACAGTATGATTTATTCGTATCATTAGACTTCTATATGCAAAACTTTTTTTAATGTACTCATTGCTGTTTTTTCCGCATATTATGACAAGATAACCATTATATAAATCCGTTATAATGGTTATTTTACAAAAAATGTTCCAATTTAAAAACATACACCAGCAACACAGGTGAGTAGCTGTGAGGATTCATAATATTTGCATCTAGATAGAAGGACGAATTAATTCAAATAAATACTTTTGTTTTCTGATAATTGATCTAACATTATTGGAAATCTATTTTTGATCTTTATTGAGTTGAGCTTCATTTTCAACCACTGAATAATCACCCACATTTGATGTTCAATTAAAACCATACATTTACATTTTCATCGTTTTAATTCTACTATTTATTTTTTACTTTTTTTTTCTATTTCAATTTTTACTCGCTTTGTTTGTTTGAATAGAATCAGCAAATCATCCGTTTGATATATTTTCATTGAGCTAGTGCTGGCAGTTCTGAATTACTATTTTGAAATGCTTCTTCATACGAACTGTAAACAGACAATACCACATTTGTTATTCATCTCACGCTTAAAAAGCATAATAATGGTGTGGTAATAGCGTTCTTCATTGCCTTTTTGAAGGGCACATTTGAAGTATTGACAACGTTGTCTCTGACATTTTGAAATCGCCTTTATTGTTTGTCATTTTTTTGTTGCTTATTTGTTTTCTATTTATGTGGGTTTTACATCCGTACATAGTTACACATAATTAATTTTCTTACTAAAAATAATGGACAATTAAATAATAATTGTCAACTATATTTTCTATGAAATATGTTTATATTGTGGCATTTGTTGCAATTCTTCTTTTGATATGCAACGAATATCAGCACAAACGAACATAACATTGTGGCTTAACAATTCTCACCCCACTCAAATTGTCCGGTATATGTATAACAATGAGCTGAAAACCAGCTGACTTGAATCTCGGATAGTTTAGTCCAGTTTCATGAATGTTTCCCTTCTGTATTATATTTGTCAGCTTTTATTTGATAACTTGTCACATATCTTATCAAAAGCATGCTATTTCTCCAATGTATTACACATCAGCATTAGCTTGCAAAATAAAAAAACAAATGAGTGTAATCATTGATATATATTTTTAGTTTATTGTCTAGGCAGTTGGTAAAGTTTTCGACAACTTAACCAGTTTTACTTGATTTTTCAGTCTTATCCACAATAACACAACTTACAGACTTTCTCAGATCTATGACATCCAAATCTGCACTTATTGCAACATTTCTTCCGATTGCTAAAACTTTGCAACAAGTGAAATATCGCCACCAAATTGTACAATCTGAGAATAGATACAGAACAAGGCATTACGTATGGTATATGTTTTACAATGAATACCTAGATTTTTTCTAGAAGGTATTTTTCATAAATTGGTGGTTTATCATAACATTATATTATATGGTTGTTTAGATCTCCTTTTTGTTTATAGTCAATCTAAGTGGCTATACTGACACATTATCTAGCTTAAATTGAAAGCATATAATTGTCAAGAGTTAATGAATATATAGGTATATATACACACACACACACATATATATATATATATATATATATATATATATACGTATTCATTATGGTCTAACAAACTATATGGAGTCGCTTTAAGATCGAAGGATGTGTTCGTCTTGCTAGGACGGAGATTTGTGTGAAATCATATTCGTTCCTCGAGCTTAAAATTAAAGCCAACTATTTTGTGGAAAATTGTTGTACACTTTGTGAAAATATCTTGTGAAAAGATTATAGAGAAGGTATCTTGCATTTCTCGAACGTAGAGTTAAATGTACGTACGTTTTTGTTACGGCCTACTTAGCGCGAATCGATATTTTATTACTACTACGTTTCGACGGATGTTGTGTTCATAGACAGTGATATGTTTTACTTTCTCTGAGTATACTTTATTCTCTGTATTAGCTGAATTTAGAACGTATTGTACCTGATGCTTTAGATATCATTGCGATTTGAAGACTCCGCATACATATTATAATTCACCTATACATATTCTAGCTTAATATATATTAAAGATGAGTGTCTAGATTAATAGAAGTAATGTATATATATATATATATATATATATATATATATATATATATATATATATATATATATATATATATATATATATATATCGAACGGCAGGTGTATATGCAAACAATACTCCTTCGCGCCATGCAATTGTTCATGTCACCGTATGCATATTCTATTACATTATTACATCGTCAATGTGTCAGACCATCGAATATAAGTAGGGATAAAATATGAGAGTATACGATTCAGCAAAGACAATTATTTTTAAATATGCGATACACGAACATTGTAAATGCACACTGCAAATATTCATGTAGAAAAAAACACATCTGGTGTCACGTTATAATAATGCACATAACATCATAGAGAAACACGCATTCATCATATCAGCCGAGTGTTACATTGGCGTATAACCTGAACCCAAGCTCATTCTTTGAACCACCAGCTTTTTTTGTGAAAATTGGGTATGACACAGCTCCATCGTAAGAGGTGCAGCTTACCAGGTATGATCCATGGGAAAGTGTTTGGTTCATTATTCATCGTCCGAAAAATAGTGTAACGTCCGTTCTCGGTAGTTCGTATATCCCTCCAGAGGGCCCCGCAATTGAGCATGATGTTTATCCGTTGTGGATCCTTCAATATCGTTCTGCAGGCGGATTAAGGTTAACTTCTTTAATTCACCCAATATCATTAATAGTTTTATGAGAATCCACAAGATGTAAAAACTGTTTTCTTCCAGCGGACCTACATATTTTTATAAGTTATATGAAATAAGAATGTCAGTGAAAATCACCATAAATTGTTCGAACCATTATTCTTGAATATCATGTATGTTTTTGCAAACGAGTACTATCTATAAACATAGTAATGTATTACATAAA
Organism: Sepiola atlantica; assembly: GCA_963556195.1. Taxonomy (NCBI): domain Eukaryota; kingdom Metazoa; phylum Mollusca; class Cephalopoda; order Sepiida; family Sepiolidae; genus Sepiola; species Sepiola atlantica. The sequence continues at coordinate 171,590,019 of OY744515.1, read as the reverse complement.
AAGAGACATTCAGCTTCATGGTCGATTAATGTTCATTTATTATCATTGAATTGTCATGATTCGACTCGCGCCGTAACCAATAAAAATGTCAGTGTCAAGTTTTCAAGAGAACGAAAATCAATTATAATTCAATTAACAGCTCACCGTGTACTTTATCGTCTTTTATTCTGAAATAATTTTTTAAAAAAGCACTAACAGTTATATTTGCTAAGTTTTCCTTGTTATTAATATTAATTCCTAATGGCCACTTTTGGCATGTAGCGAGACACGCTGATATGAATTAAAATACATGTGTGCTATTCATTTATATATATGCCTTGCACTTATTATGTGTTTTAATATATAGTGAAGTAATCTCAGGTTAAGCAAATGAGGGTGTGTATCTATATGATATATAAAGCCTCAAATATGTGCAGCAATAGCGTAACTCTCAGAAGCAAACGAGAAAGCAATAACATACTAGTCGTAATAATTATCATGTGAACACACATTTTATTTTACCTATTATATCTATTGTTCTAAATAATGTAAATCATTTGATATATGTTTTAAATATTTGTTATATATAAACAAACATTAATATTTTCTTCTACGTTTACACTCATCATTGTGCCAATATACAGCTGCAACGTAGGTTGCACATAATGAGCGTCGAACGTAAGAACACTTAAATCGAGAAATATTAAACACTTAGCTAACTACAGAGCCTACTTATATATCTGATATACTTGTTTCCAATACGATTCAATTTCAATCGTGAGTATTACCAAAAGAAGGTAATATTATGAAAGATATATTTTTCTATCAACATATGTTAAATTTTCGTTACGATTTAGGCTAAATTCCGGATGATTCATCGAGTGCACAGCACAAATCATATACCTTGGTCGACACTGATTTTAAAATCAACTAACTTAGCTTCAATGATTAATTCTACGTAATGTTGAAAATTACCACTAAAGATTAAACTGATTACGGGACAACATTAAAATTCAGCGAATCTTGCTTAACTCATGTTTAATAACTATGTTTCAGCAATAATGCACATCTGATGTATAATATTTGTAAACTAGAAGTGTGGGGCCATATACTTTATTACATTTTAGGAATATTTATATATTGATATATGATTATTAACGTGAGGATTTTACGAAAATCCGATACATCTAAATTTTCACGAAGGATTTCAATCCACGCAATAAATGGTGAAACATGTTTTGTCCCCTTCCCAAGATTAACACCATAGTACAATGGTACTAAACTTTATGTCTAGAATTTAAATGCACGGTTTGTTAATCGTTAGAATGATAATAAATTTAACTAAATATACCGGATCTTTAGACGGCTGTTTTTCAGCAATTGTTTTTTGAAATCTAAAATAAACTGTAAATTAGTCTGACAATAATTCTGTAGATATGTATATATATATATATATATATATATATATATATATATATATATATATATATATATATATGTATATATATATATATATGTATATATATATATATATATGTACATATATATGTATATATATATATAAATATACATATATATATGCATTTATTTATATATGTATATATATATATATATATATATATATATATATATATATATATATATGTGTGTGTGTGTGTGTGTATAACCTTATGTGCTTTGAAAATTTTCCAGGGTCGTTTTCTGTGAGGTACATTACTAAATTGTGTTATTTTTTAATAAATAACCAGATAACATTGTTGTTCACATAACTTTGTAGGAAACCCTGAAATGTTTCGGTCTTGTAGGCAACAATGACAATAAAGACTTTCTATTAGCAAGCGCAACTTCCTTGGAACAGATGTATGTTTAAATAATACAATCGGAAAAGTGATGTTGTCTTAATTGATGAAAAGAAATACGAATTATAATGAGTTAATCAAGGGATTTTTTTAATTCACTGTTCCCCTCTCATTCTGCCTGTTTTTTTTCAGTTCTTATTCTGAAAAGTGTTTAGTTAAAAGGCAATTCTAATAACCAACTATTACGTATTGTTTTGCGCAATTATAATCCGTCAACAAGGGGACACTCTCTGTCACTATTAATCATACATTTAACAATCTGAAAACACATATGGGAGCTGGGTTTAATTGAAAAATAACCAAATATTAATAATTTTGAGATGTATGGTGGATTTATTCTCGTGACGTCTTTAACATGTAAATAAAATTAATTTTGTCAGTAATATTGTCGATTTAAAAATCATTCATCGTCTACACTATAAAAATCAAAACACACAATTTGTAATTTACCTGTCTTCTATATTTGAAATAAAAATATATCACACATTTAGGAGGGGTGTTTTTTTAATGTACATATATTTTTTTCTTATTTGCCAGACGTTTGTATATTTTCATTTTAATGTATGGTATCCAATATTTTGATTAACTCATTGTGAGATGTTCATCTAGATTTGCCCTTTGTACCATTTTTACAATTGCTCTACTGATGCTATTTTACCTTGCTTCATACACACACACACACACATACACACATATGTATATATATATATATATATATATATATATATATATATATATATATATATATGTATGTATATATATATATATATATATATGTATATATATATATATATATATATATATATATATATATAAATTGGCTCACTGGTGCTTACAGCGTCAGGACAGTCCAAACATGTTTGTGTGGTAAGCAATTATGTATGCACACAAATAATGGATAGAAAGCTAATATTTCACATAGATAAAGAAAAACATGCCCTTAATTTAGCGTGTGTAAGAACTATAATCCTGATATGAGTAACGAACACACACCGAATTCCTGAGTGCACAGCTGGGATAACCTATTTTTTTATGCCTCGCGGCATTCTCTCAGAGACCGATACAAGAAGACTGCTTTAACATTATGATCGTTTCTTTCGAAACGACTGCCGGTAGTTATACATGCAATGACATTGTTTCATTTCATTTAACATATATGCAAATTTATTAGTAAAATCACATCGATCTGTTTAATTATATGTAAGAACTTACTTTAATGCAGGGTGTCAGTAGACAAAATATATAAATTAGATGGTGCGCGCGTAGTTAGCATACACAACATTGTCAAACGCAAGTCTATGAACCAGTAACTATTAACCTTTCTTAAAAGAGCTGGGTTTAAGTTTTCACATTACTTTTGAACGTTGTGAGGAATTCGAAATAATGAACATAGGCAGTGTGGATTGTGTCTTGATAGTAACCTAACGCCGTGTGGCAATAACATTAATAAAAATGGTTATCAGACACTAGGTATAATGACCCCAGTAAAATATAATTTCTATTACACCGCACCTATCAAAGTCGATACGTCTCAGTAATGGCATAGTTTATGAGTATTTAACGACGCGTACTTAGAACATGGGTGTGCCGGGGTCTAATCATGTTCGTGCAACATAAACACTCTCATCATAAACCCACTCCTGCCCTTGTGTCTCACTTCTGAGAGGAGGTAAATAAAATACATCTAAAAATACCCGGGTGTATCCTGTGGGCACGTCTTAACGGCTGAGAAAGTCGGAACCCTCGGGAAATATCTCCATTTATGAAGAGGTTTTAATGGGTGGGATACTGAGCTCTCTTACTTTTGAAAGCTGTAATGCTTCAGACAACACCAATGTTGTAGGGTGTGTGTATATTAACAGTAAGTCTTGATGACAATGTTAAAAAATAAAAATAAAAGTCGAAAATGGTTTCGATATTTGGGTGTAGCGGAATCGTGAAATACTTATTAACAGTTAATCGACTCATCTCCCCCCCCCCCAAAAAAAAGACATGATAGTACCGCAGAGGATGACCCTCACTTACCATTCAAATTTTGGATGAATTTGATCTAACAAATGGCGGCATGTTTCCAAACAGAAACTCCAGGTTTTAGATGAAATAAAAACACGATATACGATCCACTGTATATGCACACTTATAGCCTAATCGGTCGATGAATATAACTGTCACCCCAAAATGTACTTGTAAGTAACGTCGGCGTTCCCCAAACAGTGAGAACGCCGGAGATTTAAAATACATCATTCGTCCCAAGTAAGTAGATTATAATGTATTGTAAGTTAACGGTCTATTACATGGGCATGCAATTATTACTTAGAGCAAACAAAAGAATGGTGCGTTTCTTTGTAACTTGATATCAACTCTAAATATAGATTAATTATAAAAAAGACGTAACCAATGCACGTGAAGTGAGCGGATGTAAGCATACAAACTCTAATTTTATACCCAACGGTAACTTTTAGTCTGAGTTTTAATTTTTTTACAATACGAAAACAGTGTCTGAATTTGTATTTCATCATATAAGCATCATAGCTATATTAATATATTACCGAGCTCTCATAAAAATAACGTAAAAAAGTGATCCGAAATAGCAAGCGAATAATAAGAGTTCAGAGGTAATCGAGTTATCTGAGGAAAAATGTCAGATTTAAGTGACAAATATCATTTAATATTTTATCATAGTATTACAAAGCATTAATTAGCAATTGGTGTATAAGTTATCTACAAATTACTAAAAATATAGTATCATCGTTGAAAATAATATTCACGACATTTGTAGTGCGTTTCATTAAGACACAGCCACATGTAATAAACATGGTGAATGCTCCTCTATTCATGTTGTTTAGACACTTCGTTTTATACATTTTAAGATAAAAGTTCTTCATATCACATGAACACATGCGAATTGTTTAAGTGTTAGTCATGGTATATACATATGATATTACATGTACACTAACATACGCGAGATATTGTTCAAGTAATTTTTCGTAAAGTAGTATAGGCTGGATTATTTTTTAAATGCGCGGTAGAGTATTTGTTTTTATTACAATAGTTGATGGATTCAAATTGAAAGTAATAATAAAATCGAGAAAATTAAATACAGATGACAAATTGAAAGATGCATTGGTATGTTTGTATCCAAACTCATACGCAAACTTAGTCATACTAATAAATGTTTGCTTAGAAATAACCGTATATAAACTTAATGATCAGTTGATAAAAAGCACAAGCAGGAAATATCTTATTCTACACATAATCTAGCGTATATACATGTAATGGCAAAACGTTTTGAAAACAAAAATATTTAAAAAAACTTTTTCTAATCATATTACACTTGACACCTAAAATCCAGTGAATAGTTTGAGACATTGTTGTAACCAGCCTATTTTGTACGAGAAATAATGTTCTGTTGTTTGAACTGCGGAGGAATAAAAGCCAAAAATTAACAATTAATTGTTTTGTGAAATGATAGTTAATTAACTGTGCCGTGAATATAAGATACACTCTTTTCATCAAAACTTTTGAAATATTTCAAACGATACCATGAAAAAACATGCAATACAGTCGACGTAAAAATTGGGTAATTTTAACGATATTTTATCCTGTAATAATAATAGTACGTAGAACATGCTGCATTAATTTAAACACATATCAGAACCGGGCGTGTGTTTGAATTAATAACGACCGCTTTGTCCTCTTTCTTTCAGTCTTGAAAAAACATAATTTTACTTTCGTTGTTATTATATTATTTTTTTTCAATATTCTCTATGTTCAAGTTACTTATTAAATAAATTCCCCATTGATGTTTGTGGATGTATATCATTGTAAAGAAATAGTATTGTGTTTTATATATGTGTACCAGTGAATCCCACATAAAAGTGTAATCTAAAACAATTGGTGTTTGCCAGGTAATGAAGGAATAGCTTTTTCCCAAATTAAATTCACGGGGAATGACAATATCACACCACAACAACGTTCAGAGTAACACTGATGTATATATTACTCATGAATTAATCATGACTAATCGAATCAGTGTGATGTATTTACTACTAGCAGGGCTATCCAACGATGCCCGGGGGCATGAAAACAAAGTAGATGTAAAAAGCATGTGTAACATTGTTTATATTAACACTTATCTTTCTCTCTACTTATCGCAATTTGTCTCTTTATTTTCACCTTCTACATGTTTCCACCTACCTCTTACCCACCTCTCTTTCACATGTGTCAGCCAAATTTATCTATCTTGTCTTAATGTATTAAAATAATAATAATCTAAGGTATTCACCTGAGCTTGCTATTTTTTAGTTATTTCTATCGGGCAACACTATGTTCCTTCCTCACCTATTCCCTCATGAAATAATGAAATGCATATTTGTTTTAAATTATTCCCGAGCAACCCCGAGTTGGTTATAGTCCACTCCCCTTCATAATATAATTACACCTATATTTATTGTAGTGTATACACGGGTAACGCATACTTTTTTCTCCCTCCAACCCCATCAGGAATATACCACATTTAAAATATTACCGTATTGTTGCGCACACCTAACCAATCTAAGATACTGAACACTGCCACCGGAGCTACACAGATAATTTTTCTGATATAGACATATAATATTAGAAAATACAGTGACAATATTTCTCTTTGTGACATTTACAAAAAAACCTTCAGTATGTGCGAGTTCTCTATCTATGGCGTTGATTACGCGCATTCAACGTTAACTAAACCACATGGTCTGTCAATCATATTGAGGAATGTTGATTAATTATTAAACTTATCAAATATAATACGAAATGATGGTTATTATGGCTCCCGGGAAACGCCGAGTTAACAAAATACATATAATTCGTTTCTCCTGGGCGACGCTGCGTTTAAACACAAATGCTCTATCTAGGATGTTGGGCATTTTAGGATCACACTATTCCAGTAAAATGTATTGATTCAGTTTTAAGGTTGTTTCCTAAGCGCAACTGAAACAAGACAAATAAATTGAAGGATGGCTTCAGAGCATTAATACACCAACCCTTTTCTGAGATTTTTTGAACGGGAAATGACGTTAAGAAACGTTGAATAACATTTTGTCTTAATATTTCGGAACTAATGACTCTGCATTTTCAAATTGTTTCATCATTGCATTAACATTTGATAAAATATTACTTAAAAAGTAAACCCCTTTGACGAATTCTGCCCCATAGCCGTCTTAGGGTGTATTTAGAGATTCCGGAATGCAACCTAGGATTATTTTTACATAAAAATACACTTTAAGATTAAATATATCACGGTGTCGGTTTCAATGTCCGCTCATGGTGTCATCTGTGTTTGTTTGGAATGTGTATCTAGTATGAATGTAAAAATGTTTTTCTCTAAAAGAAATTAAGATATGTGTTTCAAAAGACACACATGTAGATACACACGCACACCGATAAGGGACCATTATATTATCAGTGTATATATCAGAAGAAACGAGGTCTGTGATTGTGTAACCCTAGTTTCACAACATACTCTCCCCACAGGCATACTTAATATTATCATGTTATATAGATATTGTGTTGTGTGAAAAGCGAAAATGTACGTACTGACATCACATACTATGTTATTATATTGATCTGTTATACTCGTTTGTAAAGTGATAACCTACGTACGAAAATGTAACTATTAGTGTATTATTAGATACATTGTAAATGTGTGTAAACCGTGATAACATACGTACTACTATGAAATGCCTCAGCGCATAATTCAATATATTTTAAATGTTTGTGAAAGGTGATAGCGTACGTACGAACATAACATGCCTATGAATAATATTATATAGGTTTTTAAATGTGTGTAAAAAGTGAACACTTATGTACAAATATGAAATGCCTTAGCGTATTATACGATATATTTTAAATGTATCTGAAAGGTGATAACGTACCTACGAAAATACACATTCTTCAGCCTATTATTAGATGCATGTTGAATGTGTTTGAAAGGTAATGATGTACGTACCAACATGAAACATGATAGCGTATTATTAGATAGTTTTTATATGTGCGTGACACGTGGATACGTATGTATCAAAATAATATATATCAGCGTATAATTAGGTAGATGTTAAATGTGTGCGAAAGGTGATAACGTACGTACGAACATAAACTGTCTTAGCGTATTATTATGGGGATTTGAAATGTTGTTTGAAAGATAATAACGTTGTACGAACATAAACTACCTTAGACAATTGTTATATAGATTTTATATGTGTATGAAAGGTGATAACGTAGTACTTATATGGAATGTTTTGACGTATTATTCGATTTATTTTTAAATGAGTGAACAGTTCTAACGTTCGTACATACATGATATTCTTTAGTGTATTATTAGATACATTTTAATTGTGTGTGAAAGGTGATTATGAACGTAATAACATACAATGTGTGAGCTTATTATGAGATAGGACACTGAAAAAAACGAAACAACAGGAACCGGTTTATGCATTACACGAGGAAGTTCTGTGTGATGCATATGAACGAATGTAATGCACTATTTAACGAGAATGTAAGGACGAATTACAGAAAGCAAGGAAATGAAACACCGTATAGTATATTAACTTTCATAACAAAACAATAATAAATAATGAATATATGAGACCGGGTATACAACTTACATCCTTGGGATAATTATATATTATTAAACGAACCACTGAAACGACTTTTATAAACAAGGCCACCACTAGGTTAATTACCTTCACATACATGAAATCAAATGAATAGCAAAATGATTCTTACAAAAACAAATAGAACTATGAAAGGCAAGCTCCACATTAGCCAATAGATTAATAGCGCACGTACTATCAATCGGTTTAATGAAACTAGGGAAATATCCATTGTTCTGTCATCGGATTTAACATGAGGAATCATTATCAGTTGTTAGACGCGGTCCGAGGTTTGAGAAAATTGTTTACGAATATAAGTAATGGTCAACATCGACGGTATTTATAAATGTTGATGCGTTGTTCCGATAAGCAATACATATCAATGAGTGAAAATGAAATCCCCTGATTCATTTGACGTTGTGATGTGTACTATATTCCGCTGATTAACTTGACTTTTTCGTTTTACAAAAACTGACATATTTTAATAATATTAGTGTTAATTATATAAATATATATGTTACATAGCACCCAATTAAATATACCTTGGCCGGATCTCGCCATCGTTGATAGCTCTGCAGTGGGTTTCCCTTCCTTCGTCTAGTGGCCTTCTGTTTGCTGACGTGAAGAATTGGTCACCTGCAACTGAAAACACTCCACGGTAAAGAAAGGACTTTGACGATAATTTCAGAGAATCGTGAACGATGTATTGGTTTGAATCTCCATTTAATGTTGATTCTGCTTCTTCTTTTCCTACGGCTAATTTCTATCTTTTTCTAGATAGGGCGAGATGTCGATTTCTGTTTCATTTTTAGAGACGTAGTCTTAACTTATTTGTCTAAATCTTTGGACAATTTCTGTCGCCTCGAGTTGGTCGTTTGCACGCTCTTCTGCCTCGACCTCCATAGCGAACTCTTCACCTTTCCCGTTTTCGACAACAACAAGTGACGTCACCGTCCTTTGTCATGTCCTGCAAGTTGTTATGACTTCTTGGGATTACTCATTCTGAGAACAAATCTATTTGTCCCAAAATTGATGTCATGTCGACCTGCACTTAACTCGAACAAAGTTCACCCCATTCACCATCAAAACTAGTGGACTTACATGATTTTAGGCGTACAGGATCCCTCATAATATAAAATATACAGGGATGATGCCCACTCTATGATTAGAAATACAAACACAACAAAAGCAGATGTAATAAAATAATTAATATTCAAACTCATGAAAACTATAGGAGTAAAAGTTGTGATGTCAGCGTATGAAATAGAATTAATTATTTTGTATTAATTTCCAATTCTGTCGAAACTTCATGAACTAAAATAACTTTTGAATAGATACGGTGATGAACTGAAAAACATAAAACATTAATATAACATTAAAAAATTATTATTAAATCAGTATACATCGATTAGATTTTTGAGGGCAACAACTTTTGGAGGGTTAACAATTTATGTCAACGTTTGATGTGAGTTTGTCTACGCCTTTTAACTTGCAATTGTTTATATAAAGACTTTTTATTGGACTTTACTCATCTTCCTTTCTTCTGGTCTGGCTTGCCATGTTTTTAATTACACTTAAATTAATATTATTTTCTGATAATCAGCGATGTTAAAATCAAGACTATATCATTCAATTCTTAAAAAGATGTTTAAAACGGATAAAAGTGAACTTTCCTATTTTTTAAATATATATTTTATATACTAAGCTGTCAAAGCGTAAGATATAAAAGAAATGAAAAAAGTTACAGTTATTGGTTGAAATATGTACTTGAGAAAAAATAAATGAATATAAATTATGGTAATGGATTTATTTTACCTTTGGTAATTGGAATACAACTAAACGTTATATATGCACTGACACTTTTAGTATAACTTCATTGAACTTGCAATTTGAAGCAATATAGACATTGTAAAGAATGTATACTAAAGTATATATTTAAAACACACTCATAAATATATATTTATAAATATATATATATATATATATATATATATATATATATATATGGGGGGGGGGTGTCCGTATATACATGCATTTGCATTTTCGTGTCTATAAATGTGTGTATGTATTATACACATTAGCTTGTCTATTATTAAAAGAAAGAATAATTACACTTATATTATGCTTACATGAATGTAGAATAAATGCATACACACATAAATAAGGGATAGGTCAATAACGGTGTGAATCTAAGCAGTTGTATGATCATTAGAACCCCCGCTACTCACGAAATAATATTGACTGCATTTGAATGATGATCGGCTTTATTGTCATTTCAGTATAAAATCTAACGATACACTCCAAAGATGAACTAGGCTTGATAAAACGTAATGTCAGTGCTATAGTTTTTTACTGGTAAAATAACCTTTTTAAGCAAGCGAATCTTATGAATAATAGGAGGTGAGCCTTGGAAATAAAATTATAAATGTGCTCTTAGAACGCTGTACGAAAGATTGATATATATATATATATATTATGTTGTCATTTTCCAGCAACCATTTTGTTTTCGCACATTTTACTCATCTTTTTTCCGTATTGAGTCTATGCACATGCTCAGACAGCATTTACCAGTTGTGTGTGTTTTTATGCGTATTTCAAGGTTATTAGAAAAGATGAATAAATGGACTGGATAAGCATACAAGGCTATTCCTAAACACAGTGATTGTGTCTGTGGCAGAAATATGAGTACGAAGTGGCCAAACGCTGCATCTTTAACAATGAAATATGTACATTTACATTGAAATAATTAGTTTTCTGAGACAAGTACCGTTATTATTCAGACAAAGTGAAAACCAGTATTGAGGCGAAGTATAGACTTGATCTTTATTTGTTCAAATCCCACATAAATCACCAAGCTGTCGGGCTCGAACTGGCATGTGCTAAATCACATTATTAACCACACTATAGAAGAGCAGTTGATGCTTTTTTCTTTGTTTCTCAATATTACCTCAAACGGATGTTTGTCCTGGCTGTTAGTTGATTAATGCGTTCCGTATGATTACATCCCTCTTCCTCTTTCTTTGCCCTCGTTTAAATTACCCGAATTCATGATTTACACTGTTCAAATGGCATCGGTTAAACTACCCGTGATATCCTTCAATTCGAACATTTTAGAGTGTCCTCAAAATACAGTGTACATGTAGAAGACGTCGTAAGAATCTAAATGTTCTTTATGTATAGGCTAGCGGAGAAAATTAATAGTTCCTGGTAAACTAGAATCATAGAGCAGTTTAACATATTTCTTTGCAAGCGTTCTAATCTCTTCTGTTACTTTTTTAAAACAACCCTCCGTTCAAGATTCTTCTGTTCTTCCTTTCTTTATCTATATTTCTTTCTCTCTCTCTCCCCCTCTCTCTCTCTTTCTCTCTCCCTCTCTCTCTCTCTTTCTCTGTCCTCTCACGTATCTCTACGTCATGCATTTCTATTGGAACTAATTGAATTCCAAAGAAAGAGTACACACAATTAATCAATCGACAGCCGACTCTTTTAATACTGTTTTGGTTGAATTCAAATACGTACCACTAAGAACGCAATACGTTTTTTTCATTACACAGTTATAGACTACATTGGTCTCGTCAGATCTCAGAACATGATTATCAATTTGTATCATGATAATTGGACGAACTATATTTTGTCTGCTTCTCCTCACAGTATGATACAAACATCTATTGTATGCTTACTTTTATATGGTATACTATTCTATCCGGGATGAGGTCCGATGATCTACTTAGAATTGATAAGTTAAAGGAGGGAGTAAATACAGTCGCATTGTGATAGCTATTGAGCAAGTATAACTTTTCTATAAAATAGCATGAAATTGAAACGTAGAGAGATAGCCGAGATCAATTGTATGTCGGCGGGTTGACAAGTTCATAGGCTGTGAGAAATGTACTAACAACTTAAAACAAAAATAACAACTACTAATTCATATCAAATAACTATGTTTCTCTACACAAAAACTACCGAAATATTGGATTCGACATTAAATAACCTGGAAAGAGTCGACACGCCGTAAAACTAAACAACAGACAGACACATAAATATAAAAAAATGTGATGTGCGTGGGAATATACACATAGACATATGACTTATTATATATGTATATATATATATATATATATATATATATATATATATATATATATATATAACAATTTTAATTTTAAATACATTTTTTAAATAAATATTATTAAATTAGTTTTACCTATATACGCTAGCGTTACGAGCTGTCGCTCTCGTCAGTGTAAGGATGATAATCTCGTAAGGTCGAACGGTTCAAACCCCTGCCACAAAATCAACTTAGACTCCGTATGCGAGCGCTGTAAACATTAGGTAACGGGACATAACCACATTCAAGAAGGGGATTTAAGTTCATTTATGCGAAGTGCGGAATATCAAGAAAGACTGACTAAGGATTCTACGAACGTTGTCGGAATATGCTTTATAGCTACGAACAGTGGTACACGTTAATCATATTAAAGGGGCTTATAACAATATTTATTTTAAATAAATAATATTAAATTCATTTTACCTACATACACTAGCATTTCGAACTTTCGGTCTCGTCATTGCAGTAATGATAATCTCGGACGGTCGCACGGTTCGAACCCCTTGCACCTTAATCATAACATACATATAAGGTGTTTCTCTCTCAGACTCTCTCTCTCTCTCTCTCTCTCACTCTCTATTGGCACTCTGAGTGAATTTAATAAAAAGCAGTACTATTAGCTTCATTGTAAGATCCAACACGATGTGGTTTCGTTAGATCACTCTTCGCTGCTTGCTGTGAATACTATTCTGACATAATTGCTGGTGGCCGACCGGTAATTCTCTTTACTTGCGAATCAGTGGCGATTTGTAGTCGGACTTCGCGCCCGTCGACCGCCAGGAATTAGCTTCCTGCACTGAAGATTACGTAAGCATAACACATCGATAAGCCGCCGTATAAAGTGTTAACATTGTCACCGTTTATTCGTAGTTCAAAATTGGCCGAGTGGTTAAAGCGTCGGATTTAAGTTGCAAAATACTAGTTATCCGATGTTTCGAATCGCATGCCTGGCAGTGAATAGTCATATTTCTATGCTGATGAGCCCCGGTTATTAAGGACAACACGTATACGTACATAGATAATAAACAATAACACATATTTATTATTAATTATATATATATATATATATATATATATATATATATATATATATATATATACATATATTTCAAATCGATGTTGTGTAAATTAAAACATTCTAACACAATCTGAAATTCCCGTCAACCCCTGGTCTATCAACACCATCATATATCAATATATTATAGATCAATATTCTTATTATTATCGTTATATACATAAGGCAACACTATGTGTGTATGTGTGTCTCGCTAAACTTACACAGCAAACATCCACAAAGTAACTATTGTTTAAACTGGCATTACCCTGAGATATACTAGCTGAAAATTTAAAAAAAAATTCTTTTTTAGGGTCAAATAGTCATTTTTTCGTTTAATGTGATAAGACTTCTTAACGTTATATTTCGCACAGAACGCCATATAATTAAGTGCATGACGTCATAGTGATAGGTTTGTATGTAATTTTCACGCCATCATCACATTATTCTTGTTTATTTTTATTAAATATCTTTTCGGACTAGTGTCCTAATCAAACGGACGGGGGAATCAGTAAGAGTGATTTTAGAAGAGCTCTGGAGTTATTTCTTTGTTTTATATTTATAAAAACAAGTACTCGGCGTTATCCGGGAGAAATGTTCTATTGCAATATGCATCCCTCGAAGCGAGAAGGTAAGCAACGCATATCCTACCCAGTACTAAATGAGTTAAGCTTTGGGAAGACCAGGTGTTGTTCAATAAACGTAAGCCAATGCATATAGTTACCAGTACAAAATGGGTGATTATTTGAGAAGATCTGGTTCTCTACAATAAAGTTAAGGTCAGTCCACGGCCGCACCTCTGTAATGAGTAACGCAAACGTGCTTAATATCCTGGATAAAGTAAGCATGTTCAAAGGCAGGTTTGGCCGGTAAACCAACATCACAACGTTTATTTATACTATTTTATACAAGACAATACTCGGTGTATCCCATAGTTCATTCGTAAGTAGTATAAGTTAGTCCATCTAAAGTGCTTAATATCCCGTATAGAGCAAATATGTTCCCCGTAAAATAACATCATCCTTTTTGTTCATAGTATTTCATACAAGAGAATCTATTCGGTGCTAGTTATACTAGTAACATTAGAACATTTAATATAAAAAGTAGTATAAAGTAATCAGATACTCAATATCCTATATAGAGATGGCGTGGCAAAACGTATCGTTGCCCCGGAGAAATAACCTGTATTTTTCTTTTGTGAGTTTGTAGTATAATAGACAAAGTGAAGGGTGTTGCCCGTGAGACACAATACTAAACATACATTATAATATCTGGAAAGTGTCCTCAGTTTGCTTATCTAAAGTGCTTAATCACCTTAATAGAGCAGGTATGTTTAAATTCTTAATCTCCCGGGGAAAATAACATCATGTTTTTTGTTATACACTCTCATACAAGAAAATCTATTCAGCGTTGCCCGTGAAGCATAATAGTAATATTATAGTATTTCATATGATGTATGGTATATAGTAATAAAAAAATGCTCAATATCTTAGATATGTTAGGTGTATTTAAACGCAGCGTTGTCAAAGAGTAGAAACGCATGTGTATTTTATTATTATATTGTATAATAGATAAACACATGATACTTACAATTGATTATATTACATAGTAAATGGTATAAGTAAGTCAATCAAGAGTGTTAAATACTCTGTAATAAGCAGATTGCTCAATAAATAACCGGAAATCTTCTGGCCATGGGGATCTGTAGTGAAGCAAGTGTTGCTCAATACCGACAGCACCTCTTCTAAACATGAGTCTATAGTGAATGAATCAGAGTCGGAAGTTTCTGAAGAAGTCAGAGTCAGAGGTTTGTGAAGGAGTCAGTGTTCGAGGTTTTGGAAGGAGGTTTTGGAAAGAGGTTTTGGAAGGAGTAACAGTCCGAGGTCGGATAGTAGTCAGAGTCAGGAGTTTGGGAAGTGGTTATTTTTCATTCAATGATTGTTTATTCAATTTATTCTTCATTCATTTTACATTTGTTTTTCTTCATGTTGTTCTTCATTCCTTTTTCATTCATTTCGTTTCCATTCAATCATTTTTTCCATTTATTTTCATTCCTTTATTGTTTTCAATTCTATTAGGTTAAGTAGTGTAATTCATTCTTCATAAACTTTGTGTTTTCATTGTTTTCTTTTAATGTGTCATACACTCGACAAGGCAGGAGACACTAGGGCAGTAGAGCTTGATATATCCAAGGCCTTTGACAACGTATGACATAAATGGCTTCTCCTGAAAATACGCTCATTCGGTATTACTGCGCAATTACTTAATATGATAAAATCCTTCCAAAGCAAAAGAAAATTCAAAGTAGTCCTCGATTGGCGTTCATCTAAGCAACATGACATAAATGCTGGTGTTCCGCAGGGGTGTATTCTTGGACCTGTATTGTTCCTGATCTATATAAACGATCTCCCGGATGACATAGAGTATGAGATTGGTTTATTTGCTGACGACACTACGGTTTACTCTCGCCATGTTGGCAAAACCGACGCGATCATATCCGAGGCAATGGCTGAATCCTTAGAAAATGGCATCCAGACTGTAGATGATTGGGGACATAGATGGATGGTAACTTTCCTTCAATAACTACAAGAACCCTCTCCAACCACCGATTGTCATGGCAAATAACACTCTACCTGAGAGTCCATCATTTAAACTAATCGGCCTAACCTTCACAGATACAACAGTGTTAATATAGAGGTGTTATACATGCTATTTACGTCGCTTATTTTGTTGTCATCGCTGCGGGCAACGCTGGGTAACTTAGCACACACACACACACCCACACACACACACCCACACACACATATATATATATATATATATATAATAAGGTGATATTTGTTTATACCCCCACACACACACACATATATATATATATATATATATATATATATATATATATATATATATGCATACATATGTTTATATATACATATTTTCTGAATCAGTGTTATGTAAATGAAAACATTTCCATACACTATTAAATAGCCGTCAAACACTGTTTTCTGAAATTATTCGCCAATGCGTGTCAGTTCAAATGCAAATACAACGTTAACTTTAACACTATGAATCGTATAAAATACAGTAAAACAAAGTGCACAATTAAAGTTTATTATGATGATCGATATGGGATAAAAATAGCTCAAACCCTGTAGATTAAAACACTGTTCTAGTGTAATTTTCGAACTCTGAAAGATAGTAAATAAAATGTTAAGTGAAGGTGAACGTTGTAACTATTCAGCCACAAGACAAACAAACAAACAGTAATACAATACATACAAACATACAAGCATACATACATGCATACATACATTAAACAAGATAACTATATTATTTCATACATATAGTTTAAATATCGTTTCAAAAACGCAGATGATGGCATCACGTTTAAAGTTGTTAACTTGTGGTTCGTAATATATCATCTAAGATAAAAGCGTGGTACGATTGTCGTCTCTTCCTCGAAAACACATACCTGTTTTGTGTATACATTTTTGTTAAACGATGGTTGCACAATCATTATAAAACGCAGTGTTGAATACATATGGAAACAAGAACAAGCATCTATCGGTGTATGCTTAATTACAATGGGGAAAGTTTTATCAGAAAACTATATTTTTCTGTCTCGCATGCTTTCAATAAATAAAAAATTGTTGTGGTGGCAACCACTCATTTGCATATACGAATAACGTTACACTATAAATGGCAAGCCTAGGTTGACCTTAGTGTGTGTTACCTAAATGCCACCGGAAGTGACGCCGAAGAACGTACATGTCCTCCCACCAAGACTCTCTGACTCGACACCTTCATTTGTACATACTGTAATTATACCTTTTCTTTAATACACTTATTATTTCATTCTCCTTGTTGTTTGCGTCTTCATTGTATTCCTCACTAATTATTGTTCAACCTTGCAACCACAACAGTTGGCGACGAGATATGAATCGTCAAATATAACAGTTTGACGAAGAACTATTAAAAAAAAAGTACAATGCAAAGTGTTGAGGAGCAAACAGATTTTACGCTAAAGAAAAGTTTCCACTTAAGTGAAAAAAAAAAAAAAAAAAACTCGAACGTGGCAAAAGCGACAATTTACGCCGTTTTCTGGGAATCCGACTTGCAAACGAATGTAAAAGTGAATTTTTGTTTTGTCGCTAAACGACAAATCTGTTTTGTATTACTAAAGGACCAACTTGCAAACGAAAAGCGGATTTTGTTCTGTCGCAAAACGACAGGTCAGACTCGTATTACGAAAAGCAAGGAAGTAACCTACGAAAAAAAAAGTTCACCAGTGGATTCTAATTACTGCTCCCCGTTAGCAAAACAACAACTAAAGGAATCTTTAAATTAATAATTTGTTTGGCGGCAGTACTAAAAGGAATTACCATAGCTAGAAATTAAAGCTCAAGGAAAAAGGGTTTTTTTTAAAAAAGTTGTCACTGGATAACGGATAATACAGAAAAACGTCACGAAAAAAAAAAGAAAAAAGAAAAGGGTAATCTCAATTTAAGAGTATTTTAATTACTAAAATACTAGAAAAAAAAACTCCAAAGAACTAAATGTACTGCATATATTTTTTTCAATTGTGACTCGAGAAAAAAAAAAAAAAAAAAAATGGAAGACTTATCAAAAATGTTCATGCAATTTTTACAGGCACAAGCTGACCGCGAGGAAAGACAAAATGAACGTTTTGCTAAAACACTGGAACTACTAAAGAGTAATCGAGAAAATGTCGACAGTGTTAATTTCTCCTATACAACTATCTTTAATAGTATGGACACATTTAATTATGTGCCGGAGGAAGGAAAGACTTTTGAAGCATACTATACAAGATACGAGGATGTCTTTCAACTGGACTGCAAAAATTGGCCAAATAGCCAGAAAGTGAGCCTCTTACTCAGGAAATTGGGTACATCAGAAAACAGCAAATTCATAGATTACATATTACCTAAAAAAACTGCGGAATTAGAATTCATGGAAGCTGTGAAATTACTAAAAGAATTATTTAATCCAAATATATCTCTTTTTCATAAAAGATGTCTGTGCATGAATCTAAGAAAGATGGACAACCAAGATTATTTGACATACGCATCAGTTGTCAATAAAAACTGCGATAATCTTAAGCTTGCGGAACTAACGGTAGAAGATTTTAAATGTCTAATCTTCGCACAAGGGTTAGTTTCCACGAAAAATGCAGAAATACGCAGACGAGTGTTGTCTAAGCTGGAATCTGAGCAAGATTTAATCCTCCAGAAACTAGCAGAGGACTTTGAAAGGGCCATTACACTAAAAAAGGATAAACAAAATATAGAATAATCCGGAGTGGCATATGTAAGAAAAGTTAGAAAACCATACACACCAACCAAGAACTTTACAAAGAAAAGCAGTCGAAATGGAACAAGATATTACAATCCTAATAACCATAAATATAGGACAGAATATAACAAGCCTCTTCCTAGATATAACTGTAAGAGATGTGCAGAAAAGCATTGGGAATCAGATTGTCCTCATAAAAAGAAAAAATGCTACATTTGTAAGAAGGTGGGACACAAAAGCGATTGCTGCAGATATAAAGATTACACCAGAAAGAGAGTACAACAAACAAAATCAAATACAAAATTAGACAAAGATCGGCGAAAATACGTAAAAGTGGAAATATTTAAAACACCAATAAAGTTACAACTCGACTCCGGCTCCGATATTTCTATTATAAACCTGAATACATGGAAAAAGTTGGGTAAAAAACCAACCATGATGAAAACGAGTAAATCAGCCAGGACGGTAACTGGTGGTGGTATAAAATTTGAAGGAGAAGTTGTCCTTCCGATTAAATTAAAAGGGATTACGAAGAAATTAAAAATATTCGTACTGAAAAATAGTGAAAATCTGTTTGGAATAGATTTAATTGAGAAATTTAGACTATGGGATAAGCCAATCAATACATTCTGTAAAAAAATAGAATGTTTTTCTCCAACAACAGTAAATATAAAAGACGATTTAAAAGAATTATTTCCTGAAGCATTCACGACTAACTTAGGTCGCTGTAATAAATTCAAAGCCTCGTTTGAACTTAAAGAAAACGCCAGCCCAATTTTTAGAAAAAAGCGAAACGTTCCGTTCGCTGGGTTGGAAAAGATTAATAAAGAATTAGATAGATTGGAACAGACAGGAATTCTATCAAAAATCGAACACAGCGAGTGGGCAGCCCCCACCGTATACGTAAAGAAAAAGAATGACGAAGTTAGAGTGTGCGCAGATTTTTCGACCGGGGTCAACTCCCTATTAAAAGATCACCATTACCCTCTACCAAGCCCAGAGGAAATATTCACGAAGTTAAATGGTGGTAATATCTTCTCTAAGATAGACTTGAGCGCCGCATATTTGCAAATACCGGTCGAGGAAAATTGCTCAAAAATACTATGCATCAATACGCATAAGGGATTATTCAAATACAACCGATTGCCCTTTGGTATCAAAGTAACGCCTGCCATTTTTCAGCAAGCGATGGACACCATGCTAAGTGGTATTGAGTGCGCATGTGCATACCTGGACGACATTGTTGTCAAGAGCAAATCCCTACAAGAACATAAGGAACATTTGAAACAAGTATTTACTCGAATACAAGAATTCGGCTTTAAAGTAAAAGAAAGTAAATGTGACTTTTGTATGAGCGAGATTAAGTATCTTGGACACATAATAAACAAACATGGACGACGTCCAGACCCAGACAGATCTGTGGCAATAAAAAATATGCCAGCACCTGATAACGTAACAACCTTGCAGAGTTTCTTGGGACTCGCAAATTATTATCAATCTTTTATTTAAGGAATGCATAACTTGCGAGCCCCCTTAAATAATCTGCTTAAAAAGGATACACTTTGGAACTGGACGCAAGAATGTACAACCGCTTTTGACAAAATAAAGAGCGCACAAACATCCGAATTATTCTTAACGCACTTTGACACAAAATTAAAAATAGTCGTCGCTAGTGACGCTAGTTCCTACGGCTTAGGAGCATGCATTCAACATATTATGCCGGATGGGTCTAGAAAACCAATAGCGCACGCTTCGAGAACGCTGATACAAGCCGAGAGGGCATATTCACAAATCGAAAAAGAAGCATTGAGCATAATCTTTTCTGTGACTAAATTTCACCGATATTTATATGGTAGACAATTCTTACTTGAAACCGACCATAAACCGTTAGTCACGATCTATGGATCAAAAAAAGGATTGTCGGTATACACCGCAGATAGATTGCTGCGCTGGGGTACAATCTTACTTAATTACGATTTCCAGCTACAACATCTAGCATCAAAAAAGATTTGCCATGCGGATGGACTGTCAAAACTGATACCACAGAAACACAATCTGGAAGAATCAGTCATTGCAGCAATTCGGACAAATGTTGAAGTAAAAAAATATGGTAGCAAACATCATTAAGGAACTACCCGTAACTTTGTCGGACATTAAAAGGGAAGCCGAGAAAGACGAATACATGAAGGACATAAAAGAGAAAATTATAACGGACACAAAGGTGCAGGAAGTTTTCTCCATATGTAACGATGTGTTACTGTACAGTGAGAGAGTGGTAATACCCGAAACATTGCAGAATAGGATGTTAAGAGATTTCCATACGGGACATCCGGGGATAAATCGAATGAAGTCGTTAATGAGAAGCTACGTGTACTTGCGTAACATGGACACTGACATAGCAGCAACAATAAATAAATGTAAAAGAATGCCAGTTAGCAGCAAAATCCCCACCTATAGTACACAAACCTTGGCCGAAAACCGACCAACCATGGTCGAGAATCCACATGGAATTCGCTGGTCCAGTAGGAGAAAACTATTATTTAATTGTAGTGGATAGTTACACAAAATGGCCGGAGGTAATGCGTAGCAGGAATCCAACAACGAACAACTCAATAGGGTTCCTACACGAGTTGTTTGCAAGATTCAGTGTACCAGACACACTGGTCACTGACAACGGAACGCAGTTCACATCCGCAGAGTTTAAGGAATTTTGCGACACGTTCCGAGTGAAGCACATCACGACTCCGCAGTATCATCCAAGGTCGAACGGCCTTGCGGAAAGGTTCGTGGACACGCTAAAACGAGCGTTAAAGAAATCCATTGGAACACCAACAGAAAAAGCTTTGCAACAATTCTTGCAAGTTTATAGGATCACACCACATCCTAGTACACCATCAAACATATCACCAGCTGATCTAATGTTTGCCAGAAAGGTAAAATCAGCGTTTGATAAACTGTTGCCAAGACAGGCAATTATCCGAAACACTACACACACAAGAGGAAAGAAATATAACTCGGGAGATCGAGTATATTTTAAGTGCTACAAGAATAACACATCTTACTGGGAATGTGGAGTAGTGGATAAACGCATTGGTGATTGTACATATATGATTAAAGGTCCACAGAGTATACATAAAAGGCATCTAAATCAGATAAAAAAACGTCATATCCAAGATGATGATTATACGACAACAGTCGAAGAGGAGGAAACCATAGATATCATATACGAATCCTTTAATTTGGAACCGCCTCAATATACACCTGAACCCCGAAGATCAGGTAGGAAAAGAAAATTTAATAACCATTGATGGTAAACCCAAAAAGAAAAAGATATTGAAATCTGTGTGACTTCAAATCTTGGGAGGGGGGTGTTGTGATGGCAACCACTCATTTGCATATACGAATAACGTTACACTATAAATGGCAAGCCTAGGTTGGCCTTAGTGTGTATTACCTAAATGCCACCGGAAGTGACGCCGAAGAGCGTACATGTCCTCCCACCAAGACTCTCTGACTCGACACCTTCATTTTTACATACTGTAACTATATATTTTCTTTAATACACTTATTATTTCATTCTCTTTGTTGTTTGCGTCTTCATTGTATTCCTCACTAATTATTGTTCAAACTTGCAACCACAACAAAAATATACCATAATAATACACAATAACTACTGACTAAAATGTTGCGAAAAAAAGGTTTTATAAATGTTATTTTAAGTGTTACTTGAGAATTGAAAATTCTAGAAAACAATTAAGCATGAATAGTGTGTGTGTATGAGGGTCAGTTCTAGGAGTAGAATACACGATGGGTTTCCTAGTTATTGATATATGGATTGTGATCGACCTTCCACGGACGAGCTTCCATTGAATATAAATGAGTGTAATTCTGATATTTGGAGAGGTTAACGCTATATTTAATCATGCAATCATCCTTGTATTGTTTAAAAATGTGTTTACTCATTGAATTGTGCCTTCAGCACAACCGTAACTACATAGAGTATCTTTGAACAATGTGTGCATCTGTACACTCACCCAGAAGCTCAACATCAAGTTTTGTCGGTCCTGGATACATTTTAGTCCTTCTTGCATATTTCATAATTATATCAACAACTCATACAGATTTTATAATACCATAAACTTCTAGCGAATCCTTTTGTGTGCTTTCAATTTAAGGATATACGAGAGTGTAAAATTACACAAAATAAGTATTATTCCCTGACTCACTCTTATCAGGAGTTGTAATAGCTCCAGGATTGCATTAGTATATTGAATATAATTTATCGATAACAATCATTTATTTCAATGAAAAATAAACTGACACAAAATAGTAATATACCCATGAACAGGCATTAAATTACCCGAAAATATAAATATACCGGAACATGTGACAGACAGACAATAATATTTGTTTTAAATACATTTATTTACAGCACGTATCGTTTTTCTTTAATCAGTAAAAAATATATGCTAACCTGTCGGAGTGTTAAATTAACTTTCATAGGAAACGACTTTGAAGTCCAAATTTAAAGTTTGTCTCATCCTTTACTTTCTTATAACTAAAAGAGAACAAGCCGCGTATGTGTGGTCCCCCTCTGTATGTGACGAGTGTAAAATGCAATAAATTTGGGCAATTTGAGGCATTTTCAATCCCCCGTTTGACCTCCTGGGGGCGCGAACCAGAATTTTTCTGATGTCAAGGATGCTCATTTTATATCGAGAACGATTGCCTCTACATTTTGGCCATGTTTCAGCAAAATTCAATGGATAGATCAAACGTTATAGGAGGAAAGGATCATTTTTTGCCATTTTAAGGGCACTGTGATCCCCTGGGGGCGCGAACCAGAATATCTCTGATGTCGAGGATGCTCATTTTATATCCAGAACAATTCCCTCTACATTTTGGCCAAGTCTCGGAAAAATTGAATTGATGGATCAAACGTTATGGGGGCGCGAACCAGATTTTTCACAAGGCAGCAATACTTAGTTTTTATTAGGAACAATTGCCTCCATATTTTGGCCAAGTTTCAGAGAAATTGAATAAATGGATGGAAAGTTATGAGGCAAAAAATGTCATTATCGGCCATTTCGGGGCCTTTTGACACCCTGGGGGGCTAACCAGATGTTTTTTTAAAAAATTGGAGAATGTCACTTTCAAACCTGACCAAAGTTACAATTTCATGCAACATTTCAGAGATATTTCAGAAAAATTGAATGTATGGCTCAAACGTTATGGGAGGAAAGGGTCATTTTTTGCCATTTTAGGGGGCACTGTGACCCCCTGGGGCGCGAACCGGATTGTTTCCAAGGTCAGCGATACTTAATTTCTATTAGGAACAATTGCCTGCACATTTTGGTCAAGTTTCAGAGAAACTGAATGGATGGATGAAAAGTTATGAGGTAGAAAATGTCATTTTTTTGCCATTTCGGGGCCTTTTGACCCCCTGGGGGGATAACCAGATTTTTTTCCAAAAATCGGAGAATGTCACTTTCTAACCTGACAAAAGTTACAACTTCATGCAAAATTTCAGAGAAATTCAATGGAAGGTTGCGGAGAAAAATCCGGACGGACGGACGGACGGACGGACGGACGGACGGACGGAAATGCCTCAAAACATAGGTTTCCTGATTTTATAAATCGGGGGACCAATTAAACTGGTTTGTATTTCAAAAACTTTCTTCCCTGAATCTGTCTTGTTTAAGAAACAATTTATGACAGCTATTCAACATATTTTCTAACATTTATGATGTGGAAACACGGCTATCGACCGACATCTTTCTTCATCAGAAGCAACGCAAGTAATTTCCATTAAAGGCTGTTCTAAAACAAAGCAGAATGGGCGTCATTAAGCGGGAAAGAATAAAACTAAATCATGAAAAAAAGAATTAAAAAAATATATATAAATGAAATAGAAAATGAAAATACAAACTAATACCAACAAAACAACCGAGATGCAATGAAATATTTAGTTCCAAAGGGGTAATCAGAATTAGCCCCTTAATAGGCGATGCGAAACGACTATAAAAGATATAAAAGTCGTTGCCATTATTTCTGTTGCCATACGAATGCAATGGAATTACAATCTTACACGCCCATCTATTAGGAGCGAGAGGACTTTTTTGGAGAAACTAATTCATTGCAGGATTGCCATTATTATGTTGCTACTGATCCCTCATTAAAACCGGACGGAAACTCATTACAGAATCGTAATTGTTAATTTTAAAAAATCCTATTAAATGGTTGTTCTAAATAAAAGTATTTGTAATTGGTCCGAAGTACGTTTTAACACTTACACACACGTTTAAGCTAAATAAACTTTATATATTCTATAAATAAATAACGAACTTCAGAAACAATGTGTAACGTCATGTTGATCCATAACAAGCCGCATCTACCCGGCCTTTTCCATGCCTTTACTTCATTATGCTTTGCTGACCTGTATAAAAAAAGTTTCTTGTTTATTTTTCTTTTCAAGTAATATTCTGAACGTTACATTTGATTGTTACAGAAGCGTTCATTCAGTTAATTATTAATGAAAAAAAATCGTATGAAACTATCCGAGAGTTTGAAAAGGTAATTAATTTTCAATCTTGATTCATAACATTACTAGATACCTTGAGTCTGAAACGTTCAATATAATAAAAACAAGACAATACTGTCTATTAAAACTCATAAATACTACACTTTTTCATTAGAATTTCGAAGTGGGATACCTGTATTATTTTTTTAAGTATGAACACTAAGATTGAATAAACTGTTTTTTTGTAATGAAAACATTAATTACGGTTTATTTAATTCCGTAATAATATTTGTCTTTTTAATTAGTTTAATGTCATTGCATTTTTCCGTTCAATAACTATTAAATAACATCATGGTAAGTAATGTAAAGGTGAAAGATACATATTTTAAAAAAGATCTCACACAAATTAATCAACATGAATATTCGATATAACATTGAATTTTGAGTTAAATATTTATAAAGGCTTCGAATTAAACATAGTTGATTGTATGTAAAATTCTTACATACATCGTATGCTTATTTAGCAAAACAACAACAGCAGCAACACAAGCAACAACGTCAACAACAAAATGAAAACAATAACCACAATTATTGCAATAATAATAATAATAATAACTATAACAATAATAATACTAATTATAACAATAATAATAATAATAATAATAATAATAATAATAATAATAATAATAATAATAATAATAATAATACACGGAACTTGCCAGATACCTTAAGGAGAGAGGACTCATTAAATAAATCAATGTAATACTAATAATCGTAGTAGCACTAGAGTTAGATGATGATGGTGCCCTATAATTAGCTAGTATGAATTGTGATCTACGTAGAATTCGAGAAGTAAGTGCAGGTATTTTGGAAAGGGTAAATGTTGTTCTCATTAGTGACTCATTTCGCCAAAGACATAACATTGCCAATATTCGGCCGAGTGAGAAAATTGGAGTCCAACAAATATCAGGCGCAAAGCGACAGCGAGTACACCTATCTGATTATGTCACACGACACAAAGGTATGCGACGTCACTTGTTTTGTCTAAAGCTAGAGTATTTATCAGTTCGCCATGGAAGCTGAAGCGAGAGGGTGTATGCGACTGAGGCTCTGCGATGGAACGCCAAAGCCATCGGACGTTTGAAAGATGGGCTGCAGCGTAAGCCTAGGTCTTGCATGAGACGTGAATAGGCGGGCCGACCTGCGTCCTTTATACTCCAGCTTAAATGATTGAGCAACAATTATTAGAAATAGTAATAAGAGGAGTGGG
Source organism: Sepiola atlantica (assembly GCA_963556195.1). Taxonomy (NCBI): domain Eukaryota; kingdom Metazoa; phylum Mollusca; class Cephalopoda; order Sepiida; family Sepiolidae; genus Sepiola; species Sepiola atlantica. The sequence continues at coordinate 171,563,284 of OY744515.1, read as the reverse complement.
AATGTGAAGAAGGGGCAAGTGAAACTTCTTCCAGACACATGAGGAATAAAAGCTGCACAGATTATTTTAAACTTAATAGCTAAAATATTACAAATTACTGACACTGAAAAGATGAGAATTTCTAAAATGTGTTCATTTCTTAAGAGAAATACTTACTAATACAATATATTCTGCAAATTTTCAAGGCACTCTCTTTTTTCATAAAACATTCTCAATGTTGTAAAAGCATTCTTACATGAATATTGATGCCAACTCACATCTAAGACATGGTTATTAACTAAAGATATGTTCACAAGAATTCATAACAGTCATGATATAACTATATATTTAGTAATACAATGGAAATATATTAATAGCAAAAAAGCTACACAGAAGTGGCGGCGTTTCATCTCAGTAGAAACTCGTTAAGTGAAGTGAGCACCTCTGTGCAGCTATATTGCCATGAATATGTTTGCATACTCTTACTAATGAGCTATTATCACGTATTGGAAACTGGTATAGTAAATACTGAACGTTTATACACACTATATGATATCACCTTATAATATTATATTTGAATGCACATTAAAGAACACTTATATAAATATATGAATATATTTATTCATGAATATTTGTCCAAATATGAAATATATTTATATATAGGCAACATTCTATATTGGTGCATTCGAATATATATATATATATATATATATATATATATATATATATATATATATTACTTTAACATTAATCAACTATTCTAAACGAAATATAAAACATAGTACTTATATGCATTACTGTGTATTACTGTATATATTACAATTAACCTATATTTTATTTTAGAGTAAAACAATATATTCTAGACGAATGGGCACTCAGAGGATGATTCACACTGTTTTAAATACCCCCAAGTCTTGCTTAATGCCAAACACCCATATGTGATACTATTGTTGCCCGTGAAGTAACTTAGTGGTAATTCTGAGTGATTTGACACAACATATTGCTCTAAGCAACGAGGATCACATGCTTTCCGACTAGCTGCTTGTCCAATTGCTCTACGCTTACGCTGTGTTTAAGATTAGTGCAACTTTGGTTTCGATTCATCTCTGTCAGGAACTTAGGAACAGTTGTCGGTTGTGTTGGCATCCACAAGACAAGACAACCTCGCCATCAATATAGAAACATACATATTTATTGGATCACAGGGGTGTTACAATGATCAAAAGATCAATGATGTGGCTCTTGTTAGGGAGACAAGAGACGTTTAGGAATATTACTGGTGCCAAGTCTTGGTTAGGTTACATTATAGTTTTCTTCGAAGTGTTATCCCTTACTTGAATTTTTTAAATAATTAAATTTAGTATTTTATAACTTCTGTCTTATATCGGGCGCCAACAATGCCATTATCTATCAGTATTTATTTCTCACTGAACTGACCGACGCTTCTCTGGCGAATTTGCGAAGAGATAGGTATTTCATTAGGAATATATAATGTTTGCGATTCGCTCACAAATCACAATTCGTATTGCATTTTCGGCTCTTTTATAATTGGTTAAAACATTCAAACACTTATTTTACCAAAAAGGGGGTCTTGATTATGGGTACCCAATAGTTGTCCGGTTCTTAAATACATATTAGCGCGCCTTAATATCAGTTGCCCGTCAATTATATTCGTCAGATATGGAAAGTGTACTCTCGCGACCTCTCCAGTAATTCGACATAAAAATGTTTGTCATAAAATAATTTCTTGATTGTTCTGACTTAGATGTCACTAATAATTTTGAAAGGTCATCATGAAACTAAAATAGTTAACACCTTTCAGAACTAAGTATGACTATCTTCCAATTTTGGCTTCGATATCAGAAATATAAACAATTACATACGACTTATTACTTTCAGCTTACATTGGTAACCTGGGAAACACAAAGCCTTTACGTAACTTTTTTAATAATCAAAATAAATGTATTGCTTTCAGTGTCATCCCATGGCGAATGATGTCCTTTTAATTTAAATCGGTCATGAAAATAATATTATGCGTGCTAACATCTCATTAGTTCATACTAGATTTATTTCATGATCTTATAAAAGTAAATTAATAAATTAATAAATTAAAAACACTTTAATAAATTGAAATTACACCAAAAAGTCTTCTATCGAGTCACACCTCCCACTATATGTCGATATAGGGACCATACTTATTAGTCATCGTAGGACTCTCAAAGTGTATTTAATCAAACACCTTGTAGAATCAAATGAATCCCCTTAAAACTATTCTTTTCATTTTTGTAAATACTGTGCAAAGTTTTTTCTTATATTGACAAATGGCATATTACGTACGTGTATATAGTCATCTAGCATTAATAGATTTAAGAATGCAAGTCACGTATGTAGTGCAGGTCTAAACACTTTAGTATGATTACGTTCAAAGCATATCATTACACTTATAGTTTAAATACGAGAGCTATATAATGATGTTCATGAACACTCTAAATTATTTTTATTAATACATTTTCCCGTACATAAAACTTGAGTTTAAATATCCAAAAAAAACTGCTACAATATGTTTACAGTTGGTGTAAAAAATAGAAATGATTACCCAAGCTCGAATTAATTATAATTTTAAATTACATTAGTGTGGAGTTAAATAGAATTTAAATTGGGGAAAATACAGCAAAATGTAACAAGATAAGAATGATAAACCAAGAAAAATGATAATATTTTAACATATTTTAATATGAAAATAATATTTAGTATTAATATAATAGTAATACAGTGGGCGCAAAAAGTTTTGCAACACTAACCAAAACTATGTATGTTTAACTTTTATGATCTGAATACTATTTTCTAATATGTAAAGTTGTCTTATTAATAAAAGTATGGGAACATGCTATTAGAGTAATAAAACATCATGACAGAATTACACATACTATAATGATTCATATTTATTTATTTTACGGATGGAACTAGCTACACAACGTACACAGCTTCATATTTTACGGCAATAGGTCAATATCTTAGAATTATTTCTAAAGAACTTGCTGTTCCTCATTCTTTGTATCAAGCACCGGTCCAATACACATATTATGCTGGATCTTTTCATTCAGAACAACGTACTGGCACACCAAAAACAAGAACAGCAGTTGACAAAATATAAATATATGCACGTTTTCTGTGGGCAGTTCCATGTGTAAAACACATGAATACATATATAATCATTAAAGTGTGTGTACTGCTTTCATAACATTTTCTTGCTATAATAAATTATGTCAATACATTTTTACTAATAAGACCGTTTACATATGAATAAAACCGATTACAAGAGTTAACCAGTAACAGCGTTGGTGGGCATGGCATAGATAAAACACGGACACGATTACCTGGAAAAGACAGTATGCTATGAACTATGTACATGTTTGCAAATTGCACATGTTGACAAATAGTACAGGCACAACTTTGAGACAGTATTTAAATAAGAAAATAACAGAATCCTTCCAGACATAGAATTACAAGCAGGAAGAATAAAAACCATGCGTGATAATTATCAACAAGTAAGGATAAATCCAAATCGCGGATGTTGCCATCGTTGCCGGTTAGAAATTTAATATCAATTAAGTAGAAAAGCAAGCAGTCACATTTTAATTGTCAGGGAAGTAAAATGATTATATAACAGGGAGAAAAACACTAAAATACCAGTACTTGTAACCGTACTGAACACACCGATCATCTTGCGAAGAAGACTAAACACACATACACTAAAATATGTGGATGATAACATAAATAGACGGGTCAATACACTGATTGATCTAACAAATCGCATCATTTTGTTTTTGGTTGTTTTGTGATAGGTTAGCTCAAGTCCACAACACACTAAAAGGTGGACAAGATCATCCGAGTTAGGAAACTCGCCAAATTTCGAATATGACGTCTTTTGCGAAGACCTATCTCGGTAATTTTTCATGCTAAATTCATACATCTTGGATTTTTACCCAGGTTTCCAGGGTCAATCTTTTACATGAAATAGTTACCAGTGATGCAAAATAAACCTTTATAAAATACCAATGGGTACCCCTACAACCATTACCCTTGTTGTATCCACCCTGTTTAACTTATGTCAAAGTGTTTTTTCAAAACTTCTAACTCCTCATCATCGTCTTCAATCAAATCAGTGTTCATATTATCAGGCGTTCTATATTGGCCATGTCTACATGTACTTGTACATTCTAGTTCATACCTCCTGCAGGTACACTTAATGTTATTGCATCCTTCTGAAAAGTTGCAAAACTTTTCTGGATGAGTCCAGCTTTTATTTGTTATACTGGAACACGTTTACTTCCTTCAACCTTCAACCCCCAACTCAGATGGAACCATTTCATCACTACATCTCATCCACTCTATAATCTGGTAGTAAGTCAACAAAGAATGAACTTTACAGGCTTAGGGCATTGGTAGGAGATGTGTTGACGTGATACACGTTTTAACTCACGTAATTTTCTTGCAGACAAATTGTATCTAATTGATACCAACGATGTTTTTCTATCCGCATTGAACAAAGCTACTATTGCCTTACAACCACTGGTTTGATTGAGAAAATGATGTTGAATAGCCTGTCATTGTTTCTTTTATCTCTTGACAATTTGTTGGTATCACAACGTATTTCCTATTCTGAATGCCCGGCACACCGAATCGAACCCCGTAAATAAATGCAGAGAAAAACATATCATTACAAACTGCTTCGCGAAGCACCTACTTGAGAACTTTGATATGGTAGGTGTAGGAGTTCGCCTTGTTAGAACAAAAATAAAATGTACTATATTCAGAAACATATGGACGGAACTGCAAGAGAAGGTTCATGTCTCCCCAATAGAGGGTGATTTGAAAGCAGACATATTGATGGCTGCCTTTGCAATATCAACATCAGCATCTCCATCTGTTTGAATAACATCACAGCTATTCTGCTGCATTCGTGCTATGATCTTCTGGATCAGCGCCTCCGTGTTTGCAACATTTGACAAGAAGTTTTGTTCCGTCGGTAATGTTCAAATTTCTAGCATTCAGCTTTCAACTTCGCCCCTGATGAGTACAGTCCTTTATACTTTGTCTAACGTCATAACACAACAGTTGCACTCACATAGTGTTCAATAATAAACGAAGCATAACAATTGCAATCGAGCTGTAGGGTATCCACTTTTTCTATTTCAAACGGTGAAGAAGAGATATTCCGTCTTTACATTATGTTCTGTGACTGGAGCAGTTTGTGTAACAGCACTGCCCAATTTTGTTCCAACATTATTTCTGAGAGCTGCTGCCAGATGTGGATTGTCTGCTTGACGTAATATGCGCTTTCCTTGAAACCAAGACATCGGGTAAGATATAGTTCCTAGGACATGATATCGTCCAGCCTTAGATCACTCATCTGTGAGACCACGGGAAAGATTTGGGATACAAGTACTGGACCAATGCTACGATCTGCAGAAGCCTTGACATTCTTGTTCGATGCTAAAGTCTTTGCTTTCAAACTCCGTTTGTGAGAGTAAGAGAACACTGATTATCCATCCGTTTTCTGTATAATCTTATTTTCGATTTCGAAAAAGTCCTGAACATTGAGATTTTCGTTAGCAATCACCCTTGTGATAATAACGAGTCATCGCCTGAAAACGGTTTAATGCTCTCTAGTTGCTCTGCAAGTTTCTCGATGTCAATCACATCTCTTCTCACTCGAGAGGCAGACACACTATTATCGTGTTCGCTTGTTGTGTAAGTTATTGAATGGCAACGTTGTAAACGGATGACATCGTAACCGACATGACACAAACTCTGATCTGGTGCTCAGAAATCACACTACCCAATGTGAGCCCATCATGGCTTTTGAGTAAGGGCATTAATGTTTGCGCGATGATAATATTTACTTGGTCCTGGAAATTAGGTTCATCGTCCAATATGTTGGCATGGACCTGCAGTGTGAGGCACTGACCCACCAGGAACAACTTCACGAAAATCTTGTTTCCCTGCCTTTGTTCCTATCATGTCTAAAACGGTGTTTTCATTATATACTGTTTTCATGATCTCATTAATGTATTGCCATCCAGCAACGCCCTATATATTCGCACTTTTTATGCATCATGTACGCCATTCCTAGCCAGCTGGGAGTAGTCTGGTTAAAGTGACATAACTATTTTATGAGTGGTGCTGCGGTTCTCAAATTGCTCGTTTTGTGCTTCCTCCTAATCTGTCTCGTATTCACGGCGAATGCCAGAGGTGTCTCCCTTAAATATCACAACGTTTGCGACATTACAATGGTTTTTGGTCACAAATAAAGAGTGTCCATATCGAATTACTTGTTTTTCTTTGAAGTATTGATTTATATATGCCGTTGATTTACTACTGTGTAAGTATTATCCCATGTAAGCGACAACGTCCTCCATTGTTATATGTTCCTCATCGTTTTCATCTAAGAATACACACACTCTTGTAAATGCTTCATCCTGATCGCTGTCTATTGGGCTGACACTTTTTCGTCGTTTTGTTAATTCAACTGACGTCGACTGTCTTGGAATGCTTCGCATTGTATTGAAGTTGACGTTACATGGCTGGTGGTGCACACCGTCTGCATCATGAAGATCACCACCAAAATATTCGGTCTAAACTTGTATTTGCAATTAATTAGGATATTTTGAGCAAATGCATCAATATTCACATAGCAAATGTTTCACTAAGTTTTTCGTTTATAATCTATTTTTGAAGTATGAGACAAAGCAAACTGTCATATCGTCCCAGAAAAACACTAGCGCCCCTTTTTACTGGCCGAGCAAAATTATCTTGTTTTTAGGCTTAAGAAATGTCTTCAACAATAACCTTCACACGTCCGTCGATACTTGCATACACAACCTACTTCTGGAAGCACCACAGTTTCATAAGAGTCCAAATCATGTTCGCATAAAGAACAAGTGTATTTACTGGCGGCTGAACTCATGGTTGGCCTTGATATACGAAACTATATGTGTATTAGTATATAGAGCAGGTAAATTGTGTTGATGGGCAGTAAACGTGGTTTATTTGGTGTTTTCAGTTGTTTTCTCAGGGATCTTCTACCCTCTAAAACAATGTCATCTCATAAAGAGGTAAGCGGTCACATTAATTCAAGAAATTAATAACTCACCACTGGTAACCATATAAGGAAAACTCACCGATATGCATGTTTGTAAACGTGGGTGGGTGCAATAAGTGGGTCAGACGTAGGGGTACCAATGCGCATATAATAAGAGGTTTAATGATCGAATACTTCTAGATATAGTACAAAGGTTACTTTTGCCTCACCGGTAACCTCTTTCTATGTAACAGATTGTCGCATAACACAAGCAAGAATCGAAGAGGTGTTGATTAATTAGGAAAACTGATCGAGTTAGTGCTTCACATGGAAATGGAAAATGACTTGTTAACCAAGACAAGTCATATTCGACATTTGACATTTTACCATACTCAGATCTTGTCCAACTTTTAGTATGTGGTAGAGGCAACCTACCCTAACATTAGACCACACTAACAAAAGGTTGCAATATTTTTAGTTGGAGTACTCTGGCAGTATATTGACTCGTCTAAAAAGCGAAGGCGATGATAGAAGAAATACTATATCTTTAGGATAATGTTTGAATGCAGGAAAAAGAATTATAACCAACCAACGCTATCTACCCTCATGTAAGTTGTTATAATAATTGAACTCAACTATGGAAAGGACATAACACGAGCCTGAGTGTTTTAGAACTTTCATGAATGCCATATCCGACTCACTTACAAACTAAAGTAAAACAAATAGGAATACTCATTGGTAAACGCCTGGTACCACACACCATTGTTGTACAGAGTAAAAGTTGTTAGGTAAGTCGAGGAGGGTAGATCTCAACGGGGATCTGCTAGAAATGTGCGGAGTATACTGTTCACTTATAGAGATGTATTACAATTCGAACCCAACAGAAGAACAAGGTAAATTACTAACTAAAACCTAACAGAAAAAGGTTGCTGTGGAAATGTAAAATGGTTTGCAAATGTTCGCGGTTTACACTGCGAAGGCAAAGAACACGTTTATCATTGAGATTTAAAGGGAAAACACGAGGGATTGCCAATCTACACATACTGAACATCGCTCAGGTGACCACTCCAGGTCAAAATAATTCAGTTAATATAAAAATTGACATAACTCTGATATGAAGAATAATAACCCAAATAGAAATAAGAAACATTAAAAAATAACAGAACATCTTACTGTTAACTAGATTACATTGGGCCTTTATGATTAGAAGCCGTAATTAATAACAATGATAAACTGGATAACATGATATAATACATCGGTGGAAACTATATCAAAATAACTACAGACTATATTATGATCTTAAAACATCAATCAATAAACACAGATTTAGTACATCATTATTTGGAAGTTAAAGGAAGTGCACAAGTATCAGTAGTTGAATTACAATGTAAATGTGAGCATGTATATACTGATACTTAAGCAACTGGTGAAGGTATTTTTGGTACACGACACTACAAACCTTGAAACTTAAAGATGTGCACCCATACTTATTATTACAAAATGAAATATACGCTTACTGTAGAATACATTTTACTTTTATGTAATTCGAAACATATATGAACAAACACGTACAAACAGACATATTTATCGGAAACGGTATTATGTGAAATTAATTTATAATAGCAATAGTAACACACATATGAGCAAGAAAATGTCATGCGTTTTCTTAACCAACGCTTGCGCGTTATATTCATGAAGAATTGAGGAACACCAACATTTATTTAAGAGAAAACGAGTAAGATTCGATAACTGAATATATATATATATATATATATATATATATATATATATATATATATATATATATATATATACATATATATATATACAGAGAGAAAGAGAGAGAGAGAGAGAGTGAGGGGTAGAAATACTATACAAGGGAGTGTATTGGCTGCAAGATAGAATTAAGCATAACGAATGAAATGTAATTCAATAAAATAAACATGAGTATGTCCGAATCGTTTCTGTGTAGGTTGCCTAGTAGTATATTTAATACACCTACTTAGCTTACGTATGTATTGAATAATGCTCGAGTTAATATTGAAAGATATATACGTAATATATTATCTTTAATATACCTATTCATAAACATATATATATATATATATATATATATATATATATATATATATATATATATATATATGTGTGTGTGTGTGTGTGTGTGTGTGTGTTTACAACTGTGTTTGGAAAGTTACTGTTTACTTCTCTAATATTTTTTTTTTATATTTCAGATTTCGAACCCAATATATAACGTCAGTGATTCGAACTAGCACTTTTAAGAGTTTGTTACAGAGCACTCGGACATACATGTAACATATGGGTTCATTTTCAACATAATTCATAATTCTTATTCTTATTTACTTCATGTATTTCTATATTGAAACATGTATGTTACTAAATATGTAAGTGTACAGTGACTTTTCTGAACACCCTATTTATATATATATATATATATATATATATATTATACATATATATGTATTCATATAATGTATATATATATATATATGTATATATATAATATATATTTATATATATATATATACATATATATATACATATATATATATATATATATGTATATGTGCATATATAATGAGAAAGTGTAGACCGTGAGAAGGTAGATAAGTGAAGAGGGTATGCTAATCTTTACACTTACATCACTAGTTAAAACCTCTAATTAAACCAATGCTCTTTTAAACAGGCAACTGTGGAATAATAACACGACAATAAAATTGAATAAAACATATGAATCATTCGAAAGCAATAAACGGAATAAAACATATCAAACTCTATATAAAAAGTCGCAATCGCATAACCGTTCATAATACAGATGGTTTCTCAACTACTGCTAGTAGCTACATTCATAGGTGTCTGGTTTGGATATCCCTGCTAAAAAAAAACGATGCTAACTCCAATCGTTTTGAAACGAAATTCGGAAACCCGGACTTTTTGTCTTCTTTTAGTTATTGCTTAATTGTTCGCTGTTGCACGATAGCCGTAGGTGTCACAGAGCAGGAACTGAGGAACACCAGGATTCCATTATCGGAGATTTTCAAAGTCACGAAATTCTTCTGTCGTGCTTCTAAAATTGAGCTATTACAAATATGAACTATGATTCCTTTTTGCGATCAATTTCTTTCACACATTCCTGGGAAGTGGGCAAATGTTACGCTTTTTCTAAGTACATAAAAATATGATATATAAATGTTTGTGCCGGAGAGTAAAATAAGGTATGTCTAACATAGATATTATGTGGTGAGGTCGTTAAGTTTTCCAGTCGTCTCTTCCAGTAATCAAGGAAGTCGTGATAGCGCTCTATCTCGTAATATACCGCACGAATGGCATATGCTGGATATCTCATTTATTTGATCAATCATAACTCAAAAACCGATTAATCAAATTAGTTAACACTTTGCACACAAGTTTTATTTGATAGGTTCTATAGTGTGTACAATTTCAGCATCATTAGTACAGACAACCCAGAGATCCAGAAAGTTCAATCATGAAATCATGTTATCTGTGTATACGTACGTACGCACGTACGTATGTGCCACCCTGTATCTCATTAACTATTTGATGGATTCAGCTGATGTTTTGCAGAGATAGAGGTTCTAGGGTCTAGTTTATGGCATTTTAATTTCAGTTCACTATATCGCTTAGTTTTCCAGAAAATTCTAAAAAACCTTTTAAATGACCAGTATGCATACACTTTATTATATATCTTATCAATCATTTGATAGATTCAGCTGATATTTTGGTAAAAATAGAGGTTCTAGTGTCTAGTTGATGGCATTTTAATTTCAGTTTACCACATACTTTGATTAGTTAAACTACCAATTATATCAGTTATGAGTAGGCGTTGTATTGATGCATAGCCTTTTAAAAAGTAGTGGCATTCCATAAAATATGTAAGTATACTGAAATCATATGCTCTTAATAGGGTTTAGATGAGAATTCGTATGCAATAAATGAACAAAAGCAAGGACATTCCCAAATGTTTACACTTTTATTGTCATTAAGCGTATGCGAGCACAACAGGGCTATGTATTTTACTGGTAGGAATTTTTCTTCAGCGCACCTCACACACTTCATCCACTCATGCATAGAGATTTATACTGTAGTGATGTGATAATGAAATGGTTTGGTTGATATGTAGTCATACCCTTAATGACAATAAAAGTGTAAAGATTTGGGAATTTCCTTGCTTTTGTACATTTAGTATATATGAATGTTCATCTTAACCCTATTAAAGGTATATGATTTCAGTATACTGGCATTTATTATGGAATATATTCATATTTCATGATGGTAGTAAACGACAAAAATGAGTAATACACTTGTATTTAGAGTATCGAACTGCTAAATCAATACTAATTTATATATGTTGATTTGTCAGAAAACCAAGGATTGTTATTTTGTTCGAAGTCAACTCGTGATGTATCTTTCTCTTCTATCTCTTTGTAAGTATCTCATATATAATTATATATATATATATATATATATATATATATATATATATATATATATATTTAGTACTCCACGTAAAGTAAATATCCACGAGATAGACATCCAAAAATGTAAACCGAGTTTATAAAAAGTGTTCAATATCCAATAGGTATTCATCTGTATTATTGTTTTCATTCAAACAGACATAAACAAAGGCGCGACACGGGCATGTCGATGGTATCGATCTACAGCAGTAAACCAGCTGAAGTCACATCAAGAAGAATACAAATTAGATTCTGTACTTAAATGGTATTTGAGTTTACATTTTTTTATATAAAATGATGTACACTTTTCAAACAGTGTTTTTCTACAGATGAGTACACCTCTTGTAATTCATATAAGCATTAAAACCGCCAATAAAAAAATTAAGTTTTTTCAAAATCATCGGCAACATCAGACGAATCATGTCCTTTTGGAAGTATGTATCCATTTACTTGGGATGTTAACCCCAGCAAAATGAAGAGGCAAAAAGAAAAAGAAGTACATTTGTAACAGAGAGTTAATAAAATAAAGACTCAGTTAAAACGGGACGCCGAATTGTCTTTTTTGGTCTTTTAACTACCAACAGTCCAAACACGCTCGAGAACAACACGACGTTTACAATCGAACTTTTGTCCAGAATTTGATTCCTTTCTTCTTTTATTTTTTTTTCTTTCTTTTTCTCTTTTCACTCGCTCTTCTTTATTTATCTCTTTTAAATTTTACAATAACATATGAAAGAGATGTGGCACAAGGCCAACACGGGTATGGGGAAGTAGGGGGCGGGGGTCGTCTACTGGTCGGTGCCCTAAAAACTAGTTTTAATCACGACAATACCACATTTATTCTATGGACAAATCTACTTAGAATATCCCGAGGTTGTTTCATCTGTATTTACAAAATAAATATGTACAGAGTTTGATGATAGGGAGTGGGAGTACAAAGAAGCCTTAAAAATCCCCCCAAAATAAATAAAATTAAAAGGGATGTAAAAATAATTAACAAAATAAAAAGCTAATTATGGTAAGTTAGTAGGACCCTCCGATCCTATCTAAGTTATGAACTGCTCGCTGTCTTCCGGAACAACCGAAAGCTCCTAAGTGGGAGTGGGCGTTGCCTAGAGGGACAAAATACATATTGGGTAGGGGTTTTTAAGGGATGTGCGGTGTCTTCCAGGACAAATACCATTAGGGCAGGCCAGGGATGAAGTATATTGGAGAGCGGGCATCCTGGACGTAACCCGCTCGGGAACGATGCGAGCCGTCACCGCGTTGACATACGTCCAGTATTCTATGTTTACACCAATACTGGAGCGTATGTCATGAAGGGGTACGACATTTCGAACACATCGCCAGGTTAGAGAAAACTCAGTATTGTTAAGATAACTCCGGCCTGGCTCCCAATTTCACTGAGAGCGAATATCCCTCTCCGACAATCCAAGTTGGCCCCCCAAGTTGATCCAAACCGGTCCCTACCACTAACCCCTGATATAGTGTTTTCCTAGACCGGGCTAGGTCACTGGACCCCAGCAGCACTCTGAGCGCAGTTCAGCATTCGTTGAAGAACGGCGATTGACTTATTGGCTTACGACGGCATTCAGCCAAGTGGTCAGAGATGAGGTTCGGAAAAGCCTTCTCAACCGCGTACTCCTCTGTCAAAGTTCTACTCAGGAATGTTAACCTCTTGGCAAATAAATGGCTCGCCAAGTCGGGCATTCCCAAGCTCCCAACTTCAGGACGTTGAGTACAGACCTGTCTACAGACTAGTGATTTTTTCTTGTCCCACAACAACGAGAAAAGCATACACGTCAAAGTTGCCAAGCGGTCCGCAGGCAGAGGTAGTACAGCCAATCGGTAAAGGATTAGTGGAAAGACGTACATGGCGCACGCTTCAGCTCGACCTTTAAGGGAAAGCCCCCTACGAATCAAATCCTTACAGACACTTCGACCTTAGACTGTACTTCCGACTAATTCTTATCAAGCTGGAGACCCGGTCCGAATCACACGTCGAGGATCCGAACCGGGGCCTTGCACCAGTTGAAAAGACCCGCAATCGCAGCCGCGCCACTCCAGGCAGCCAACCTTAGGCCATTGGATTTGCTAAGGTTGATCACGGCCCCTGTAACATCTTCATACTTTTTGAGTGACTTAGTTACCGTGGAGATGTCTCGACGGCTCGAGACTAACACGGTAATATCATCGGCATACGCGGAGCCCTGTGCTCGCGCACCACCAGGTAGAACGATACTGCGTAGGTCTAGTCCAGCCTCCCCTTGTCTCAGCTTGCGCAGGAAGGGCTCCAACACAAGCACGTAGAGGAGAGGTGAAAACGCCCCCCCCCCTTGACGTACCGACCGAGAAAGAGCTAACGATTCCGATCGCATCCCGTTTACCTGCATCATGCCGTCGGGCGGCGATACAGCATGGACATCTATCTGCGGAAGTCCGGTGTGAAACCGGCGGCTTCTAAAACAGATCCCAAAAACCGATGGTCGACTCAATCAAAAACTTTGGACTAGTCAAAATTGATCAGCGCGGCTTCGGTGGCGTCGTCTAACCACTATGAGTTAGTGCGTATCAGATGCAAGTTGTTCTGAATAGATCTCCCCTTCACAGCATAATTCTGATCAGGTTCAATCAATTCACAAATACCAGCCTGCAACCGATTACAAGAATTCTGACCAAAATCTTTACATTTGTATTTGACAGAGTTATGGGCCTATAGTCATCTAAACCTGTTTCTTAAGCAATGTGATCACTCCGCTGGTGATTTGACCAGGGGTAAAACCCTGTGTAAACCAGTGGTTGAACACATCCGCCAGAATAGGTACGAACATGTGCGACTTCCTCAAGAACAATTCATAGGGCAAACCATCAAGTGCCGGAGATTTGTCGTAGCCGACCTGCTTCAACGCAGCAAGGACCTAACATTCTGTAACGCGCCCATCACAACTAGCCGCTCGAGCCGCCTCCAGGCAAGGCGAATCGGTCAAATAGTTGCCACACTACTCGACGCGGAGTCTGGACAGTTGCGTGAAGCGATCCGCGAAATGCTCTCGAAATCCCTCACACATTTCCCCAGCCGACACAAGGGTGTGTCCTTCCTGGCTTTGAATTTGACGAATATAGCCGTCCGAATTGTGACGTAGTGGAGCTCTACGCGGTGCCGCGTCAACATTCACGGCTTCGTTGGAAACTTTTTTACCCTAGCCCTGACTACTTGACCTTCATACCGCTCGTTAGCCGAACGTTTCAGGTCCCCCTTAGCTAAGTTTATGCCTAGAGAATCCCCCCTTCTACAGCTCGATCAGATTATATTCTAAACGCTTTTCTGTTTCAGCTTATATAATGCGAGGCGTTGGCTATATTTGACCGAAAAGCGCCTAATGCAACATTTGGCGTTAACCCACCACTTACTCCCGGTTACCGTCCCCACTAATCCCTTTTGAAAATTAAGTGTTAGCCTGTCCCGGAAGTCACGTATCTCCGGTAAAGAGGGATTTAACTTCCAGTACCCAGCTAACTTATGGCTTTTATTTTCTATTACCAAACTGTCCACAAGTAATTTGTGGTCAGAATAGTATAACCAGTGGAACGTGGGTCAAGGGATATAACCTAGATTCCCTTTTCTCACTAACAATCGATCCAAGTAAGTACTTGGATCGGAAGGCCTGCTAGAAAGTCACGCCCACCACTCCCGCCCCGGGTGATCGACACGAAACCTGTCGACCAGATCGGATTCAGTCATCAGATTAGAAAGGCTGGTCTCACCCCCACCAGACCATCTAGGCCCACTAACCTTATTTATTTTGGGATCAAGGATGGCATTCCAATCACCCAGTAAAATTAACCGCTCTTAACCCCCGCGGAACCCCTCCAACCCCTAAAAAAAGAGACCTCTCTCGAGCGATATTGGGCGCATAAACCGCGACGATTCGAAATGCGGCACTTTCTACGTCAAAATCGGCCACGACGAATCTGCCATCAGCATCCGCGTGAACAACGTTTACCCTTGCGGACAGGATGTGTCTTACTAACAAGAAAACTCCCCTAGCACAACGGTCCCCAAAAGCTGAAAAATATTGAAATGCTTCGACAGCAGTCGGTGATCGTCGATCGGACCATAGTGAGTTTCTCTGTAACGCAGCTACATCTATTCAAAAACATGAAGTCTCCCAGTATACGGTTAGCTTTGCTTAAGGACCTCATGCCCCTCCTGTTCAGGCTTCCTAAAACCAAGTTCGTGGCCATCTTTTCTAATCAGTGTCAACCACCGGTCTGAAGTCTTAATGGACTAGGATGCCGCAGGTATTAGCCATGTTTTCCGTAAGTAAGTCGGACGTAACCCGTCCGTCTCGGGAAATGCCTCCGACATCCAATGGAAAGGTGAGTTTCAGGGTCCTACAAAAAGAAGGGGTGAGGTACATGGGGACCCTCCTATCGCATTGTTACCCCATCTGTTTGAAGTAGTCATGGGCTTCAACCACTAGTCTAAGCCCCTGAATTGTCACCTTGGCGGCCTCCACCATTTTCAAAAGGGCTTTGGGCCGCCCTTCCTTGGTCTTCCGGATGAAAGCGATGATCGAGTAGGCATGTGGAAAATTGTGGGGCTTGCTGATCTTCAGCCAGTGGGCCTGAGTGAGGAGCTGCTGCGGCCGCACGATGTACAGTTGTCTCAAGTTGAGATTGTCAGCGACTTTGTGAAGATCTGCTTCGCAGATCTGGTCCCCTGGCAAATAGGGGATATTCCGTGTTTTTCCTTCCTCAATGGGGAAAGGGAGGCAGACCTGCTGCTAATGTTGGGGCCCGGCTCTTTATTTTGAGACAGAGAGCGGGAGCTATCTGGCGTAGGATAAAAAAGGGCGGGGATTTCTGCTCAGTATTAGGAGTAGGGGTTTGAGATTCAGGAGTCTGAGCAGAAGAGATGGTCATCACTTCACGCGTTGGGCAGGGGATTAAGGCCCAGCCTCTGTAATTTATAGCCCTTCGTGTGGCTCTTTTCAGCTCCCCAGATTCTTGTTTCTCTTTCTCTCGAGCCGTCCCAACAGCATCCTCCATCTTGTTATTTGCTTTTTCCCCTTCTGAGTCTGGTGATGTCAAGGGGAACGGCTGCTTCCTTTTAGTTGCCGTTCCGAGACAGATGTTGAAGGCTGCAGTTCCTTGGTTGGAAGATCTCGTTTTCACGACCTTGTGAGTGGCCGCAAACCATTTTTCACCCGGGGCTTCACCTTTTTGGAGGGGGACTTCTCCGGTCTGAAACTTGCTTATTAAGTGAGGATGGTCTTTCCACCTTTCACCACCTTGTTCCAGCCGACTTTCGTTGTTGTTGCCGTGCCCCCTTCGGTCGTTGGTGGAGGAGCTGCTGGTGCATCTGACGCCGCTTTCACTTACGGGGACTAAGCAGAAGGGGTCTTCTTTAGTGGACATTTCTTTGGGCAGGTTTTCGCCATATGCCTCTTCTGCTCACAATGCCAACAATGTGGCCTACTACCCTCGACGATTACACTCATCGTCCAGGTGTCGCACTTGAGTATGGGTGGGATATTATCGAAGCCGTCCCGGACAACTCTCATACTTAATTCGTAGTCCCTACTATAATGTTAAGGGGAACACGGAACGGGATTACAGCTTCGACGTCCCCATACTGACTTAAGACACTCTTTTTTTTCTGGACCTGCATGATGGCTGCTACAAAAGTAAATTACTGTTCGCTAATACCGCTTGACGGCAAAAGCCTTAGAGACATATACTTATGAAACCTAATTTATTGATTTAATGTATATATTTTTAAAAAGTATAAAAAACGTTCCCTTTTCTTTTTAAATGATATACTACATGTCAATAAGCGTTTTTGTGTAAAGATTTTTACACTTCCTAAAAGTTATATAAGTGTGAACCACGCTAATAAAAACATCTAAAATGTTCACTTTATTAAGAATTGTCGGCAAGATCTGTCAAAACACGTGTGGATTTACTTGCGATTTTAACTCCAACAAAATGAAGAGGAAAAAAGAAAAAGAAAGAAAGAAAATAAATAACTCTTCGTTAAGGCCGTTTTACGGCGAGAGTCTTTGCTAAATGTATTTACGTAAAATAATTGTATTCATATTATATATATATATATATATATATATATATATATATATTAATAAAACAGAAAAATCACGTTTATTGTTTTTTTACACATTATATCATACATTAAAGTAAAAAAAACGTTTTCTTCAACATATGTACACCTCATAGAATATATATATATATATATATATATAAGCGTTAACCGGTCCAATAAACACATACAAATTGTCATTATTTTCTAAATCGTCGCCAGTATCGGACGAAGCATGTCCCTTTAGCATCACGTGTGGATTTACAAGCTATTAAACACCAACTAAATGAGGAAGAATATATATATATATATATATATATATATATATATATATATATATATAAGTTATATATGTTACTATATTTATGTAAATAGTGTTAAATAACAGCATACGTTTGTTTATAATACTTTTTTTTAAAAATTTCTGATTGCTTTCATTGTATTAAATTTAAAAAAGGTTAATACATATATACATGTAATAGAAGAATACGGTAATGGTGATCCTTTGCTCTTACATTTTTTAATAACTAACGAAAACTAATATAAAAATATAATTATACTAAACTGTATGTGTAGAATACGTCTGTATATTAATCTCTTAATTATTAATATTTTTATCATGAACAAAAGTTATATTAAAAAAAAAATTACATTCAATCAATGATGTTTATTTTCATCTTATATGTGCGAATCTTATATGTTTGACTCTTTTTAAGGTGTATCTTGCAATCTTATTCTAGTTTAAAAGCTATGTAAAATACATATAAAAAATATGCTAGAGGTCTATATATTAATTTGGTGTATACATACTATTTAACTTACATGATATCAAAGGTGTATGATCTTCACGAGTACATTTCACATTTGGCCCGTTGCATTAATTTTTATAATAATAAACTACCTTACATAGTCCGAATTACAGCAGCAGTTCTTATATCCATAATAGTTGGTTAATTAGTTTAAGGCGAAATAATATACATTCTAATACATAAAAATATACGCATATTCAACTTATGTATATATATGCATGTATATATATATATATATATATATATATATATATATATATATATATATATACATACATATATGTATATATATGTATATTTATCTAAATATGTGTATATATGTATATATATATATATATATGTATATCTGTGTATATATATATATATATATATATATATATTATATATATAAAGATAAATAAAAGGAAAAAGACAAACATGTACGAATGACAAATCTATTTAAACTTCGAATTGTTCAATGCACGCTGTACTAGGTAAAACATGTTCATTTCTCTTTCCTGAAGCCAATGCTTTTCAAAGATTAAACTCTTATCATCAGAAGAATAACATACATAGATAAGTTTGCGGTGGAAAAGCCAACATTTAGAAAATCGAAATAAATAAGTATATATATATATATATATATATGGGGGAGTGTATATATATATATATATATATATATATATATATATATATATATATAAATGTGTTTACATATATATGTAAACATATTTACATATATATTTACACACGCATATATATATACACATATATTTATATATATGTATATATATATATAAATATATATATATATACATATATATATATATATATATATATATATATATATAGAGAGAGAGAGAGAGAGAGAGAGAGAGAGAGAGAGGAAAAGCGGCAGAGAGTCATAAATACAGCCTGGCAGACACAGGGTGTAGGGATTAAGATTCAATCTGAATCGATTAGAAAATATTTTAAATGAATAAGTTATATTTTACTTTTCTAATGTGACATAGCAACTTTTATATCACTGATGGGACACATTATATGTTATGTGTGTATTTATTATATTCCTTTCAACGTCTCTCTGAATAAAATGTAGATCAGTTTGTTATGGATCGATACTCCAATATGAATTAATTGAATCGGTCCATAGCACGGAATGAAAAGAACAAACTATATTTCTGAAAATTCTTTCATGAGAATTGCACATTTTTCAGAGTAGATATAGCGAGAATAATTAGTATTTTCTGAACTTCTCGACATTTAACATTAACAATGTGAATTGATCGATTTATTGTAATGGCCGTTACCGAATTATCAGAGACCAAACATCATATGGATACACATTATTAATATGAAACCTTAATACGAACTGCTTATCTGTATGTATAAAATAAAACAGATATGTCGACAGTTTCAATTATTACCGCATGAAGAGAATGGTTTAGCTTGCTGGGGGCTATTAGTAAAACACATGTCTCCTGACTTGATTTTACTTGCTGGTAATTTTTAGCCTGATTGTTTTCATTCTCTGAGTTTTGGAAAGTTCGCAGTTACCATTATGAAGTCACGTTGTCGAAGTACTTGTTAGGGTCACATTTATGAGAATAATAATATATATCACTATGTACATACTGAACAAATCAATCTATACATAAATGAACATACACATTACTGGAAGCTTGGCTACTTTTACAAAAATTATTGAAATCGGAATAAAAGCACAGGAAAGGACTGACTATTCTTGAGATCAACTACTATTCGCTAAACTGTTTCTGTTCAATGTATTTAGCATATAGAAAAATACAATACATGAGATTAAGATGAATTTATTTCATGAAATAAGCGTTTACCTCACGGCTAAATTCTTAATAACATCGTATCCAGAAAAGTGTGTGTTGTTAAATAAATCCTCTTTGATATATAATAACCGACCAAATTTAATATGCAGAAAAAAACCAGAAACGTCAAAATACAATTTATTATGTAGAAAGTAAAACATAAATAAGTATATTTCCTTTCATATTGGTGTTATACAGGGTGGGCCAAAATAAGGGTCCTATCTTTAAATTTGAATAACTTGAATTTGAATAACTTCCACAAAATAAAAGTTGAACTTACCAAACTTTATATGTGTGTAGACTGACCCTTACGAGATTTTTTGAAATAAACAAAACAAATTTTAGCCGAAAAACACTTCTTAAAACTTACAAAAACTAAAGTATTGTTTTTTACACTGTTTTTAGTTTTTTAAGCAAAAATAATGTTTTCTAAATGAGGGTACGTTCCTTAGGGCTAATACGGTTCATGCTTGCTTCGGAAGGGGTCCTTTACTTATTCTAAAAAAAAAAATTTAAAAAAATCAATAAATAAAAAAGTTATGAATTTTTAAAAATAGGACTCTTATTTTTGCTCACCCTGTATATCTTATTGCCATCATGTGTGTTGCATTTCGCCCTATCCATCATTATCGTCAAGTGCGCTGTATCTCGCCGTCATCATCGTCCTAGTGGGGCACACATTGCAACCATCATCGTCGTCATCGTCTAGTGTATGTAAAAATGTTGTTCATGCATAGAAGAAATAGTCGAGCCCGGCGGAGATTTTTGACTTGTTCTTTACTTGGGAGATATGTTTTCATCATACGAATAAAAGTCACACATTCATTAAAATCAAGAGAAAGGCCGGATTGTTATTCTTAACTTGATTCTGCTTTGTTACGCGGAAAGGTAGGAATAGACATCCCAGTCGCTCAGAACACTGTTACGTATTATATTTCCATTTCCCTTTCTTTTGAATTACATCTCGATCTTACATCCGATAGGGACGCTTCCAGAAAAGGGGCTGACTAAAAAAACAATGATCGTGCCGTCATTACTTCAATGTGGATAATAGACCCGTAACAACAAGCCCGTTTGTCCTTTTCTTTTAATCTCAAACCAGATCTAGAACTGGTTCACCAGAATGTCGTGTCAATCAACTTCATATTAGCTGGTGTAATTGGTTGTCACACCCATCCATTCATTATGTAACAATTATTGGTTATTAAACCGTTATTTTTACAGTCTGTGTCATAATAGTATTTGATTCTTATGAATATATTATTATCGAATAAGAGTTAAGATGGGGTGTAGCATACCGAAGAAGATATTTGTTAAAAAGGCTGCTGTAAACATGTTATAAATTAATATGTAGGAAGATATAAGTCAAATATAATTATTTTAAATTCATTCAAGCTACACTAAAAACATTTTTTTAAATAATGCATTAGTTTTTTTCTACTTGATGTATTTCAACATATTATAGGATATATTTAACATCATGAATACGGATGAGTGATATTTTCAAATACGATGTAGAGTTTTACGACGGGTATTTTTCTAGTATCTAATATATGTATATATATATATATATATATATATATATATATATATATATATATATATAAGATGATTTAATGGATCAGAACATTCCAATTGTTCAAATAATTAGAACAACAAGTTTAGTATGGCGTACGGTCGTTTCCAAAACATTCTTAGAAATACTTACATTTTTATTTTTTTAATTATTCAATTTAAACACTTTTTTTACAAAGCCACTTCAGAACGTAACTTCATCAGCGCCTTTAGCAGATCACATCGTACCTAAAATTTAAGGAAGAAAACAAAAAAAAAAATATATATATATATATACATATATATACATATTATTCAGCATACATTAAATTACACAGTGTGTCTTTGCTTGATAATACTTTCTTTATTTTTATTTTTTTCATTCATCATACACACACTAGCCAGTCAAGTTTATGTACCGTTTAATGCACAAATACAGTTTTTGGGGACACTCATCTCATGTGGGAGGGCTGTGTCTACGCTTTCAGATACAATGTGTAGCAGGGTAGAGTCATGGGACAAGGAGAACGGTAAAACAAATATAAGTAACTAACGCCCAGGAAGGATTGATCATCTAATTACAAGTCTATGCTCTCTAGTCAAGGTCAGAGTTTTCCGAACATAAACGCCTAGCCCGTGCATATGTTTTTTAGAGTTTTACGGTAGCGGGAGAATTATTCAGTTATCTTAAATGGGGTGAGGAGATATATTATTGTATCTTATTTTAGGTTGTGCTAGAATTATCGAAGAGTATACTATCAGAAAGGTCTCTACGTCATTGATGTTTCTTCTCAGCGTCCGGATATTTGTGAATCTTAGCCTTAATGGCGGAGGCGTAGATACATTTTGGTGGATATCTAGTTTTTCTTCTTCTTGTTTTTACTGTCATTTTCGTTTTAGATGAGTGGGGCAAGCAAAGTGTGTGTTTGTTTGATGCGAATATGCTCACACAACCAGACAATGAGCTTATATCTGATCCATGGGGTGTTGGTTTTGTGTAAGCCCACCGGAAATAATTTTAGAGTTGGCACGCAGAGTTACATACAATAGTATACATGTGTTGATTGAGCAGCTTTTGTTAGCGCTACCTCACAGTGTGCCATCTGTACAGCCAGTCAACATACAAACTGGCAAACCTGTACGCTCAACCTGTTGTAACATGAACGACGCAGACCAGTTATATGAGACTTAGTGACAACAGATTTTTACTAAATTGCTTAGATAGAGAGAACGAACGACAGTGTTCATTGGCTTTGTCATGAAACATGGAAAATAAATGGGTGTCTCTCGTGTGCCCTTTCACTATTACATCTGGGCCTGGCAAATAGACAAATGAAGAGTGCAAAATAAGCAGATCCTATTTACTCCTTAAGCAATTTAAGGATTGCAATCATGATATTTTGTTTCAGTCTCCAGCACTATGAAGATTGTCGATCAGGACGAAGGAGGCCTGCACACTCCAGCGGATAGCTTCCAAGTCGTAAGTAATTAGTAGCACAGTTTATTATACTTGAGTGGTCCTTCTCCTTGATTGGTGAACTGACAAGTGGCACAGGAGGGGGCCCCGAGAGGCGTAGTCATGCTCTCGTGTTTAAATAAAAAAACAAGTGAAAATTAATAAAAATACCAGTCAAATGAAAACTTCGGCGAATCTATTCCATTTTCAGAGTCATATGTTAACAACATCATTTGTACGACGGTCATTTTTGCAAATGACGTTGTAAAAAATCAGAAGATACAATTTATCTAAGAATAACACATAGGCTGTCATACCTTTTTTCCTCGTATTTTAAGTAGTCTATTCTTTTCAATTTATTCCAGTTTACTGCAAGAACGTCGACACATGCCTTTCTACGGCTATTAGGTTTTACCGGAGAGGCACATATGAGGGGTAATAGTTTTTAATTTATAAATAAAATGCGCACGGACTAAAACACAATTTAAATAACAAACATAGAAACTAAATACAAATAAACAAAGTAACAAGTAAAAATTAATAGAAATGCAAGTCATATTAAAAGCATGCAAAACACACTTAGTTGATTTTTTGCGAATCTTTTCAATCTCCAGAGTCATAGGGGGCATCGCTACTTGTAAGCCGGTCACTTTTACCTATTCAAGTGATACGCTGGTTTAGGTAATTTCAATATAATTCTATTAAACTATATATTGTTACAGTCTACTGTATGCTTTAATATTGCAATAGGTAACATAGGTAAATATATGAAAACAATCGAGGACTGTATAACTGAATAGAGTACATTTAATATATTAAAACCAGCTTGAATATAATTTCAAATATAAACTCAAAGCCCAGAAATAAATAGTCAAGAATGTCCGTTTATATGTACGGGTTTTTCTAAAATCATTATTAGAAAAATTGCAAATAAGTAAAGTATCAACATGAAAAATGATCAATTCCAATCACAGATTATCGTACATTGATTTACTTAACATCTTTAAGGAATATTATTCAGTCAATGGATGAAAACAAAAGAAAATCGCAAAATTATTTCACAGTTTTTCACACTCAACAACATATATTTACAAAACAAAAAGGTATACCATCCAATTTTCAAAATAAAGCAGTTACATGTACATTTACATTTGAAAACTTAAATAAATGCAGCAGATTTGATAAAATTGAATTCCACCATGACAGGGTAAAAGTCATATGTCATTTTCAAATGTATTTTATGTGTAACCCTGACTCAAGATTGAGGCATTCAGATCACTACAAGCAATAAGTATATGTTTAGAATATATTTCACAATCAGTTCATTTAGTTATATTAGTATTGACCATAGATTGATAGAATCTATCTTTTAATTTAAAACCAACCGCGTAATCGATAATATCAATATCTCGGACATACGTAGTATTCCTTTGTACATTTTTACAAAATTCTGCTAATGAAAGATTATTTTCAGAAAAGTTCGTACATATATATAATAGAGATGGTTTAATATATATTTTTAAGAGCTGGATTCTAATATGTTAAATACTTATTAATATGTTCAAATGTTTACACATTATATATATATATATATATATATATATATATATATATATATGTATATGTATATGTATATATATATATCCTATCTTTTAATCCTATTATCTATTCTTTGTTTTTCACTATTTATTTATTTATTTTTTATTTTTTTTATTTTATTTTTATTTTTTTTTATATATTTTTTTTTTTATTTTTAATTTTTTAATTTTTAATTTTTTAATTTTTTTATTTTTGTTTTTTTAATTTTTTTTTAAAATTTTATTTTATTATTTTTATTTTTAATTTTTTTATTTATTATTCATTAGCCTAAGTTGTTTTACATCTGCTTAACACCCCCATCTTCCTATTTTTAACCACCTACATTGTCGATTTATTTATAGATTGACAATTGATTCAAAACCCCTTAGCACCCCTTTAACCTCTTAAAGAAATTTACTCAGACCTTAAGAATTATAATAAGACAGACAATTCCCATTTCTTGTTAAAATAAAAATGAGGTTTAACCTTATTAGCGACACCAGTTACCCCTCCTTACTTTTACACCCATAAAAAACCCTGCCACTATATTCTTTCTCTATCTAAAATTATCTTAACTTAATCTTCCTTAAAATACAGTTTTCTGTTTCTTATCTGTATTCAATCTACTTACATTCCTTTTGGGAATATAATTTCACTGAGCTGACCAAGCATTTGGTATTTCTGTATACGGCCACCTTAGAAGTTATTTTTTATTACTTTTCATCTTCACTTTTATCTTCTGCCCCCTTTTTTTCTGCCTAAATATCATTTGGATTTGAATCCCTTAACCACCCCCACCTGTTAGATTACACTCTATTTTCGATCGTCTTTCTTTTTCTTTTACTTTTTTTCTTTTTTTCTTCTTTTCCTTTTTCTTTTATTCTCTTTCTTCCCTTTCTTTTTCTTTTTCTCTTTCTTCTTTATGCTATCCCACAATTCCCAAGTAATTTTAATACATTGCAACGATTTGTTTTTATTCCATTGAGACTTTTGTCGTTGTTTTTTTGCCTTGGAATACGCTTAACTGAAAACAGGAAGAATATTGTTTTCCTTGACATGGGCATTTTTATTTGATCCTTCTCCGAGGACAACATACCTGAGTGGAATCGTCGTGGTTGGATCTTTATACAGATTCCTCTGGATTTACCAATATTTCTGAGCCCACGTTTTTTTGGATTTCGTTTGAACTTTAAATTTAAAAAAAAAACTCTTTCAAATTTGAAACTTTGACAGTCCTATCCTGTCAACTTATCAGTCATAATTTTTTCTCTGATGATAAGATTTTAATCTTTGAAAAGCCTGATTTAATGAATGAAAGAGAAGAAAAATAAATGTTTTTTATTAAGTAAACTGCTCCTTGTTTTGAACAACTGAAGATATCGAGTTGCTTCCAATTGCAAGTCTTATTAATTTTCATTGACGTACTATATTTTTGCTCTACCCAGTATATTGAGCTTTCCTTATTTCACAATAGGTCCAACTCTCTAAAAGTTTACCTTTTAGTTATAATTTACAAATTTACATACATATATATATATATATATATATATATATATGTGTATATATATATATATATATATATATATATATATATATATATATATATATATGCATATGTATGAGAGAGACGGATAGAGATTCATGTAGAACGTTTTATGTTTTTTATGTTTGATGAACATGTAATGCTAAATTCCTACTGAAGTGCGGAAATAAAGAACTCAATGAACTGATGTGAATTATGGTTTTGGATTGCTCTTTACATTGACTTTGGAATTGAATTAATTTAATATAATATACATGCTATTAATTTAATAAAAACATCATAATTGAGTCTGTGATTAGAAATTTTCGGATACCGTAAGTTGTGTAAAATCACAACATAGTTTCGTTATAAAAAACATTAATATATATATATATATATATATATATATATATATATATATATATATATATATATATATAGTACATGTATTATATTAGTTCTGTAGATGTAAATCCGGTGAAACTCAAGTGTTTATAAAAAGTGCTCAATAACAAATAAAGCTGTTGATAAGTATACATTGTAGTTTATACAAACATTATTAGTTTCATATCTGCATACATGTTTCGGTTGTACTCTTCTTAGAGAGAGTTAACCTTCTTAGACTAAATACTACAGAGAAGTGTGGTGGATTTAGAAAAAATCTCCTTTAAATAAATCTTTTTAAGGGATAGGCTATTTTTTCATTAAAAAATAGCCTATCCCTAAAAAAGATTCATTTAAAGGAAAAGTTTTCCAAATATATCCTATTACTCTGTTGGCTTTGGTCTGAAGAGGTTAACTCTCTCTGCGACGAAAACAACCGAAACATGTATGGACATATGTAACTAATACTGTATAATACAACTTTATACTTATATATATATATATATATATATATATATATATATATATACAAATTTACTTACCCACTCACACGCATATTTGTCATGGTACTGGGGCTCTTCATGGTAGCTTTTTATTCTTAGATCATGTGCATAAAGACTGTTATAGGACTGATTTATTTATTTTTATTTACATTCACATCCCCGGTTTCCGACTTAACAATATGCTATTTATGAATATTCTTTTTACGCTATGTAAAATGGGTATCTTCTTTTACTAGAGATATAACAACAACTAATAACTTATGTTTAAACATCACCAGAGTTTTTTTTTCTGCAGCATGATGGGCACACAATGTAGCTTGACGTGACAACGTTCTTTACTTCTGAGTTCAAATCCACGTACATCTTGATCACTAGTCGAGCATTTTTGATACAGGCTATTAAGTATAACTCTGAGTGAGTCCCCTAGTGCTTAAGAATTTTGGTTACGTTCATTCTACCATTTCTTAAGATGATTGTTTTCTTAAAATAGTAATACTTTGCGCAAAATACATCATAATGATTTTAATCTTATTGTAATATTTATTTTTAATTTCACCCTCGAATTATTTACAAAGTTTTGTACGGAATTTAGGTGGAAAATGGTGTCATTTAAAGTATTATTTTCAAATAGTAGTATATATATATATATATATATATATATATATATATATATATATATATATATATTTATGAATGACAGTATATGTATAATAATATACTATCAGTGCCCTTTTACTTTGCAGTCTCCTTAAAATATCCAGCTCGATGATTGTCAATTAGTGACAACTGAGCAAATATAAGTTAGTGCGAGTTACCTCTTTTCTTTGTTTTTTGTTTGGTTTCACCTAGAAATAGACCACTCTATAGTGTAGGGTTTTTCAATACACTTTCATCCAAGAAAGTGTTCCTCTTTGTGAATTTTTCAGATGATTTTGTAATGTTGTAGATATGATATTAAAATTAAAATGTTGTTCAACACAATACAAATGAAACTGTCTGTTTAAATATATCTCACCAAAATGTTTCGTTTTTTGGAAATTTGAATGAAAAATTAAAAATAATACGATAAGAACATGGTTATTGGAATATAATATGAACCTAACGTGTTAAAATTATCATTGTTTATAAGCTATCCAGAATTGGCCGATGGGTTAGCGACGTTGGATTTGGGTTGAAAAATACTTGTAATCACGGGTTTCGAATCGTGTGCCCGGTAGTGAATAGTCATATCTCTATGCTGATTAGTCCCGATTGAAAAAGGACGAAACTTATACGTACATAGATAAAAAAAATAACACATATTTATATTTGAAGCTCCTCGTAAAAACGTAGAGCACTGTAAATTGTAGTACTAACACAGCATGAGGTCACTTGCTTTATATGCATCATTCCTTCCTTTATAGAAGTAGAATGCCTGTACGTCTCGTGGCTTTAAATGTGTTAAAATTATCATGTTTATTAGCTATTCAGATTTCGCCGATCGGTTAGCGACGTAGGATTTGGGTTGAAAAATACTGGTAATGCAGTCATATCTCTATGCTGATGAGTCCCGATTGAAAAAGGACGAAACGTATACGTACATAGATTATAAACAATAACAAATATTTATATATATATATATATATATATATATATATATATATATGTATATTATTGCTATGTACATACTGTATTTACATTTAAACAATGATAATTTAAATAGGTTGTTCACTTCGTCACAAAATTTTTGTTAAGAATAAATGCATTTGACACAACACATAGCATAATTCTTTTTCCGCACTTTTTTAACACTTTTCTAATTGATTATTCAAATATAAGTGTATCTACCAGTGACAATATCAATATCCGATGCAGAACCTACTAACCTACTATATTTTGACAGTTTTAAAACGTATATGTATATAATACATATATATATAAATACACATATATATATATATATGTGTGTGTGTGTCTATATATATATATATTTATACACATATAAACATACTTATACATATGTATATATATATATATACATATATATATATGAATATTAATATATAAATATATATATTCATATCTATATATATATATGCATGGATTTGTATTTATATAGATATGTATATATATATCCACATAATGTATATATGTATTTGTATAAAAGTGTGTGTCTACTTATGTATTCGAGCATATGATTAAGCAAACATATACATTCTTACGCCTGTGTGTAAGGGTGCGTGATTTTATTATATACGTGGGTAATATGAGTGTATGCATCGAATAAGTTTAGTTATAAGGAATAGATCGTTTCGGCTTAGAAATTATATCTCAAGTTGCTGACAGAATAAAGGTAATTTTGCGCATAATTCTGGTGCAAGATTATTGTTCATAATTTGCAAGTCTGATGCATTCGTAATGAAAAGACTGACACAGTAGATCATCTTTATTAGATGCTATTAATAATTGTCTCTTTGGTAAAGTATGCGTGAAGAATGAAAAGGCACCTCATCGAATGACGCTGGCAGCTCAGACTGTCGCCTTTATCAATACGATATAAAGCGATTGAAAGCCAGACGCTCGATGGTTTGTTCATCTAGTACACAGTCTCATGAAGGAAACACAAAAAGATGAGAAATGAACAAAGAAACAAGCTAAATATAATAAAGATGTCTGATTATATAAAAGAGAGAAAAAGAGAACAAATAAAATATCCAATGAAACAGTCGTCCATCCAGGGAATATTTTATGCTTGAAGCATTATAATTTGGCTAATAACTTACACGTGGAAATATCGATTAATGTTTCTTTTTGTTTTTTCGTTCACTGTGTTCTGCTTAATGATTTCATTTGATATCCTCTTCTGATAAATTACCCCTGGTTCAAACTATTTGTCAATATATTCATATCCACCAATATTATAGTAGTAAAGATTGGATATACTGTTCACGTATAATATATCACATATACATGAACACACTAATCCTATCAGATACTGTACCTCTACCTATATATATATATATATATATATATATATATATATATATATATATATATATATATATATATATATATATATATAATGGTAATAATCCAGGTAAAAAATATCCACAGGGTGGTGATCCAGAGTATTTTAACCGGGTTTATAAAAAGTGCTCAATATAAAAATAGACCTTAATATATGATATTTCTTATTTACACAGACATGTACACAATTTGTGACAATGGCATGTCGATGTTATCGATCAACAGTTACTATAAACTGAGATCTTATCAGGCAGAGTTAGAATCCGATCTCAACCTCAGATCATATTTGGGGAGAATGAAATGGAGAGAACAAAAACTACTATTATTACTATTTTAATATGATCAGCATTATTGCAACCACTAACTCAATATTGGCAAACATTATCTTATTATTTACTATTATTATGAGTATTACTACCTCCTAGTATTTCTAATATTTCTTAATTATTATATATTTTTCCTAAACTATTATTTTTTATAAATTCTTGAATATTATTGACAACAATTATTGTTGCTGTCGTCTTTGTTATAATTATTACTACTACTATTATTATTATTATTATTATTATTATTATTATTATTATTATTATTATTATTATTATTATTTGTACTCACTAGGAGCTCTTACACAGATCATCGTCAGTGATTGCTCACCGACAACAACCAGTGGTATTTCTTGGGGTCTGAGTGATAACAAGTCTCCCCAGACTTCCAGTGTTCTTCACCTCTTTTCGATAACGATGCGGTATCGAAACAGTCTCTTACCATTTATTTCTCGCTGGTAGGGACAATTGCAAAGTAAAGTAAAGACCTCGAGAATAAGAAATAAATTTAAAGAGAAATAAGGCATTGTTTTACTCGCTGAATAAGTTACAGTTGTGTGAGGGCTCTTTTTAAGTGTAGAGAAGGGGGTATCTGCTTAGTTATGTTTACAGCCTCCAAAACACTAATGTGGTGTTTTAACGAGCCTTGTGAAGAATGCGGAAGAAATCATCGGAATACACATCACAACACATGTTCTCATATAAGTGCTGACCAATAGACGACTTCTGAATGTGTAAACGTCCAGATATGATCTGTAACACCCCGGATATATCATGTAAACGCCCGGATAGGCCCGGTAAATAATGTTCTGTCTCCTGTTACTTGCGAAAACACGCAGGAACATGCTGCGACACTCTGAATTACACACTATTAAACATATGACCTACATAGCAAGCCTTACACTGACAGTTGAAGTTATATATAACTTAACATTTTGACTGTGTGGGAAGAATATAATCTTGAAGAAAATTACAGGCAATTATTGTGCCAAATACTAGACGGAGCTGTACTGAATGAAAGCAGCAATATGCTCTATAATAAATGTTGGTGTCAGAAATATATATAAATACACACACACCCACACACACACATATATATATATATATATATATATATATATATATATATATATATATATATATATATATATATATAGGGTGGGAAAGCGACATTTTATTATCAGTAAAATAACATTTTAATTGGCTATGACATATTTATTCTTTCGAAGTGTAACACTGAGCTTTGGATTGCATAAATTCAAACTTTTAAAATCAAACATATTCTAATTAGGCAGGCTTCACTCTGATTATCGAGAAAGGTCAGCCATTTGTATATGTTTACATGGGTAAGAACGTATTCCATTTAGTTGGCATCCCAAAGTTAGCACCCATTAACATGAGGAGTGGCATTTTCTTATTTTGAAGGGCACTTTACCAGAAAAATTTTTACGGGCTTAACATAAGGGGGGCTCGAAAATAAACTTTATTTTGACCAACAGTTATCCATGTTATTTGGGCATACATTTCGGGAGTATTGCTGCCAAATATACTTGTTGTCCGGGTAAGTTGTTTCAACCAGGGAAAAACAATGACTACATTGTGTTGTCCTGCACTTTATAATGCACATCAGCTACGATATTTTCATTAGACTTACAGAAGTGGCGTATTATCTTGCCATCTAGACCCAAGATGCACGGGGACGCCACTTGGGATAGAATTTCCAATCCTGAATACTATCCGGTCATCTTCTGTGGAGTTGCCTATCGAGCAGTCATTTTACCTATTAGTTAAGAATTTCCCATCACTGAAAATCTTTACAGAGCTGCTCTTATGTTTCGGAGAATGTTATGATCTACTGACACCTATCAAGCCTTCTATTGCTTAAAGGTGTCGGTCAGAAAATGTATTTGCTTGACTAACAAATAACGTGACACGTAAGTTCCGGGGAACAGCAGTCTTTATAGAACAGAGTATGTATCTTGTTGTGGTGATCCCAACTGCCAAAATAGCTAATCGTTCTCGAACTAGAATTACAAGAATTATTAACCACTGCATGTGAAGAAATACCTTCCCATTGATACTGCGATACTAACATGTTTAATTCTGAGGGGCCAAATCATCCAGTACATAATAAATCCTGCGGCATCTTCTCTCCAACGTCTTTGACAGACCATTTTTATGTTCTGTAAGTCAGTCGATTCCTCGGAATTGCGATAGAGTCTGTCCTCTAAAATTCACACCAGTCTTTAAAAAGATCTATATCATTTATATAAGTATATAAATATTCGGCTACATACCATAAACACTGTTCTGATTTATAAGGCGTGTTATTTTTTCAAGTTTCTGAATGGTACATTTAGTGTTTCAAGTAAGTTGCTGTATGTAAGTGCCATGTGTTGTTTGTTTCATTTTTCTTTCCTTTTTTATGAGTACTTTCAATTTGATTCGTATCATATCAAATATCATATCAAATAATTGTGAATGTTGCAGCCATGTTTTATTAGGTGTTGACAAATTCAGCTAGTATCAGAGAGATATAAGCTTACTTTTCTAGGAAAGTGTTGTCGTTGTGAGACCAATGTAAGAATTAGTGTTATTGTATGTGCCGGAGATACATTCTCCCGTGGGGATAACACTGATATATTACATTGGTTATTCCTAATGAAATAAAAAAAACATGGAAATTACATACAGCAAGTAGGCCAAACACTAAATGGACAATTCGCAAAATTTTAAACATAATACAGTCTTATAAAGCAAAAACACTCCGTGTTATTTAATAATGTCTGTCTAAATTAACATATGCCGCCTAAATAAACACAATATATATATATATATATATATATATATATATATATATATATATATAGGTATACATATATATATATATATATATATATATATATATATATATATATATATATATATATATATATATACATATATTTATATATATAAATGATGTATTATTTAAGTTAAGGGCATTGATGTAATAGATGTTCCATTATTTAAACAATCTATCATACGCATTTTACAATAACTATTTTAATTCTAATTTACAATCATAATTAAGAAAATATCGAATTTTTTGTGAAAGCAAACAAAAATAGCAGACATAACATATTCATAATATGAAGACATATTTTTTGTATCTTTTACTCGGTTAAGGAAATCCTGCTTCAATATATTAAGTGAAATAAAAGATCATGGAATCGTTACACGAATTATGTTTGCACAATGCAAATTCTTAATTTTGATATTCCACAGATTTACAAAATTAACATTTCATTAAACTGTCGCATAAGATCATTCATAAATAGTTTAACAACACACGTCTTTATTTACCACTTCATACTTATTATTATGTTGTTGTTAATTACTATTTCAATAACTTTCAACACTTAAACATACTAATATAACGTAGATATACACAATTAATACACTATTGATAAACATATAACGTAATATTAAATATTTCATTCGATATCATACAGAAAATTCGAACCTAATTATTGGAATTAAAGTATTTACTCATATAATTAATTAATCATCTTCAGATCGAGGAGAAACAGTTCAAAATGATGCTTATATAAGGTACACGACACACATATCACAGTTTTATCTTGTCAAGTAAGCTTCAATTCGGGGAGTAAACACTATTACTCTTTATTAAAATGCGCGATTAATTTTAGTTTTTTTATAATTTCAAGATATTGACTCTAATAATATTGTAGCTCGTCTAGTTAACGCAGCAAATTGTTAAACACATATCTTCAGATTTAAACTCTTTCAAATCAAGAACATTGTTCTAATTATATATTTATTAAATAAATAACACCGGTTATGATAAAGACATAGAAACAATTAACTACGTTATCACGATACTTTTCAATGCTATTCTGCGTTTTCTGTACATAAATCTATCGTAGGAAAATAAATTCGGTTTGAATGATAACTCCAGATGTAATGCTATCTAATATGCATCAATAAAATCACAACACATTAGACGTTGTATAAAAAGATGAATGTATTACAACTAACATTTAAGGAGTACTATTATAGTGATATGAATTGTTTACAATGAAACTGGCTCTTCTATCGAAGTGCAACATTAGAGATGGACAACAAACACAAAGTGTTTATTTATTGTATTGTATTTGTGAAGTGCCAATTAAAAACGATAGAAAAATAAAGGTGTGCATTACATAGCTAGGAGCAGGGGTCGTCATGAATGTGCAGGTACTTTTTCTAACGCTTCGAAACACATAGGATAGTGTAGCTATCCTAATGACACAGATCATTTTTCATTTTTTCTTCTACTAAAGGCATACGTTATATTTATTATATATTAAAACACATTTTCTACGTCAATATCTTACGCTTTCTTTCTGCGTTTTCCATTGAATAAAACTTGAATTAAGCAGACACAAGCTAAAACGCTGCTATCTCTCATGATTCGCATCTTGATTTTTATTAGCTGTGGTACGGTTGGGCATTAAGCGATCACCTACAATCATAACAACCTCCCGTATCGCATGGCTATAATTTACGCATGTAATGGCTCGTAAGTATGTACCTTCACATTTGGCAAATGGTAGTATCGATTCGAGGGAATGCAGCTTGCCATTGAAGGAGAGGACCTGGAATATTAAAGAATAACGGGTCACCTGGCGTCATAAATCAATTTCCGACAGTGTAATTACAAACTTATAGCGCTATAGTGATGAACATCGTTGTGATAGCTATTTCATGATGGGTGTATGTGATCTTCTCAAGCTGACTTATGAGATCCTCTAGTTAACCGTAAGCTAATATATATATATACAATATATATATACATATATATATATATATATATATATATATATATATATATATATATATATATATATATATATGTTGGTATGCATATATATACATATATATATAGGTATATACATGTATATATATATATATATATATATATATGTATGTATATATATATGTATATATATATATATTTAGTTTCTAGTTTTTAAAAAAATGAATACAATTATCTCTGTCGTTTTATATATGTGTCTATTATTTTCAACAAACAGACAACACTATGTTATGATATAAGTAAAACGTACGAAATTTAAAAGGGAAAAGTTTAAATATATTCAAACATAGTTAAAAACTGTGTGAAACATTAAGCAAACGCGAATATTGTAATTGGTTAAACTACTATGTTTTGGTATTTAAATTATAAAACAACTTTTTCGAATTTTCAAAATACAGATGCATTCCTGTATTATAATAGTGTAATCTAATTAAAATCAGAGATACAATATTTTAGTGTTGGTTCGCCCTACTTCAGGAGTCTATTCGTAAGAGATCGGACCTTACTCTCAACTCAAACTAATCTACTGTTGCTGAAACTGGTCGGAAACTTTGCTTACAATATATATAATATTACACAAAGTGTGCGATCATAGGTCGCATGTTTCGCTATGATAGCACTAATTCTCTCAAGCAAATCTGTTAGTTCCTGGGAGGATAAAATAATGACTATAAAACATATACTAAACAAATAGGTGAAGGACAAACATAGAAAGATGGGGTTATAGCGACGAATATATACTACACTGTTTCCCAAAATTAGGAAGTAAATACATGAATGGTTGGTATCATATTAACATAACATAACCTATACTATACACTAAAGGAGTAGTTTGTGTCTGGTAACGTAATTTCGTGACAACAGAATTGATACTACATTAAACTCTACCCTCCAAAAAGGAGGAGATAATTCTTTGGGTATGTTATGATTACAAAAGAAACGATTCTAAGTTGATCATTATGTCTAGTACATTTATCTTAAATAGCATTGTAAACCAAATTATTCGTTTAAAGATATTTCAACAGCGCTGTTTATAAGTAGTATTATTATAGTGTGTACTTCAGTTAGACGCATACAATATTGTCATTAGTAATATATATATATATATATATATATATATATATGTATATATATATATATATGATTAAATAATATATAATTAAAGAAAGTCAGCACTCTATATAATTAAATCTTTTGAAAAATTTTAAAATTCAGAGAATCATAAATAGTGTGTGTGAATTAACTATTGTTTCATTGGCACGTAAATAAGTTGCTTACACGGACGATTGTTATTTATGCTTGGTCAAACACGCTTGTTGAGAAAATGTAAACGGATAAACATCAATTGATTAGAACACGAGTTGAATGTAAATTATATTATTTTTCCAATGTTTTGAAATAATTTATTTTTAAGGTCGTGTATCTAATGTTTTGGTAATATACATTTGACATACAATTCATGAGAAAAAGTTGAATACATTCAGAAATCGTATTTAAAGACATTGATATGCATTGAATGTTTTAAGAAAATACAACTGCCCTTTAATAAGGACAATAAGTATATATTATATTCGTAAATCAATTAGAAAAAAATGGTATTACAATATCGATACAGCAAAACATTACTGAGGAAAATGTTTTTCAAACTTTATTATTATGGCTGAGTTAAAGTTGCGCTACAACATAAACCCCTTTTCGGACGAGAGAGAGTACTCTTGCGAAACATTCCAAATAATACCTTCGTCATTTATTAGTCTCATCATTTAGTTGCATTTTCTCTGCAATATTATAGATGTGTTAGCATGATCATCATATTGTTGGTACTTTCACATATTAGGGTCAATACAACTTTGATCCTTACTATAACCCTAAACTATACATTAACCCTAAAATTAACGCAAACATAAACGCTACCCCTAACACTAACACAAACAATAAGTCTAACCCTGCCACTAACCCGATCTCTAACGACGGAGTAACATTTAACGTGGGTCCTAATCTTTGAAACACCCTAGTTTTATAAACATTAAGGAAAACGAAAAATATAAAATGATTAAGAATATATTGCTTTTGAGAGTAGAAAGAGAGATAAGATAAAGCATCTGTGCGGTGTATTTCTCTTTTCTAAAATACGTCATTTTATTATTAAACATTTCAACAAATATATTGTAATGAGTAAATAAAAAAGAGGCTATACTTTAAGACGAGGCTATTATTCTTATTACGAAGATAATAGAACATATTGTTTTGATTATTGATCGGTATTTATTTATGACAATAGTCAGCTTCTGAAGAAGCCAGAAAACACGGATAATGTCATACGACTCCGACTTTTAATGTGTTTAGGCCTATTGCTCGTAATGGTGGTATGTGAGGCTCTGTATCGAGCGGAATCAATATATTCAAAACAATCAGAAACATATACATTTTGGTTCATTAAAAAAAAACACGTTGCTAACTATCAAACATTTGACAAGAATGTGTTTCTCTTAATGTATGAACTTAATTCTAATTAAGGTAATTGGACACTATTCAATAAGTAACATATTGCACACTATTACATAAATATAAAGAAACAATGGTAAACAACTGTAAACTTATTGTGTTATTTTATAAAATTATGTAAGAGAATCATATTTCAAACTAATGATAGAATTAAACAGTAGATACTTGTTTTCGAGCAAACTAATTGTTGGATTAATGCATTCTGTAATTACTTGTAAGTTAACACGAGTTGCGGACAATTTTAATGAGCCAATGAATAATTGGAAGTATGTGTTTCATATTGTGTGTGCATAATAATAAAACATTACTTTTCAACTACAGTTTAGTATACACACTCTTCTGGTAAAACATTAGGACAATCGAGAGTGTATATTACATTCACTCAGTCTGTCATAATGTGTATTTCTCTGACTGAAAATCTATCTTATAATACATTGTTTATCGCAAGCTCAATAAACACATATCTTAAAAAAATATGAACTTAACTGTATACTCGTAGGGGATGCTTAATTAGTCTCATGTCCCGTACATCAATCAATTATCTTTAAAAGAAGCTATCGGGGAAAAGTTGTTATCACTTTTCAATTAATAATGATGGAACGCTAAAGCAATAATGTTGAAAATGATGCACACATATTTACACCATCATATACTCATATATTCGAATAACATTTTTTCTCCAGATTTGTTTTTTTGCTTTTTCCTTTAAGTAAATAATAATTTGTACAAGTTCAAATTGAATGCGATTTCAGCTGTTTTCCTTCATACTTTCAATTCGCAATAGTGTACTTTATATGAGTAAAACCAATTTATACTTCTCTCATTGAGATAGCTGTATATTTCAGTCAACTTTAATTGGTTTTATGAATAGAACTGCATTGCTTCTTCTCAAATCGTCAAAATGGTATAATGCGACATCTATACACAGAGAGGTTACTTTAATTTTGTTCTGAACTTCCTATTCGACAAGTATTATTCTAAAATTATATACTTATTTACTTATTTATTCATTTCATATGTCTATTTATATGTCATTGTTTTATTTACATCGTTGATTATGTGTGCATTTATGTTTAATACATGTGCCTTTGTTGATTCTCAATAATGATTTCATGATTCATGATGTTTTTGCAGTTACACATTACGTACCTCTTTTGTTAATTGCATAGTAAATGATATTTGGGTGCAATAGTTACATGTTATTACTGTCTTGAAAATGTACTTCTAGGCATTATAAGCTTGCTAACATATAATATTTTGGAACGAATAGTGTAGCGAGTTTTACTGTGTCGGTTCGTGTTTGTATTTTGGTTGTATGCTAGACTTTTCTAAAATCCGATATTTTTAGAGCTGTTTGCTATATTATTGCATGAATACCGTTGGTAATGAAGGGTATTCTTTTGTAATATA
Organism: Sepiola atlantica; assembly: GCA_963556195.1. NCBI lineage: Eukaryota > Metazoa > Mollusca > Cephalopoda > Sepiida > Sepiolidae > Sepiola > Sepiola atlantica. The sequence continues at coordinate 171,523,894 of OY744515.1, read as the reverse complement.
TATATGGGTCATTTCTAAGTAATTCAACATGGTGTATAAGTTTACTAGTGCGCGTGATAATACAACTTCAGGAAACATAATGTGGTCAGTCTATTGAATCGCATCATGTATAAATAAATTAGACCTCCTGTAATAGCAAAGCAACAAGTTAATAGAGCTGGCGTGATACCATCGGAGTGGGTTGGTTGCTCACTACATACACATCAGTGGTGCATGCATCAGACTAGATTTACCATGAAAACTAATGTCAGTTTGGATTTACATGACCAGAGACAATGGAGGTTTATAAGGGAAAAGTAGAAAAAGAATGGGTGCAGGCGAACAGACAAATCAAGAGAGAAATACAACATTAAGGTGTGTATGTTTTCAGGTCTATAAATAGACTGGTAGTTTTTTGGGTGTACTGAGATTTAGAAGTTCAAAAAGAAAATACTGAGAACTTTTCATACCTCAATTAGACAGTGCCAGCAATAATCCTGTCAAACCAAGTCAGGTTATTTACTGTCCTTATTATAATTATGTTAATGTGTTGCTTCATTATTTAATTCTCAAGCTAGTATTAAGGTTAATGGGAACTTGTGCGTTTAGTTGCCATAATTTGTGATTAATTAACAAGTTTAAGCAAGTCTTGTATGCCCCTTTACAAAATAAAGGTAACAACTAACAAATACATATTATAATAAATTGCCTGATGAGTAAATGTAGTACATCAGTAAGGAGAAATTCAAAATATAACAATAACCTACATCCATATAGATGACAAATTACATCCTGTTGACCAATAATTAAGAAAGGGAATACCAAGTTACGTGGACATATACAGGGTGTTTCAAAAGTCTTGGGAACATAACTATTTTTAATAACTCAAAAACTATTAGGAGTTGAAAAATGAAATTGGTACCGTTGGAAAGGTTAAAGTTTCAAGTTTTGTGGGGAATCTTCAAAGTTGCTCAATATGAGCACCATTCGTCACACGGCAGACATCTAGTCGATAGTCCATTTCCTGCCAAACGCGTTCCAGCATCTTGACGTCAATGGTTCCCACAACTGCCGTTACTCGAGCCTTTAGTTCGTCAATATCTCTTGGAAGGGGCGGCACATAGACTTGTTGCTTGACAAAGCCCCAAAGGAAAAAGTCACACGGGGTAAGATCTGGAGATCTAGGAGGCCAGGGCATGAGAACGTCATCACCTCGCCCAGATCTCCCAATCCATCTACCAGGCAGCCTTGTGTTAAGAAACTGCCTTACTCTAAGACTCCAGTGTGGTGGTGCACCATCTTGTTGAAAAATGAAGTCATCAGATTCTGCTTGTTCCAACTGAGCCATTAACCAGTCTTCCAGCATGTTGAGATAGGATTCACCAGTGATAGTTGCCTCTTCAAAGAAGAACGGTCCATAGACACCTTTCTTGGAAATTGCACAAAACACGTTCACTTTTGGTGAATCTCGCTCGTGCTCAAGAAGTTCATGAGGATTCTCAGTACCCCATATGCGAGTGTTATGCTTGTTAACTTTGCCATTCAGATGGAAGGTCGCCTCATCGCTAAAAACAAGCCGGTCATCAAAGCCGTTATCTTCCAACTTCTCTTGCATTGCAATGCAAAAGTCACGGCGAAGTGGCTTATCAGTGTCCTTCAACTTTTGGACCAACTTGAGCTTGTAAGGTACCATTTGCAGTCATTTCCTTAAGACACGCCAGACAGTTGCTGGAGCAAGCTGAAGTTCCCTGCTGGCTCTTCTCACTGATTTACGGGGGCTCCGCTGAAAGGCTGTCCGAACTTGCTCAACTGCATCTTCTGAAGTTGAAGGGCGACCTGTTCGCTTACTTGGGCACAAACACCCATCTTTCACAAATTTAGCATGCCATCTGACAATGGATTTCCTTTCAGGGGCTTCTTTTTTAAATTTCCTGCGAAATGCACGCTGAACACATGTCCACGATTCAGTCTTTGCAAATTGGAGGACGCAAAATGCCTTGTCTTGTTTAGAGAACGCCATTACTGCACCTGGAAAGATAACACGAAAATCATTAGTATGACCAAAAACTTGATTAAGCAAGCTTTAAAATGGCACCAGTTTCATTTTTCTCCCTGGAATAGTTCATGAGATATACGCATTTGTAATGTTCCCAAGACTTTTGAAACACCCTGTATATTAATTAGATGTGATGATATACCATTAATCGTGCATGCTGATATTGTTCGAACGAGGGAAACGTGCAATTACTATTAACTGTTAGGAGTCTTGATAAATACGGTACTGCTACAATCAATCATTGTATACATACTCCGTGCAATTGCTAAAAAATAAATGTTCCCTTTGTGATAATTGAGATGTTCAATCTTAGAAGGTTCCATTGCAAGTTTAATACACGTTTGATTAAATGATTATTTGAATAAATAAATTATAATACACCTATGTACTTAATGAGACCTATAGAAGCGCATACTGAAAGTATTTCTCGGCAAGCACTAGGGAAATAGGTCTGTTATATGAAGCGATTGATACATTTTGCGTGGTGCGAAACAATTAATGGAATATGATAGTGCAAACAACTCAATATAGAACAATAATTTAAAACCATAAGGCATTTATCAATAGCATTTGGAAGGTTACTTACAATACCTATTATAATGTTCGTGTTATTACTACTGATACGATATAACCATTATGTTATAAAGACACACATATCGACGAAGAGTTGTAGTACCAGAATAAAAAAAACACATCGTCAGTGATCTGTATAAAAGTAGTATAGAGTGTCATCATCGGATATAATAGCTGAGAGAAGAGTTGAAGTGTGAACAACCCCAATCGAGGCTGGTGTACCGGCATAAACATTTCTGGTTCGCCGATGATACGTCCTTAACATAGCTTTGAAAAACAGGGACTACTTCGCTGATTGCAAAATACATTTTTTGTGTGCGAGAAGAAAGACAAATACTCCCAGGCATAAGCTCTTTTTTCGAAAAATGATTATTTATGTTGTATTTCCTTGAAGCACCCTTACGGGGAATCCTGACAACACTGCTCTCGGATATCTTTGTACCTAACCAGAGTATAACTTTGTGAAGACGTGGCCTTTTTACAGCTTCTTATTTCGTGCTGCGTACTGCTTAGTGGAAACCAAATACATCCAATCATAGAACACTGAAACTCAACTGCGGTGATAAAACCAGACCGTATAAAATTTACAAATAATGAAATACAATTAAAATATTTGCTTCATGAATGACTATTTATGTTGCAACCTTCTATGGACACATACGCTGTATTCCCTTGTGAATGTATCGTGCACTGAATACTCATGCTGCTTTGAGTTTAACAAAGAAATGAGGGAATAAATAACTGATATTAGATGTAAAACAACACTTATGAATTCATCTACATGCTTAGTTGAAAGTTGTTTCGCATGTCGAAAGATGTATATTCGCTTAGACATATGATGGAATTTTCTCAATTTACAAATATAGAAGCAGTAAGGAACTGTGCATAACGATCAGAGTCTAACTGTTCTATATATCTATAACCTTATCTGTCTATCTATCGATCCATACACGTATTAATATATTATATATACTTATCTACCTATAACCTATATATATATATATATATATATATATATATATATATATATATATATATATATATGTATATTCATCGATTTGTGTCTATGTACCGGAATTGAACTCTACATATATGCATGACTGTACCCCCTAACCTTTGTTTCTACTATATATATATATATATATATATATATATATATATATATATATATATATATATATATATATATATATATACATATATAAATGTGTATATATATATGTATGTATATATATATATATATATATAAATATGTGTGTATATGTGTGCATATGTGTATGTGTTTGGTAGTGCATGCATGGCTGTACATGTATTTGCGCGACTCGCCTACTGACAAACAAAACTAACCGCAAACACACACACGCAGACAGAGTGACGACATGGTTATAGCTCCCAAGGGCAATTCATTCCATCCGAAATGTGCTCAACCCCCACACACGAAGATGAGCCGAAAGATGGAAGCCAGAATCACACGTACTTAAAAAAAACACAGAACGTTGACCCAGAGAAGCAACAAAATATTAAAACACATACATCCTCACGCGCGCGCATGTGCAGAAACGCCATTATTTAAAAAGAAAACTGTGTTTTTGTCATATAAACAAGGCATCTGAAGAGAGCATCAAAGCTCGAAACGCGTTATGAAATTATAAAATTATAAAATGATGAAATAATAAAATAACAGACAATTGTTTAAAAAAAGTGGTCTTACAAATGTGGGTAGCTTCAATTCTGTAAATATATATATATATATATATATATATATATATATATATATATATATATGTGTGTGTATGTGTGTGTATGCGTACGTATAGTAAATTATTAAACTAAATTTATAGCAATTGTCTACACAGAGGCTCCTAATTCCATTCTCGGGGGTAATCTGCAAAAAGGCTAAAATGCATTCTTACCTGAACATTTACCCCGGGGATTAAACGCGGGATAATCTGTGTAGATTAATTGTCATGCATATATATTCATAGCTTACTACCTAGCTCTTCTTACGTATCAAACACTTTCGTAGTAAATACTGAAAAGTGATACATAAAAAGTATAGCTCCTTATAAAATGTAATGTGGATACATGTAATAATAATAACATTAAGAAAATATGTTAATATTTTATATAACTTTAAAAGAATCTATCTATTACTTAATATTGTATATTTTTGAATGTTTGGTTTAAAAAATATAAAATATTTCTAAAAAAACACATAAAAGATGATGTGTCCAGCCTTACCTTTTTAAAACACATATACACATAAATAAGTATATATATATATATATATATATATATATATATATATATATATATATATATTAGTAGTAGGTATTTGAAATGCCCGTGGGCAATGCAAGTTCCGGGTAAGATGCAAGTTGTAAGGAACAAAACCAATAACAATGCATTGAATACGAAATATGAATTACTATTTATTTTTCCTTTTTTTTCTAAAATCTTACATAAAAGCAAGAGTGTTTTTAGCTGTTCGTGTGATGTCCGGGTGATTAAAAATCACTCTTTTATATTTCGGGAAAAGACTTCCCTTTGTCAAAAATAATTAAACCAGAAGACAACTTTGTTTTTCTCCGACTGTGTAGAGAATACTACAAAACAAAATGGCTGCCAGATGTAGACCGCAGCGAAAACGAAAACAGTCTCGCGGGGAATGTAAATTAAATTTTATTTGAAGGTTATGTTACATATATGATTTGGTGTTCAAAAATATTTTTGTAATCTTGGTTAAGTGTATGGTGCTCGATAAACTGTTAGTTTTAATAATATATATATATGTATATATATATATGTTTTTTTTCATAATTTTTTTTATTAAGTTTATATTTGATTATTTACTTTTATTTCAGTGTGTTTTATCTTCATATTTTTTTTAACTTTAAAAATTTAATTTTATAGAATTTTTATATAAAGTAAAGTAATTAATCTCGCATTTTAAATATTCTAGATCTATCAAACTTATCGATTATCATCTATTTAAGAAGTGTTACTAATTATTTTTTTTCTTGTATAATTAAGATTTATTTTGAGTTAATGAATGTGGCCTTATATTTATGAACATGTTTGTATGCTTATTTGTTATTATCTGCAATACGCAAGCATAATCTTAAAAATTGAATCCAAAAATTTCAGGGTAGTTTACTGATCGTATTTGCAATATAAATGCATAAGAGTACACCATAAGAACGCTTGAACAACTCCATAAGCGTAAATTACTTCTGCCCTTATATTTTTGATCAGCACTATATATATATATATATATATATATATATATATATATATATATATATATATATGTATGATTGATCGTCTTGTGTTATTGCGTCTTGCTCTGTCGGTGTGTAACCTAATTTTTATTGACGTAGCGATACTGCAGGCGTATACAAGATTCTTGATTCGGTCTATGGATCATTTCAAACTGCATTGCCACATATGCGGACTGATGGAACACTTTTGATTGAATGATGTAGCAGATAGGGGTCGATGACTGTAGATATGATCGGTTGTATTGTAATAAAGAACAGTGTAATGCATCGCAGGTTGATCAACTACTACTTAGAGGTGTATTTAATAGCTTATTACTGGATGTTGCATCAAAGGCTAAAACTCAATTTCGTTTGATATCACTCAATATTCAATGATAGCCACGTAATATACTTAAGCATTATTCGTAAGAAAACATTTATTGTATGTAAAAGGTTGGCGTTAATGCTTTACTGTGTATATAACCACATTATGTTAAAGTAAAACACATAGTTGATTTCTCACCAATATATACTATTTCTTCTAGGTGTAAATACACCAGACTGAATTCAATTTGATGGAAGGAAACAGAGTAATTAATGTGAGATCTTAATGGACAGACACGATTATATCGAATTCTCCTGGGATATTGTGTAAATACTATCAGGGACTGTTATTTTCAAAGTGAATCGTTTTAAGAAATGTTAAATAACTTTGTGTAGTTAAAGTGTCCATTCTTCCCGGTGGGACAACATACCATATTTATCTATATTGAACGTATTTTACTTGCTATCGTTTTGACAGTTACGAATACCGAATATGAACCCGTTAAGAGACGATAATTCTTCTAGTTCTTCATAATTACTAAACCCGTGTGATGTCTGCCTTTTAACACGCTGTGTGCAACGTCACAATCAATTAATCTGCAAGAGTGTCGATGCCAGTTTTGATTCTGTTAGAACTTATGATGTGTTAGTTTGTACAACGTGACCTAACAAATCAAGTTTTCCTAAGTGGTGTGGTATGAACATCATATACTTATCACTTCCTTCAAATTGAAGAAGGATCCAGATAACTAAACATGACGTGGTTTCCGTTTCATCTTATTAAGGAGATATATTAGTTTAAACTGATGGACACATAATCGATTGTAGTGAACGTATTAATATATTCAGTGCAATATAAGTGTGTGGCGTTTATTTTATATTATCAGAGTAGGCATATTTGTATCTGTGAATGCTTAAATATATATATATATATATATATATATATATATATATGTATATATATGTATATATATTTATATATATATATATATATATATATATACATATATATATACCCATATGTGTATATATGTGTATATGTATATGTGTATAAATATATATTATATATATTTATATATATATATATATATATATTTGTGTATGTATATATATATACATATATGTGTGTATATATATATATGTATATATATATATATATATATATATACATAAAGTGGTGTACTAAAAGCGAACTTTTAGGAAAGGTAAAACCTATTGTGAAAAGTATACAGCTCAATATCCAGGATAGAGCAAGTATATATGAAGAATATATCCCAGCGACTTTCTCTGATGATAAGAGTGTGATCTTTAAAAAGACTGGCTTAAGGGAAATTTAACTTGAATAAATTGCCTTTTTGCGGAATATACCTTGCTCTGAGCAATTGAATTGAAATTTGATTTGGCTTTTGCTTCTCTAATTCCTTTCCATTCTTCTTCATATATATATACATACATATATATATATATATATATATATAGATAGATAGATATATATATAGAGAGAGAGAGAAAGAGAGAGGGAGAAAAGGAGAGAGAATGATAAAAACGTAACTGTATCGCAATAGTACTGACCTTCAGTTCCGTAAAGCGTGGACAAAGTTTAGATGAATAAAAACTAGAACATTGTTCACGTAAAATTAACTGTTTTTTCTCAGAAATAACACTTCAAACCGCAACTTCATTCGTATTTTCGACTTCTTACGGAAGCAGTGAAAATGTATTGGCCCGAAATAGGATAGACATTTACAGATTTGACCGAAAGATATTTGCAAAGGTAACCCTAATACATTTAATATAAGTAACCCCCACTTTATATCAAATACACCGTGATATTACTCACTGAACATTTTGTATTAACAATGTTTGCCCTGTGATTATAAACTTACTCTTATTACCATATATATATATATGTATATATATATATATATATATATATATATATATATATATATGTATATATATATATATATATATATATATATATATGTGTGTGTGTGGGGGGTGTGGGGGTGCATGGGTGTGTATGTGGATGTGTGTGTGCGTGTGATGTGTGTGCGTGCGTGGGTGTGTTAGTGTGTCAGTCTGTAATTATGCTGTGCATATGTTACTCTCTCTCTCTATGTATATATGTTTACATATATATATATATATATATATATATATATATATATATATATATATATATGCATATATATAAATATATATATCTATATATATATATATGCATATATATATAATTTATGAATCATACGTTAGTTTCGTGATATTCAGTTGGTTTGTGAAGAAATGCAAAGAGCGAATATATACAGACCTTTATCTCTTGCAGTGTATCGCCATCATTCGTTAGACAAATAATTACTCAGGAAAACAGAAGGCGATGAACGGTCAGTATACACGCGAGTTTATTTTATCTCTGTACTCGTCAATATCAGAGACAGTCAACCTTCATCTATATATACACATCTGCTATATTTCGTTTCATTCTTAAACATTAAGTAACTCATAGTCTCGATACATAGAACCTGCATCCTGACTGAGACGTTGCCCTAACACTCATATAAATTGCCTGATAGGACAAACACAGCATTTGGTATCTTGACTGAACGTCGTCAACCCTGAAGGATCTTACGCGCGCACACACAAATACCCCGTTACGGAGGAACAAAGACAGTCAGCGACAAACCGGCGAGAGGGGTGCGTCTTTTGAGACTCCTGCTACTATACAGACCGGTCGATGTAGTAACCGATATCTGGGAGCAGACCGTCCCAAAAAATTACACCCAGCTACACGATAACACAGCACCCTTCGGTGTTATCATTTTTACAATAACTATTCCGCTGAGTATTAACCTAAGGGAGGACGACTCCAACCTTCCTAGTGGAATATTGGATAGCGCTGAGACCAAACACAACGGCTGTACATGCATATGCGGTTCCCGTCACCTGCTACTAACGATGTTTCAGTCAAATAACTTTTGAACTTGTCCAACACTGCCGGAGACATACATTTGCATCGAGTGAGTAAACTCCCATTCTTTTCCTTCGGTGAGTTGCTTCGGCTTTGGACTTATTTTGTAAACGGATTTTTCTCGCCATAGTTGTATTAGACAGTATCCCTCTCCCTAAAAATACCGCTTTGCCTTTCCATTGTACTTAGTCTTTATATATATATATATATATATATATATATATATATATATATATATATGTATATATATATATATATCTTCTATATAAAATTGAATGTCTGTATGTTTGTGTGTTTGTGTTTGTGTGTGTGTGTGTGTGCCCTATAGAAAAAATGTTAGAGAATATAGATACAATACAAAAGTGTATTCTTATGTAAAATTCGCAGAGTAAGTTGATGGTCGTATTCCCGAATCTATAAAGCCACGCCTTAGGGGTCCATGGGGCAGATTTCATCAGGAGAGGGGGTCCTTTTCAGTTATTTTTCAATGTTAATAAGTACTAATTTGGAAAGTATTTAATGTATGTATGTAATGTACAGCTACTCCTCATAAACTAAGCGGCGACATGTCAAAAAGTTGACATCTTTAGCACAGTACATATCCTGGGATCATAATATCTCAAAATCGCAAAAAACGATTCACTTGCTGAGGGTCAACCGGACCAGTTTCTCACAGAGGGTAGCATTTTTCCCATATTTTTCAGACTTTTTTCAATGTTTAATAGTATTAATTTGGAAATAATCTAATGTATTTATGTACTAATCCGATAAAAATGAAGAGTCACTGAAAACATGCCATAATCCCTTGGCGGATGTACCCGGTCTTGCCCTAAATTAAGTCCGGTTGTATCAGGTCATTGATTTTCAAACGAATGTTGGTGCTTCTTAAGTATAACGGTCCCTAGAATATTGGTGTTTCAGGCCAAATTTTTTTTCTTCCTTGAACTAAAAATATTTCTAAGGGTTGTGGGAGAGTGAGAAAAATGTTGGCGGGTGACGGGGGGGCTGGAGAGATTAGGGGGTCGGGGAAAATTTTAGGGGTCAGGCCAAATATTTTAGGGGTCGGGCCAAATTTTTTTTGATATATTTTTTTTAACTTAAAATATTACTCAGGTTTGTGGGAGATTGAACAAAAGTTTGGGGGGGGGGGGCTGGAAAGATTATGGGGTCGGGTAAAATTTTAGGAGTCAGGCAAACTTTTTTAGGAGTCGGGCCAATTTTTTTTTTTCTTTTAAACTTAAAATATTACTCAGGGTTGTAGGGGATTGAACAAAAAGCTGGGGGGGCTGGAGGGATTAGGGGGTCGGGGAAAATTTTAGGGGCCAGGGCAAAATTTTAGGAGTCGGCCTAACTTTTTTCTTTTTCTTTTTTGAACTTAAAATATTTCTCAGGGTTGTGGGAAAGTGAAAAAAAAGTTGGGGTGGGGCTGGAGAGATTAGGGGGTCGGGGAAAATTTTAGGGGTCAGGCCTAATTTTGTAGGGGTCCGGCCCAATTTTTTTTTTTTAATTTTTGAACTTAAAATATTACTCAGGATGTGGGAGATGGAACAAAAAGTTAGGGGGGGGGGCTGGAAGGATTGGGAGGTCGGGGAAAATTTAGGGGTCAGGCCAAATTTTTGAGGGGTGGGGCCAAATTTTTTTTTTTTTATCTTAAAATATTTCTCAGGGTTGTGGCAGGTTGGAAAAAAGTTATGGGGGCTGGAGTGATTAAGGAGTCGGGGAAAATTTTAGGGGTCTGGCCAAAGTTTTTAGGGGTCGGGCCAAATTTTTTTTTTTTCTTTTTTGAACTTAAAATATTTCTCAGGGTTGTGGGAGATTGAAAAAAAAGTTGGGGTGGGGGGCTGGAGAGATTAAGGGGTCGGGGAAAATTTTAGGAGTCAGGCCAAATTTTTTAGGGGTCTGGCCCTTTTTTTTTTCTTTTTCTTTTTTGAACTTAAAATATTTCTCAGGGTTGTGGGAGAGTGAAAAAAATTTGGGGTGGGGCTGGAGAGATTAGGGGGTCGGGGCAGATTTCATCGGGGGGGGGGCTGTTTTCAGTTATTATTCATGATATTTTATAGTAATTTTAAAATCCTGGGTCATATTTTAATTTAATTACCTAATAATTTGAAATCACTTTTAATTTTATTTAACGTTTCTTAGTGCCAGGGACGCGCCTCTAATTTTTTAGTTCTTTGGTATTGTTTTTAAATAAGCGACAAACGCTAATCAAAGTATTGCTACTATTTTACGAAAGCAAATTATAGGAAATTACAACATGGCCGCCAGCGATTAAGTCATTGCATTCAAATTCGATTTCAAAGTCTTGAAAAAAATAAAATATCAAAAATACAATGTAAGAATAATTAATAACTTTCATCCAAAATGTTTGTTTACATAGCATATTTCTTTAAGAAAATCCAGTTACATAAAATACATATTTAGTAAAAAGAATTTACGTGAATTACATTATTATCAGTTTTTAACACATTTAAAATAATAAGAATCATATGGGGAAAAAGGAAAATAGAGGGTTGAAGGAGGGAGGGAAATAATGAGGACCAGGGAAAGAAAGACGGCTAAAGAAAGAAGAGAGATTGAAGTTTTTATATAAAGATGTTACACACACTCTTTAATTTCTACTACTTTGTTTTTTTATCGCCCTGGGCAACGCCGGGTAGCCCTGCTAGTATTATAATATAAAATGAAGTAATAAAATAAGGTGTCCATCAGATTGTATTAGAATTCAAATTTCAAGCAAAGTATCGTTAAGTCCTTAGCTCATGAGTTTTCAAAGATAATTCTTCTCTTCAGAGGGCCATTACCGAAGTTATACTACAACAGGTAATAAAATTAAGCTTTGAAAATATATAAAATTATATACACAAAGACATAAAAGTACATAAAATCAAATATATCAACCCAAAAACATACTTTTTTGTTGAATCTATACAATCCATCCAGGTCATACAAATTGAAAAACATTATCAGGAAAGACATTCAGAGGGTTGACCAAGGATTACTCCAAATTTCTCGTATATGGACTGCTATTCATAACTTGGAGTAATCTTCGGTCAACTCTCTGAATGTTTTTCCTGATTATGTTTTTCAATTTGTATGAACTGAATGGATTGTATAGATTCGACAAAAAAGTATGTTTTTGGGTTAGTATATTTGTGTATATAATTTTATATATTTTCAAAGCTAATTTTATTACCTGTAGTTGTATCACTGCGGTAAGGGTCTTCTGAAGAGAAAACTTATCTTTGAAAACTCATGAGCTAAGCACTTAACGATACTTTGCTTGAACTTTGAATTCTAATAAAATTTGATTGACACCTTATTTTATTACTTCATTTTATATTATTATAGTAATGCACTATCCAGTATATTGAGCTTCAGTTTTTATCCGGATGTTTCACTAATTATAAGATATTAGTTGACGCTTATGTCTTTTGTTGGATTGCTTCATATATATATATATATATATATATATATATATATATATATATATATATATATATATATATATGTATATATATATAGATATACATCAATTGAATTGTGTGAATACTATGCTAAAGCTAAGCATTTACCCAATCGTAACCAATTATTTGGCTTTATTAAGTCATGTTTCATCTTAACTTGATGCGTTATTTTTGCATCATAATCGACTCGATTATTTGAACGTAAAGAAATATGAAGTTGATCTAGTAGACAGACGTTATTTAAATTATGTGGGGTCATCAATGTGTATGTGAGATAACGACCCCCATTGACTTTGGATAACCATATTTGTTTTTATTAAAAACACATATTTATGTTGTTTATGCTTAAATTCTAGCAAACAGCACAGGAGATCAAAAAATATAGATATCTCAAAAGAAGTGTATTATATGGAAGTGTTGAGCAGCTTAAACTGACAAAAATGCCAATTGAGTAACACACCTCATAACCTTTAATTCGACATAACTTGTAAAATTACAAATATAGTTTATTGATGGAACATAGAAAGATATACCTCAGTGAGCTAATTCGAAAGAGATGATTATTCAAAAGATTGGGGGCCATCAAAACTGAGTTGTGTGACTCTTAGTAGAAACATCTTTAAAAGTGAAAATTTACTTTTAAAGAATATTTTTTTTGAAAACAAGTCTAATATTTCACCAAAAAGCCAAATTGACAACTGAAGCCCCACTTTTAGAAGAAAGAAAGACAAACAAATGGCAAATCAAATAGGATCTTTATTAATGAAGAAACATTGGCTATTTTAAAGATGGTAACTATTGGGCATGTTGAAGATGTTTACTTTCGATTCTTTTGTTCACAAGAGGGTCGTCCGGCCACTGTCGATGCTTTTGTACACCAGAGGCGCTTCCGGAAACATTCGATGAAACGTTCGATTCTTTTGTACAACGGAACACCTGGACTTTCGATTATTTTTAACACCATAGCTGCGTCTATAAAGTTTCGATGTATTTTGTACACCAGAGGCGCGCCCGTAACATTTCGATTTTTAGTGCACCAGAGGCGCGATAGTAAAGGTCAATTCACTTGAACATCAGAGTCGTGTTTGGAAACTTTCGATTACACTTTCTATCCTTTTGAACACTAGAGGCGCGCCAGTAAACTTTCGATTCTTTTTTTGTACACATGAGCACCACATAATCTTTCGCTTTTTTTGTACACCTAAGACGCGTCCGTAAAATGTTCGATTATTGTGTACACCAGGGGCGCGTCTGGAAACTTTCGATTACACTTTAGATTATTTTGTAAAAGAAAGGCGCGTCTGTGAACTTTCGATTTTTTGTACACCATAAGCACGTCCGTAAAACTTCGATTTTTGTACACCAAATGCGCATCCATGAACGTTCAATTATTTAATACACTAGAAGTGCTTCTGTAAACTTTCGATTATTTTGTATACCAGAGGCGTGTTCGTAAACTTTCGATTTTTTTGTAAACCAGTAGCGCTTCTGTAAACTTTCGATTATTCTGTATACCAGAGGCGCGTGGGCAAACTTTCAGTTAAAGTTTCGATTTTTTTCTAGAAAATAGGCGCTTCTCTAAACTTTTGATTATTTTTAACAACAGAGGCGCGGCCGTAAACATTCGATAATTGTGTACACTTTTGAAATAAAATATGTAATATAACATCTTATTAGTGTAAACAAAAAGTTTAATATTTGTTTCGACAACAACTACTTTCATTAAATGATATGATCATTGTTCAGAAAATACTGAGCATCAGTTAATTCCAAAAAATGAATTTACTAATAATTTCAAATATCAAGTCATTTCAGTTATTAATTCATGATTAATAATGAAGAAGGGAACATAATTCATTATAATACTTCACATATGGATCTAATTTTACATTACAATCTGCCATTTTATATGAGGAATCATTATCTACTACAGGCCAGTATACTTGCACAGTCAAAAATAGAACTGAAAACACGGATTTAATAAGTGACAACATTATCCAGAAACACACATTTTATTACCTCCCAAATTACCTAATGTGGTTGAATTATTCAGTGAAAAATGTAGACTTTAAATTCAAAATAAATATTAACATTTATTCTGAAAATGATTTGGATACTGAAGTTCATAATAATATTATTTAACTAAAAGAAAAATATTATGATTTATACTGAACTATTTAGAATGATTTTTGTAAATATAAAATGTATTCTTATTTTGTAATAATTTTTATGAAACTAAATATAAACTCTGCACATTAGATTTCATTTTTAAATTAATAATTAATTTTGAAATCATAAAATTATTATTTTTTTCTTAAATAATTTACAATGTTTTAACCTACTTGAACCCCAGAAAGTAAAATGTATTCTTATTATTCTGAAACTTATCCTGGAAATATAAGTTTTTTTAGATTTATTGAATATTTCAAATTTAAATATTTGGTGAATGTATTAATTTGAATTAATGAATACATTTAATTATTTGTCAGGCTAGTTTCCTAGTGAATTAGACGCTTTGATTATTGTTATTATTGGTTCAACTAAATTAGCAATTGTTACTAATATTTTTACCAACTTAACGTCTAGGGTGACTTCAGGTAAATCTAGGCAATAATACTCTAAAGTCTTCTTATCTGTTTTCTTTTTAATTTATAACAAAAAAATAGATTGTACACTCTCAAACTGCAATAACTAATAAGTGGACTAGCCTAAAATATGCAGACGTATGTCTATTAATATTCTTAAATATACTCCTAGCAAAGTGCATGACTATTAGAACTAATATTGAAGCTTCAATTCAGATTTAGAGAATTAAATGTAGAGAAAAATGTTAGAAAATAATGATAAAAAGCTATAATATATCATGTGATTCACGAAATAAAGTTTAATCTGCTTAAATCATCATTCAAAATGTGTAGAATCAATGAGTGATTGTTTTGACCACATTACATCGAATTGAGCAGATGATGTTGTTGACTCTTTTCAACTATTAAAGCTGCTTGTATTTAACACTGTATCTGTACTGCACAGGTCAGCACATTTTGAGTTGTTAGCGGTATATGTAAAACACCTTTTTTTAAATGTTTATTTAACATCGAATTGAATTAAATTTTTACATAATTGACTTACATTGAACTCTTCCTAACAGTAACCTCTTTAATTGTCAGCACCATTTTATTCCAACTTCTATTTTTTTTAAGTGTATTAATTGTAATAATATTTGTACTTATTTCAAGTAATAACATTTTTTTATACAGTTAGCTTTACTTGTTAAGTCATCACATTGTTTGTCTACTTGAGCTGACTATGTAGACAAAATCTACTGTATAATAAAAACAAAGGTTTACCGTTATTTATGGTATGATTGTGTTAATCAAAAGAGCTAATAAAAATCATAGCGCATATCTGCCATTTTAGCAACCTTGTGATTAGGTGTTATTTTATTGTAAATATTATTCTTCACATCTCAATTTCAGCTTCAATATTTTAAGAGTTAATTCGAATTGTCTTGTACTTAGCTATGTGTATATTAAATAATAGTAATGCACATATAGTGTGTGAGACTATATTGAAAATTAATCAATAAAGTGCTCGATTGCAGAAGATTCAAATTGATGCAAATAATTTATTTTAAAACTATATGTTGCATATTTCAGAATCACAACGCGGTGTTATCTTCATGGGCTGACTTTTTAAATTGTTTTAAAGTCAATATCTAAAGAGAATCGTTAGAGTACTGAAACGAGAAAAAAGAGGTTTCCTCATTTTGTTTTTTGATCACGTTTCAGTACGGGTAATATTCCCTTTTGCCATAGTATTTTTCAACATTTAAAAAGTCACCCCAACTGAATTTAACCGACCCACAATCCTGAAACTTCTTACATATAGTTTTCAAATAAATGATTGATATACTTATATATGCATACTTATATAGTAATAATCCACGAGCAATGTGTTTACTCGTCTAACTACTCATCTAGCAAGATTCAAAATTGCAACCCCGACACTATAAGTGAGCCAAACCTGGATAGTGTACGGGATGTATCGCTTTTATAGGGTTCACTGATTAGTCGTAAGACGAAGAAACAAGTGTATGTGGGACGATTTTATTTGAAAAAAAATTTGTCGCTTAAAATATTGAGGCTCTATACTTTATAATAAAAATATTATTAAAATTTAACATTTCGATAACATGAATTTTCGTAGCAACAGTTTAATTTCCAAAATATCGTAAATATAAACAACAAATAAATGGGATGTCTCACTTTTTCCCAATCTCTTTCTCATTCTATTTCATTCTCACTTAATCTCCCACTGGTTCCTTTACTTCCTATCTCTTCCGATATATATATATATATATATATATATATATATATATATATATATATATATATATATATATATATATATATATATATATATGTATATATCTATATATATATATATATATATATATAACATAAAATATAATAACACGAAATCACATAATTGTGGATGCAATAATTTATTTCAACCCTTCGGTTTTTTCAGGCATCACTCGGACAATTACATTTTTTAGACTGATAGAAAATTGAATTTCTCTACAACAATTCAAACACAACCAGAGAGAGTGGTGGTAGCAACCAATTTAATACATCTTTTATAGAGAGGGGGAAATTTAAAACTTATATTTAACTATGGCGGTCGATTGGGGGGGGGGATCTTTAAGTTAATCAACTAAAAACTGCCGTGTCTAAATTATGACCCATACGACTTGACGATATCATACATATAGACAACTTTACTCACGCGCATACACAAAACTAAATACGCACACATCCTATGCGCACGCACATACATAATCTCACTCGCACATTACCATAACTAAGCATAATAACATACACAACTTTTATTCATACATCTCTAGCCGAGAAGAAATGCCCGGCGAAACTCGTGTTCTCAAACTCGGTAGGAGAAAAGAAAGAAAGAAACAAGAGAAGAAATAGACAAACCGCGTGTCATAGATTCCCAGTCCGTCTGGATTCCAAGAAAGAGAATCTAATTGAAATAAAATTATACGCACATACATATATGTATACATACAAATCCATACGCACACACACATACATATATATACACACACACACACCTACATATATGCATATATATACATACACACATATATATATATATATATATATATATATATATATATACATATATGCATACATATATACATATATATATATCCCTGAATCTATTTGAAATATTGACGAAATGACAACGCATGTAGTTACTCACACATGTAAACATATACATACCTATACATACACACACATACATATACATATACGCATATATACACATATATACATACACACATACATATATATATCCACAGACCTACACCTGTTATTGAATTAATATAAGTATAAATGTCAAATATTACCACTAGACATTATTAGACTTGACTTTGATTTCTGTGTAATGTTTATAACTATGGTTCGGTTATAAGGAGAACTAGTGACCAAAGTTAGATATATACGCACCGTATAAAAGGAGATCCACAAGTTAAATTAACATACACAAAATGATATGATAATAGACATGCTATTAGATGTGAGAGTCATTGTTTTAATCGCAAATTACGTTTGATAACAATAAGTAAATTGATTTATATGTAAATGGAAATCGCTACAGACAAGGCATCAAGCCACTTGATATAAAGAGGGAGCGAACACAAATAGTTTTTTTTCAAAGACAAGATATGTCTTTTTCTCCTATGGCCTTCGTCTTTTCAAGACGAAGGCCATAGGAGAAAAAGAGTAAGCAGGAAGATGGTTCCACAAACCTGCTGTTCCTGGAAATAAGCTAATGGAATAGAAAGCTATATTACAATTAGGTATAAAAAAAGCGAATTTAATGAGACCAGTAGACCAACGAGTCAAACGAGCTGGAACAAAAGAAACGGAGAATAAATAGCATAATAGACAGGGACACAAGTCATTACTGTATTGATAGAAAATACTTAGACTAGAAACATCACCTTTTTGGAGAGAGAGTGCAGAGAAAAAATAAAATGTAGGATCAATCAAATGTCAGACACGTGTCTGCACCTTATCACAAACCCTCAAATCGGACAGATATTCACTAGCCCAAACATGGCATATTTTTTTACAAACATAAATATAATTGAACATAAAGAATATTTAAACATTGCATTTCGTGCTAAAAATATGTAGAAAAAACACAACACAGATAGCCATGATCAACTCAGTATCACTACTACCGGAACGGCTATGCAACAAAAAGTGACTTGTTCGCCAATCACTGTGCCACTCTTTTGTCTCAAGTTACGTCATTGAATTAATAAAAGTAAGTTTGCAAAGAAAATGTGTTAACATCTAACGTTCATAAAAATATATGTTACGTGCCGTGAGTTTATATTTTCTGTTTTGATAAAGAATAGTTGTTGGTATTATGTGACTGCATGTTTGACGAAGTTTTAACGTTTAATACTTTGAAATACATCATTTATTTTAACATTTTATTGTATTTTAGGTTTAAGAATGTGAAAGATAATAGATGCGTAGCTGTCTATCTATCTATCTGTCTTTCTATCTATCTATCTATCTATCTATCTATCTATCTTTATATATGTATATATACACTTATATCTATATCTATATCTATATATATATACATACATATACATATTCATATATATATATATGTGTATATATATATATATATATGTACATATATATGTAATTACTTGTACACTTTTGATAAGTGAAAGTGTAATTTAATCAGCTTTACATGTATTATCTATTCTTATCTGTCGGGTTCTAATAAATTAATAGACGTACTGAAGACCATTTAATATACTTCAGAATTATTCGTAAGAAAACATTTATTTGATTTATAAGGTTGGCATTAATGGTTTACCGTGAATATAACCACATTATTTTAAAGTAAAACACATATTGCCTGTCGCACAAACAAAGTATTTCCATAACTAATTGAGCTTTTTTGTACACATACCATTACTTGTGTGCATTGCAATTATATTTAAAGAAACATATAATGTATAATCTAAGGATCATACAAACACACTATTTGAATTAAACATTCTTTAAAAATGTCAAAAAAGTTAATATGTTTAAGAAAAGATCCACGTGTAAACATATACAATTCAAACACTTATCAATATGTATAGAGAAGAAAAACACATTCAGACTCATACCTATTCACATTTTTTATTTATTTGCGATACGTGATTATGATTACTTCCATTTACATTTAAAACTTAAACATTCAGTTTACAGATTTCTTGTTTTCCAAGCAGCCGTTAGAAGAAAAACAGTAGATCAAAGCTTATTGTCTGAGATATCGTATAAAGAGATATAAAGATTATTATAAACCAAATAAACATAATTTCATAAATGACTCGCCTACGAAATTTTATATAATACGTTTATTTCTCAGCTATTTTAATTAGTGTAACTGATATCAGGAGAGTATTCAATTTACACGAAATTCCAACAACACTCTGTAATATTACACAAAGCAATCTTATATAATGACTACAAAAAACGTATACGGTATTCAGGTTAAGCGCAATATCGCAATACTGTTGGCGACAATAACCTATATTTTGTAAACAAATCGGGCCCATTGAATTGCAATATACATTGATGCATGCTATAAATCTACAGGGAAATCCTCTTTTTGTCACAAACTGTTGGCACAATGATAACCTCTGAATTCCCCTACGACAAACCTTGATCTCAGTGCAAGGATGTTTATGTGCTGTGATTGAAGACATCGGCGAGATTCTATTACATCATGAACATCACATGTATTAATTCCGTTAGGTCTCATTCCGTACAGAACACTTCTCACCGCATCATAAATTCGGACATTACCTTTCAAAAGTCTCTATTCCAATATATGTATGAACATATATGATAAATATTCCCTCCTCTCAAGATATGAATGTTTTCATAGAACGAAATTGCCGACACATAACATATAACAGGATGTGAAAAATGCAAAAAAATAACACATAACTTGCAGCCTGAAACACACACACACACACTATATATATATATATATATATATATATATATATATATGTACATATGTATAAAACTATAAAAATGTTAAACCAAAGATATTATGTATGTAATCATCAGAGTTTTGTCTTTGTTTCAATAGTTCATCAGGAGTATTGGTGTCAATATCTGAAACAGTTCGGTCCATTTGTGACGTAAAGTAGCAGTAGGAGAAATTAAGCTAACTGTTTAAATTGTACGGGAAGAAATTGGTTGCAGTCAGAGTTATTTACCAATTATGGAAGAGGAGAGAGTGTGTCTGATGTAAACCCAAAACGCTCCCTTATGAAAGGATACATTATTGCTCAAATAAATAGTAACAGCAGGATAAATTATGTTTGCTGTGGAAAGTCGGGAACCAAATCTGTAGATGGCGGAAGGGGTGCGTGCGTCTCTTTATTTGGATTTGATTGACGGAAATCGAATCAGAAGATAGGGGGTTTAAATACCAAGTTCGCATAAGGATATGGTAAAGACAGAAGATGGGGGAGATGGTGAAGTGTGATAAAAGGATAAGTAATATTGTAATAATATATGCATATATATATATATATATATATATATATATATATATATATATATATGTTGTGGAATCCGTCGGTTATGGGTGTATGGTTGAAAGCCTTCAACCAGGCCCTTTTAACCAATGGCTTTTCTCTCTACCATAGCTATGCTCAGTAACACAATTTACGCAAACAACACCCCCTTACCCACACATGTTTTAAGAAATGCGTAGGAAGGACATTGACGTCGAAATCACCCACCCATGTACTACTCCCCGACACCACTTTGCTTAAAACACATTAACCCCACCTCTGAATCATGTTCTTTAGTGAATTCTCCCTATTCTCAGCTCTGGTCTCTGCCTTTTAACTTATACATGTTACAGAACACATTGTATTTAGTGCCAGGATTTCTACATCCGTAGCACTGTAAGACTTCTGCACCAACGTTTCCAAGACCGCTTGAACACCCGAATGTCTTCTTTCTATAAGCACATGTACTCATGTGGCAACACCAAACGCATTATCCATTTCCGTAACATTGCCTTAGTTAGAAACATCGGTAACCCAATTGTATCGGCTGCCATTCTTATCTTTAAACACATACCTTTTTTAAATAACGGAGCCGAACTGTCTTCACCTTCCATCATTACACCACTCTCCTCTTCCTTAATCATCCCCCTTTCACTCAATTTTGGGTTCATACTCCTTGCCCTTTTATCTTTGCCCAATCCCAATGATCTCAACCATCTATCAAATAATCTCAAGAGCTCGGCTATCGACGTACTAACTTTCTTTGTTCTCCTAACCGCCTTTCATTTAGGCACACTGTATGTCAATCCCTCGTACCACGCCCCCATCCATCACAACGTATATTTCCTGATACCCATTTTTGTCGATACTCTTCCCTACAACTTCTACAAGTTCACAGAGTTGAGCACAAACCTATATATATATAACATTTACACTTTATTAGTTGTGTTTACTATGCAATAATTTATTAAAAAACGTTGTCATCAATTGGTTTTTCCAATATATACTATATATAACATTCTCCTGCCTTTCTGGTTCAACAACCTCTTGTTGCACACCTCCAGGTCCTTCAATATAAACGAATACATGAAGGCTGTATATAGACTGATTCTATCTAGCCATGCATTAATTAACTTTACTTAATACTCCCCCATTAACCATCACTTACTCTTGTCCTATAAAGCTGAACTCTTTACCCCCCTTAGTATCTCACTTAACCATTATCTGACTTGGTCAACGCATTTTCATGTGTTCTTAGTTATATATGTCTCTGGGTTGCTGGTGTCACACAGTCTTCTATACTTACCAGCCCTCTCCCTGTTTTGTTTCACTTTCAGGAGAGTCTGTTGTCATCGTATTTTAGGTTTAGTGCGTTGTGCAATAACATTAATTGTTTAGTCTGGTGGTCAAAGTGCCTGAAATGTTCTTTAGTCCAAGTTATGAATGATCCATAGTATCTTACTAGCGCTATTGTATGTGGCATCATGGCTATGATAAATAGTGGTGGTGGTAACGGTGTTTTGAGAGGTGCATCGCTGTATTTTTATCACAGTCAGTTGTTGCTCTCCAACTATCAATTCAAGATTCAATGTTTCGATTGCCTTCTTAATTAGATTGTTATTCTGTCGGGCATTTTCTGACAATTGTAAGCATTCTATTATATGCTTGAGGGATGCTGTCTTGTAATAAATCCATGTCATGAAATGTTCTTTCTCCTGTTTTTTCTTCTTTCAGGTATTTTTGATCATTTTATAGAAGATCATCTGTCTCTTTAATTCTTGTTTCGGTACCCTACTTTTTCCTCGAGGAACAGCCCACGATTGTTGCTAGATGTGTTCTCTAAGTTGTGCCCTAAGGATTTACCACACTGTTAGTAAGCAGACAATTGGTCTGTACTTTTTTGGGATCGTTTCCTTTTCCCTCTAAGTCTTTCTTTAACCTCTAATTATTTCATACATGAATTAAGGTAAAACACTAAATAGATAACAGTGTGTGTACTCAATGAACTATAAATAAGTTGCAAAACTAAAAAAAGATAAAATAGGTGTATATCATTAATTTGGCTGAATACCTCATTTTTAGTTGAAGGAGAGCCTACAATTCTAATAAATAGTAAACATAACAACCATTTCAAAAAGTGTTTGAAAGACATTCAACAGTAGTTTGGAGACTACAAGAATACTGAATAAAACGGAATAGAAATAGAGTAAAATTTAGTTTCAAAATTACAAATGATTGTTTTAAACTCGAAAAAAGATTTAAATATTAACTGAAAATTCTTTGATTTTTAAACAACTGGGGGTAGATCAACACCGATAATAAACTTGGGTTGGGTCAGGTGGATGGTAATGTGAACACTTTGAAGAGTGCAGATGATGACGACTCTGGGAAGAGTTGACTATTTAAGAGTGCGACTCGACTTAAGAACGACTATGCAATCGTTAGCTTTTATTCATCACTGTGGTATGCTATTACACATACGGCTATTTCTTAGTAATAAACACTGATCATGGGATTAACACGGAGTAAACCAGCACATTTTTACAGTGACTGTAGAAACACATGTTTTTGCTGTAAATGTTATACAGGCCTGAAACAGAGTATGAAGCGTAGTCTAACACCTTCAATGAAAATAACGATATCGTAGAGAAAGATATGCAACGTGTCTTCTGTGAGAATGAAGCTCTATGTAGGAGAAGAGAATATCCCCCTTTTTCGAAGTTGATTTTGTAATATGTCAATGCACGAGAAAATGACCTGATCGGCATCTTCTAAGATAGGGCAACAGTTTAAAAACATATGACGTATCTTGATCATATACAGGTAGATCGGTTGCGTCATGTTTGACTTTATTAAGTGAACGTTTAAATTATATAACTATTTCCCCGATCGAATTTTGAAACATGTCTGATGTACGTGTTTTACGTCATGTAGTAACTCATATAAGCTTACCAGTTTTATACAATGACGATCAGTGAGCTTGACATGAAAGGGAGATGCTTGATATTAGATATATTACAAGTAACCAGGAACATTCCCAACAGTTGGCTACAGGTCGGGTGAGAGATAACCGTGAATGATTTTATAATTCACGCTCTTAAATGAGCTGATGTAAGTGTTTGGTTAATCTGCATAAATATCACAAATGGTGTGTAATAAGATTTGGGAAGAAATGATGAATATCAAAAGGAAAGTCTGGCACAGAAATACCGGTGCTGATACAATGAGCTTTACACTTCTTACCATCAATAACTACCATTAGAAATCTATGAGAAATAAATAATCTGATATGTGAGAATACATTATATATATATATATATATATATATATATATATATATATATATATATATATATATATATATATATATATATATACCATAGTTTACAACTCTCTGAAGCAGATCTTCACGGGAACCCTAATTAAAAGCATTTTATATATCAAGTGCCATTTCTCGAGAGGCAAGGTACCTAAAATAGATTTGCTAATCTTGTCTAATATTATTATCAGCAACTCAGCTTTATATCTTGCAGGACGAAATCTATGCTGAATGTCACTGAGCATATTCCATTTGATTATGTGACTTACAACTTCTTGATTTATCATAGATGTAAACAACTTACTCATGACTCACTGAGAACTGATTGATGTCTACTAAGATGCAGAAGCAGAGTATACACACTTTTTCGTTACTAGATACACTGATGCAATATCCCATGATTGTGCGAAGGATTTCTACGTGAAACAACGATTGAACAGTTTTTTTTATTAAGTATGTGAGATATATCTAGTTTATGCTTCTTAAGCACTATGAGTGTATTGCTGTCAGAACTGATTACCTAGATGACATCGAGCATCAAGTTAAGTTTGGCACGATTACGAGCAGATATAATGAAGTCTTTAACAATTTTTGAAGTAAAATACATTCTAGAAGTAGGCAACACTCATCATAAAGGCTAGAATTCTATGTATTTGGCGAAAAACTTGGTTTTACCAGATCCCTAATGGATGACTACTGATCCAATAATAGTGGTTGTAATATAGGTCTGACATGTGTTAAACACCCTATTTTTTGATTTTCTAAAACTCGTAGGAACCACGTAGGAATAAAAGTTGTAGGGAAAGAAACACAAGGCAAAACTCTGCCCGAATGCAAGCAAATGTCCGATTGCTAAAAAGTCCGGTGTCGAAAAGTCCAGCGGAGAGAATGAGATGTAGATAGGTAGGTCGTTAAAAGGCACGAGAGGGTGTGAGAGAGGATTCAAAGTTAAATTCCAAGAAGCCACAACTTCAGGTGCGGCGAAAATAGAAAATCCAAAGGGTAAAAAGTCCAATAAGAGGTACGTTCCTGGATGCAGGAAAGGCTCAGTAAAAAGTGAGATGGAAAATATTCGCCATTAAAAATACTTTCTGGGCTAAGATATCATGGAAAGTGTTTTAAAATGGGAAAAAAGACAGCGAAAATATTTTAAAGCTAGCCCGTTGAGAAAGCCGACTTGAAATGAAGAAAGGCAGAAACTCATATGCGACCAGTAGGCAGGGAGAGAACGAGTAAGGGGTGTGGAGGAGGAGCGAGGAACGGGTGCGAAGGAGGAGAAAGGAAACGGATGCGGTGAAAGAGTGCGGTTAAAACTAAGACTGTGATTGAGGGGGGTAAGTCGCTTAAAGTTGAAATTGGATTTTAGTGCGAATTAGGGTTCAACTAGAAAAGGGAAAGAATGGAGTGGGGGTAAGTCAACGTGTGCTGGGAGGGAGAGTTAAAATACCAGAATGTGTCTATGAACATAGTTCGGCTTTAGTTGTTTAATCAGATGACCTTACAATGAGGCAAAATATATTTGAAGGGTAGAGCTAGAAAAATAAATAGTAAGAATAAAAATCAAAATTTGAAAAATTAAAAAAGTAAAATTAAAAATAGAATAAAAAATAGAAATAAGAAAATAAAAAATGAAAAAGAGATAATAAAATTAGTCTTAGGCTCGCAAGGAAAATTATGGATTGACCGATAAAAAAATAATATAAATGAGGGAAAAGTCGTTAAAATTGGAGCTCGAGAGTCAGTATTAAAATAAGGAAAAGGTAAATTAGACATCGAGAGAATATCCGGAATGGGAATCCCCAAGGGGTTAAAGATATGGGTTGAAATAAAATATGTTGTTACGGGACGCTAGTGCTTTATGGATGTGGGAAAATTAAACTTTGAAACAAAAAAAAATTCAAAAAAAGGTATATGGAGGTTGATTAAGAAAATTATTAAATAGGTTTATGATGGCAGAAAGAAGTAATAGACATACAAGGTTAAATTAGTGACAATAGATTAAACCAGAGTGAGAATGGAGACCGCAGTTAAAAGTAAATAATATGGAGGTTAAAAGATGAAGAATGAGGGCGGGTTGGGTTTGAGCATGGTCTGAGAGAAGTGGCGAAGGGCGAGGTAAACTAGGGGAGAATAATCGAGGCTATTAAAAGAGTGATACACATTATTTAGAAGTAATAACAGGAGGGGAAAAAGTAATTAGAATGCACAGAGAAAACTGTAAGGAGTTCGATATCGAAGTGTGCAAAGGGGAGTCAGAGTAGATAAGGCGAATCATCAAGTAAATAAAAGGGCTAGGGTATAATGTGAATATGGTGGGTTAGTTATCAAGTTGAGGGGAAAGGATAGAAGTTTGGAAGTGTTGATGGGAAGCGGACGAGTGTATTAAAGGAAGTTAAAGGGGAAAGTAATGGAAGTCATATAAAGGTTATACGGTTAAGAAGGTTAAGTAGAATGATTTAGGGGGTAGTGGGAGAAAAATATTAAAGCTAAGGGAATTGTGAAGCTAACGGAGTTTATGGGTAATTTTTTTAAGTTAAGAGAAAGGCTAAAGGGATGAGGGAGATATATGCAGAGATTATAGAACAACAGGAATTAGAACTATCGGAAAGGAAATTCGAGATGTAGGGAGGGAAGATCCGAGATGATGGGAGGGTATTTAATCAAATGGGGGAGGGGTGTCTGAAGGATTACTATGGTTGCTATACTTGAATTTGCGTTTATGCCTGCAACTCGAGATAAGTTCATTCTTAGAATAAATAATATTTTTAGATT
Organism: Sepiola atlantica; assembly: GCA_963556195.1. Taxonomy (NCBI): domain Eukaryota; kingdom Metazoa; phylum Mollusca; class Cephalopoda; order Sepiida; family Sepiolidae; genus Sepiola; species Sepiola atlantica. The sequence continues at coordinate 171,496,544 of OY744515.1, read as the reverse complement.
TAGTAGCAGTAGCTATCATAAAGGTTTCCAAAGTACAAAGTTGGCAGTGGGATGCACCCGGGGTATATGATTTGGACTTTTTTTAGTATTGACCAGTGAAGTGAATAGGGAGTATTTTTAAGATTGAGTTTTCTAATTAGATTGGTAAGTGAAGTGCCAGTGCTATTATCGTTTTATTTTTTCAAATTTTAAATCTTGGCCTTTGCCAACTTATCTATCCCAGCGACTTCTTCTTATGATAAGATTTTGATCTTTGAAAAGCCTGGCTTAAGGAAAATTTAACTTGAATAAATTGCCTTTTTCCGGAATATACCTTGCTCTGAGCAATTGAATTGAAATTTGATTTGGCTTTTGCTTCTCTAATTCCTTTCCATTCTTCTTAATATATATATATATATATATATATATATATATATATATATATATATATATATATATATATATATTGGTTTTAAATATGATTAACGGAGGCATAGCGAGTCGAGGCACTATCACAAGAAAAATAGAGAGGATATATTAAATAATATATTTAATCGTCGATTAAAAACTTTTAAAAAGAATAAAAAGATCGACTAAAATTAACAGAACAACACTTTCGGCCGACACATTGTCAAGGGTAACGTCGGGGAATATCGTTTAAAACGGGGAAAAGAGTAATGTGGAGAGAAACATTTAAACACAGAAAAACAAGGAGATTGAATAACGCCACTAAACCGAAAAGGAATAAATGGACATAATAGACAAATTATTTTTTTTCGTTTTTAAAAGTCTCTAAATATATTTAATTTGTGAGACAACACTGTTTGGCTACAGAGCGATGGTTTTCGCATTGTAACACTAACTGCCGTCAACACCTTGAGATGGTGTGTGGAACGGGCCTTGTGTACAATGCGAACACATCCATCGGAGTCCGCCTCACCGCACTTTTTTATTATCATACAAGTGCTTTCCAATGGATGACTCGTGGACTTGTGAGCGCCCGGACGTGCTCTGCAAAGGCCAGGGTTTTCTTTGTAAAGACCCGGATGTGTCCGTCGATATACTCCTCTTTACGACACGTGATCTGCGAAAACATGCAGGGATATGCTGGGCCACTCTGACTTCCAATCGATTATGAGTAATACCAACATAGTCAGCTTCACACTAGCATTTGAATTCATATATAATAACACTTTTCTGTAGTGTTGGGAGTACATCTTTCTGAAAGGCTGGGAAGGCAGTTCTGGTGCCAAACACCACACGGGGCTGTACTGCATAAAATCAACGGAATACAACCGATGAAATTGTATCCAAAAAAACATTACTGATAGTTTCAAATAAACAGGACATTTGGGTGGGCCAAAGAAAATGTTAGCATTTAATTTCGCAAGTTTTCGATCAATACATTTGGAAATTAGACCCTCAGGGAAACCATTGTTAGTAAGAATATCAGTTATTGTTCTAAGTTCAGCCGCGGGTTTTCTGGCAGTGCAAATCATCAGTGCGCGGTGAACTAGTGTTTTGACCAAACTGATATTTCTACACATGGGAACAAAAGAATCCCAACTAATATACAGGCCCGTAAACGTTGGTTTTCTATACATAGTTGTAGTTAATTTTTTCCCAGTCCTTTCCACTAAAACGTCCAGAAATGGTAAATAACCATTCTGCTTCTCTTCCAGGGTGAAGGGTGAAGCGTATTCAATTTCAGGAAAAATATCACTTGCCTCATTACGGGACTCTAACAGTATCCTATACGTAACGCCAATAACGAAAGGATCTGGTAACCCGAGAAAACAGCAAGGATTCCTCAGAAGCTAGGAAAATATTCACTAGGATTGCACCCAAAGGACTGCCTATCGCCACGCCATCAATCTGCTGATACATTATGTTGTTAAAACTGAAACTGATCGACTTAGTGGCCAGCCCCATGAGTTCCAGAAAAGTGTTTATGTGCTACGATAAAGGGGTTTATGTGCTACGATAAAGCATGCCAGCACATCTTTCAATGGTTTCCTTCAGGGGTACATTAGTGAATAAGCTGGCAACGTCAAAACATAGAAAGTTTTTTTGCGACTCACATTCCAACTCGTGAATAAATGAAGCGAAACGGAAAGACTCATCAATACAATAAACTGAACACATCTGTAGGACAGGATCAAGGATATCTGCAAGCCATTTGGCCAGCTCACGCTGAGGAGAACCAAGCATAGACAGAATGGGCTCCAATAGAACTCCCTCCTTATAAATCTTAGGCGGCCTGTACATTCTGGGTCGTTGAGAACCTACAGGGCGTATCCTGTTATGGGTATCCTTATCAATAAACTTCTTTCTATGCAACTGAAGAAAACGTTTTTGAAGCTATAGTTCAGTACTTAAGGTATTGTCAATTGACACGTCACCAAGCTTTTTAAATTGTGTTGTATCACTTTAAATGCTCAACATTTTATCGGTGTAGTCAATAGTATTAAGAATGACCACACCGGCACCCTTATCCGGTTTGGTAATGTAGATCTCTTTATTTGGCTTCAGAAGTTTGGCCGCCTGGTAGTGGAACTTACTCCAGGCAAACTATCTCTATGTGCATATATATAAAGAGAGAGAGAGTAACATATATATATATATATATATATATATATATATATATATATATGGAGAAAGAGAGAGAGAGAGAGCTTTACAGTATGTGATTTATATGTAATACCAAATCTATCTATATATATAGAGATTTTTATATATATAAATATATATATATACATTGTATATATATACATTATATATACATTATATATATATATATATATATATATAGAGAGAGAGAGAGAGAGGTAGAGAGAGATATAGAGAGAGGGAGAGAGTAAGAGAAAGAGAGAGAAAGGGCGAGAGAGTGAGAACGAAATATACACATAGATAGGTAAATATATATCAAGATATATAGATACACGTTCAGTAAATGCTATGTCAATAACCTATTTAAACGTTTACCTTTTTATCTAAAAAATACCATCACAAAATAAAAATATACGTAGTCTACATTAGCAATGTAAACAGATATACAATAACACAATTGTCTTCTCATAGTTCTTTTCACTGCAGCTTAACGGCACTGGAGGCGAATGAACAGAGAAATGTCTGGTTAGTTGCCGATTAGGATACGCCTAGGCTAACAGAACGACACGTTCACGGATAGAAGGAATTAACCTGGGCCGCGCCCTTAAGTCTTTTGTGTGCGCCGGGCGTTAATAACCTGTTCTTATCCCCACGGTTCTTCTCTTTCGGCACGCATCCGATCTGTTTTGTTTCCTTATCCGAAGGTGCCATGCAGCTAGCTCTGAAGATCTCCCTGATGTCACGTTCTCAGAATCACATTTCGAGTAAACAGGGATCTATCGGAAAGACATTATGCACAGTGTGTCTTAGAAAAAAAAGCAAAACATTTAAAGACAAAAATATCTCACAGAGCGTAACAAAAAACAAGAAAAATACACGGAAAGTTTTCTATGTCTTTGACGGAAGTGCGCTGTTTGTACGAAGCGTCCGTAACCACGGTATATCCGCTTTCGCTTAAATAGTGTTTGGTTAAATGGCCGCACAGGAACTGTAGCCAATCGTCCAAAAAACACTTTTACTCTGTTTGTTTAAAAGGTAAACCATGAAAGACAAGTAATCATCAATGATTTTGCTTGATATGTATGTATATATATATATACGAATATCTTACATACACGTAGGGCTCGCTATGTTTCCACGAATGAAAAGTATAAGGATAACCCCTTTAAAATTGTTTATTGTAGTAAAATATACAGCCATCCATTACCACACGACATATATACACATGTGTGTATGTATTTAAGCCGCTTGTTTTAACTAGATAAATGTTATTAAATAACACGTTTTTGTTTTTTGATGATACTTTTTAAAAAGTTTTCCTATAGTTCATTTAGTATTTTGGTCAGATTAATTTATATAGATGCCACGCATTTCTTGATTAATGTTTAGTTACCCTTTACGAAAGTACTCTCGATTTGCGCACTCAAATCCTCATCAGCCGGGGTTACTCTTAGTGTGTTTTCAGCTATGTATTTTACTGTTGAGTTGTTACAGCAGTAAATGTCGGCTTTTAACAGAGCGTCTGTAGTGACGGGATGTTTTATGCGAAAGTGGCGACGTGCATGCGTAACCCTATATAGAAATATACTGAAATATGATTTAAAATTAATGACGTGTTTGCTCGATTTTGAACACACATATGAGAAATAATAAACTGTAAATAGAAATGGAAAACTTATAGTGAGTCTTTTTCTAACAAAAAACTACAAGCAATCAGAAGAGAATGCTATATAAAAATAGAGTTGACAAGATCAATAAGAAATACGAAACTAAACCAAGCAAGTTGGTAAAACAACACAGTAAATAAATATGAAATGTATTAAAATCGAATGACGCATAACAAAATAATTCATTCGTTGAGGAACATAGAAATATATCAGAAAATAGAAAAAAACTACGAACATTTATTTATGAAAAGAAATAAAAACTGAATGAAAATATAATGATAGAAGACATGGACATATATCTTTTGTAAAAATAGTATAGAATACACAAGGCAGAGTGTAGTGGTCATACTTTAGTCCCAAGGTCAATCCTGTGGAGATGTTTGCACAAACACACATTTCTTTGTTCACGTAGACTGTAGGCAGATCCACTCGCGGTACTCTAATTTCGATAACACTCTTATTTCCTAAAGTCTATTTAATTAGTCGTCAATCTGACTTAATGACACGTATAACACAGTGCTTGTCTTTTTAAAGACTGGTTTAATATGTAGATCTAATTTAAACATGGCAGTTAGTTTGTGTTCATCTTCCCCGTCCACCAAATTCCATTTCCGACAAGTATTCGCTTAACCCTTTCTTTTAGCCTCGTTGCTTCGGCATTTACATTTTGAATGTTTTGACATACATTGTTTATGTTCATATTGTATAATCAGCATGTGTTCACCTAGTTTGTACACAATACATTTTTTGGGTTGTTTATAAAGAAAATGCTATATTACAAAGTTTTACGTGTTAATGTAACGTTAGAGATTCCCTCCTGTTACTAAATTATATTTAGGTATGTTGCCTGTTCTTATCATAGTTGTGTGTCCGATTTGTTTCAACATTTGAATATTTATTATTGACAGATATGTGCCGGAATCAATTTATAGCTTGATATTTGTATTTAATATGTTACCTTGAAAAATCTTGTGATATTTTCAACGTCGTCAAATTTAGAAATGTTAATAAATTTAAAAAAAAAACATATATTTTAAACTCCGCCGTGTAAACATTTGTATCACATACGACCGCAGTTTAACGCTTTTTTCATATTATATGCAAAATATTTGAACCCATGAAATCACCTGAAAGTAAATAAAGTTTACAAAGTACATTTTTGATCGCTAGTTGATCAAATTCGGTTGGTGAATTAAGTTGCTTTTTGTAACATACTTTTCTAACATGCTAAGCTCTGCGTTGCTTAATGTCTTTAATATATTTGCGACCATTAATGAAACGTTGACAGTTTCTTGCAATAAGTTGAAGCGTAAAATCGGCTTCATTCTATAATTATTAACCACGCTTTGTTTGATGTGTCATGTGTATTTGAGGATAACCCCTGGGAGAAGATTAGACATTTACACATGTCAGTTCGTAACCCCGATATTTATTAATCATCGTAGTAGGTTTGTTTAACTACGCTAGTGTATGCAGTGTAGTGTTCGTCTTTTGTTTTTGGGATGGTCATATTTGTTTTACTATTTGAGAAATTTAGATGTTTTAAGAGAAAACGATCTATTAATTAATTGCACGACCTAAACAAATGTACAGTATTTTGTTTATGGGGCACTATATAATTGACAAAGTTGATATGTTCAACTGTACACAATTTATTAATAGCAAAATACCTTTTTAATGATCGCTCACGTTCGCTAGACTGTATTATAAATATAATCTTATTATTTAAAATTAGAATCAAACGTAATTTTGTTTTCAGAGTATTAAGTGATATTATGAATAATATGCCATGAATAACGTTTTTGTGTATATAAACTTTCTTCTAATTGTTTTAAATGTAAATACATATGTTTTTTTCGTTTCAGAAATTAACTTAACACACGCAACTTTTATACGAAGAATAATAAATGTATGAGTTATAAGTCTTATTTTATAACGATACGTCGTATAAACCACCGCCTTCTTTGCAGGTACTTAATGTCAGAATTATTTACACTCATATCTTCTTTTACACAGTATGCACATTTAAAATGTGAGTGTTTCATTTATTGTTATGGTTTCATACATGCGATATTTTTTTAACATTCAGCGGGTTAAATAAAAGAAGTACAAGATAAATAAAACTAAATTGAGGCATCATCAGTCTCAATACATCTGGATTTTATCTCGTATTTTAAACCGTAATCAAAGTTAAGTTTCCTTCCAATGGTCGGGATTATTGTTAACTATTTTACACACATAGTATTTTGAAAAAAAATAATAATCGTCCTCGTCAGTTTATGTTAGAAAAATGTATATTTCTATAAAAGAATATGCCACCATTTTCTCTTTTCAGTCGACTCACTTATCAATAATTTCTAAAGACATGTCTATGTGGCTTTTAATTATTTTTTCGAAATAGTGTGCTATTTCTACGCGGTACTTAATTTCTTCCACATTATCATCTAATCTAAGATATATGTTTGATCTCGTAAGGAAATTTATTACTTGGGATCATATCGAGAAATACATACATTTTCAACATATATCTTAAAGCGGAGTAGATTCCATTGAATTTTGCCCGAGGTTACATTATCCACGAGTAATCGCTTACGGGAAGATGCAAGTAAATTCGTTCCAAGACATAAATCACAATGTCGGGTATTCGATATTATTCAGTTGAAACTGACAGAAACTTCCACTTTACTCTCGGTGGGTGGCGAGTATACAGCAACTATATCTGGCATGATTTCCTACTTTCGTAATAGGAATTGGGGTTAGTACTTATCGCATGTGGCTCCATTATTTACCAGTGTTTTTCGCTGAGAAAACATACTTAGTATTATTCTTATCTAGAGTGTCAGTTTACAAAAAACTAGATTTTCCTTGACATAACAAATCAATATTAGGCATTAAATAAGGACGATTCATTAACTACTAACATCATGTGCTTCGTCCATTCTTCTTCGTTTTCACACCCTCTAGGTCATGCAATTAACACACCCTTCTCTATTCCCGTCCCTAACTTGATATACCCCATCTCTCTCGCTCACTCACTGTCTCCCCCCCTCTCTCTCTCTCTCTCTCTCTCTCTCTCTCTCTTATATATACGGAAACTTTTGATTATGTCGATATTACAAACACGAAAATAAATATACAACTGATCAAGGGGCAATATTTGACCGATACACGATGTCCTTTTTAGGTATTCTTTTCTTAACAAACACATATTGGACTGAAATGTGTACTTATTGTTGTGACATTTGCGCCAAATTATCAAGTACTTTCAACAATATCAACACTATTTTAATTTTAAGCGAGCTTAAGTGCCCGTATTATGTGGGTATGATATAACTTGTTCAATGCAAAGTGATATATGTCCAAATACTAGTTGTGGCGAGTTTCTGACTGTAATTTTTATGAGAGAAACATATATCTTATTCGTTAACATATATTCCAATAGAATCCATAAGCACATTTTAAATTAACGAAATAGTCTGGCATAAATTAACACGCGAGTTTGTAGGCAATAACTGATGTATTCACATGTATATATTAACAGCATCATTCATTGTCAAACTGGTGATACTTCATAAGACCATGAAGTAATCAACCCCTGTTTGTATTACCAATGATGATAATGAGAACAGTTCAAATGGTAAATCTGACACGACAGAAGAATCCAGAATAATAGAAATGTGAACGTGTTTCACTAACGAGGTACGTTACGTAAATAAATAATATTAATCATTAAAAATAATAATGAGCAATTAGAACGCCATACAATGCATTTTTGTTTTATTAACTTTTTTTTTCAATTGAATTTTCGAAGACATACTTCATCATCAGAATTTCTGAATTTCAAAATAAAGATATATAAAATACCATATATTTTTTTAGTCTTAATCTCGTGCTGTGTGTTGTCGGTTCGGTGTTGTATGAAACGCATATGGATGAGAGTCTTTTTGGACGGCACGTGGCGGTGCAAATTGTAATAAGAAATGTTGTCCTTGGTTAGGAAGTATTTTTTACATGGTAATATTAATTATTAACAATAATAATGAGCAATTAGAACGCCATATAATGTATTTTAGTTTTATTAACTTTTTTTATCCAGTTACGGAAAAAAAGATAATGAGAGATAACACGACGGTGAGAGAGAGAGGAAGCGAGTTATTAATGAATGACTCGTTTTTTTTTAATTTTTCAGTCGAATTATTAGCACTGTTTAATTTTACGAACTGCCGAATAATTCAACATCATATATCTTTCACAATTGCTATTATTGATTAACAGTGTTAATTCACAATCCTATATAAAAAAAACAACAACAATATAAAAAAACAATGTTCCCTTGTAAACATAACATCTTTTTTGTTAACTTTAATGCTATCGGTGACAAATTCCAAGAATCCGACTTGTTTTCGTTGTGAATACATATTAATCATTTTGAATTATATCAATAAATATAATGGACGAAGACAGAGGAATTAACTAAATTGGCATCGTGCCATATGTGTATTTCATCCGGCTGAATAGGTAATAAAACACTTTTATTACATAAGTGTCTTATTTATTTTATCTACTGACTACCACTTAGTATTTTGTTTTCTTTTTTCTGTGATTTGTTGGTAATATATACGCTTTTTTGAATGATTATTATTAATATAAAGTGCAGTAACACAACTAACAACACACACATTTGACTTAACAAACGTGTAATCACAAATGTCAAATTCAAAAGAAAAAACTCGATATAAAGAATAATGTATATGTGTATGTGATTTTCGATGAAATAACTTTCAAATATCTACAAATTCAATAAACGAATATTCGAGAGATATTTCTAACGCTTGTTAGACCAAACAGTATAATAAGTTATTATAATAGAAGAACAGTATCATTCTATAGTGTTACTATTTCTCTCTCTCCTTATCTTTAGAGCAAGAGCGGCACTGCATATTGATGTATTTTCATGAAAATTACGTCGTACGGCTTTACAAGACGAATATGTAATATAAACATACTCTTTTTAAATACACGAAATATCATCGTCATATTTTTATAGTCGTCCATTTCTACAATATTAAAGTAATGCTTGAGTGGCCCAAGTCTTGATAAATGTACGTTCAAGCGTTGTAATTTTCATAAACAACCTCGCTGATGCAATAGCGTCCGCGATAGATGCCTTTGTGTATGGCCCAACGCTCTATACTAATCACAGGCAAATCAATGACACACATATACAAAGCAATGGTTGGATCCTTAGAATTTGACCTCCAGTCTTTAGAAGAATAATGTAATAAATACATCGTAATATTCAATGCTATCAAGACAGAACATAATTCGTATAATCATTTTTTAAAAGCCTTCTGAACCACCGATTGCCACGAATGATACCACCCTTCTCTAAACGTAACATTACCATTGAACATGACTTGTAATGAATACCTTGGATAACATGGCAAGTTGGCTACTAATAACGTGAGCTCTTTCTATCGTGCTTGTAAATATATCACGCCAAAGTAACTAGTCGGCTGTGAATGAAATATATTTTAGTCAATTGGTTTTAGTGCATCACTCATTAGTCTCTCCCACACAGCCAGGCTACAAAAATAGTATACTACCTAATAGATTGCGTATTTACTCCCAGTTAGCAGTCTGTGTTCCGTCGTTGCAATTTTGAAACTAATAAGCTTGTTTTACAATCACTTACAAAGTATGTGAACCGATAAACGTATTGCATTTGTACCCTATCGACGTAATTCCCGCTTCCAGACGTAGCTAACAGCGAGTGATGCCATTTTTGTGTAAACATCCACATATGATGTACACAGTTTAATCTATTTGCTTCTTTCCTCGCAAACCCTTGTATTTGGAATCCCCTTCCTGCTTCTCATATCCCGACGTTATAAACAGGCAGACATGAAAATGCTTGCGAAACACATCTTGCTGCAAACGTTTCAATCTTAGACGCCCTATATAAAGCTAACCAGCATAACCCAATAGTTCTTTGCATCTAAGTGGCACTAGTCTTTGTTTGGAGTGAATAAAAGCGTATATATCTATTATAGACATGCGCATAAAAATATATACAAATATAGTTATACGTATGTATGCATGTACGTATATATACGTACTTTCATATATAAAAATATTTTTTGTTCTGCATCTTTATTTGATTCCTGCTTAAAATATTAATGAATCATATTTATCATTTTTATGACATTCGACATTATTATTTAGTATTCCGTACAAACTAATTTTTATTTCAGAGATTATTATATGTTTTCAGATATATGTTTATCCTCTTCTAGTACCGTTATTATTGTCATTAAAGTTGCTTAGCTGGTCTGAATATAAATGATCACAAATCTCGCGTCGCTGTGTCCCAATGCTAAATGAATGGCTCGATTACACAAGTGCAAATCATATTAGCCCGGTCGATCACTATGACTAATTTATTAGCCAAGTCACAAGAGTATACAGATATTAAAACTCGTGTTTAAGCAAACCATTTCATGTTAAGAGTTCGTATAATCGCCTAATTTTTTATTCGATAAAAAAATCATTGCTGGGGTTTAATTTGGAATAAATTTGACTTAATTTATGTTAAGACACAAAGTTGCATTTTATATATCGGTGACATTTCTATACATATATGTTACGAAAGTTATTAGAAAATGCGAGTGTTATATATATATATATATATATATATATATATATATATATATATATAGTCATCAACATACACCCTGTTTCGCAGTATCAAATCTCTTCAGTGCGGCTAGACTAGCTAGTGCCTCAAGCCGAGATTGAAGCTCAACCGTCGAGCTGACAGTTGAGGCCTCTACCCCTACGCTTTCATACGACACTGACTGGTATATATATATATATATATATATATATATATATATATATATATATATATATATATATATATATATATATATATGTATATATATATATATATATATATATATATATGGGACCCTATAATATTAGTATCTGTAGATATTAATCCACTTAACGTCCAGTGTGTATAAAAAGTGTCTAACAAACAGTAGATCCGTAGGACATATATTCTCATACACACAATACTAGTTACATATGTATATATTTTTCGGTGTTAGTCATGAAGAGTAAAACCGAGACATATATGCACATATGCAACCGATAATGTATGTATACACAACACTTTTTATCCTATATATATATATATTATATATATATGTATATATATATATATATTTAATAAAGATTATAATCATATATTCGATAAAAGTTTATACACAAACCAGGTTAGCTAGTTTTAAATTGTTTAACCAATTCAGTATACATTATAATAAAAAAAATCGCCCCTTCACAAGCAATACAGATGTTTAAACACTTGTGCACCAAATGATTTAGTTGGTATATCAATAATTACAAAATATTTGATAGTAATGTTTTTAATATATATATATATATATATATATATATATATATATATATATATATATATATATATATATAACAAATTGCTATATCGTTTCAAGTTTATTGCTCTCATCACTGCAGAAACGTTTCAATTACACACGGTCGAGAGGCGCGAACCCTAAAATCTGCAAGCAGTGGCTATGTCAACTCGGCCAACGTAACATTACATGTAATTAAGGAAGATTAAGATCTATATGTACCTAGAAGCGGGCACATATTAAATACTAGTCGAGAGTGTAGATAGTGATTTTACATGAGTATTATTGTAAATGATTTTTGAGAGTTCAACCAAAGGACCCACACACACACCCATATGCATGCGTGTGTGTGTGTGTCCTTCGGTTTAACTCTCTAAAATCATTTGGCATAATAGTACTGATGTAAACGAACTATCTACACTTCGCTAATTTGATAGATCGTTCATAAAAAACACAACTTTAAGCTACGTTGGAGGTTCCTTAGAGTTAAAAAAAATTCGAGGTAATACCTATAATTGTTAAAAATTGAAAAAGAGCTATGGACACATGGAAAACGATGTGATTAAAATCTATTCTTCCAAACTAGTATATGAGATAGAAATCGAAAAAAAACGGAAAATTGAAAAACTAAACAGCTAGTTTGAAATTACAAGAAAATATTACCCCCTTTTTTCATGAAGCACGAACATTACCAGTATATGTGTTGCCATTGTAGTAGAAAAACAAGGAAATTGATTGAACAAGACCTTATTGAGCATATATTACCTGGGAGTAGCAAGTGGGCATCACCAGGGCGAGACAATTTCTTAAAATGTATATTCAGAAATTATCATATACCATTGTAATGTTTATTCAATCCAAGAAAGTTATTACCAAAAGTTACGACTTCAAAATATTAAGGTAGGAAATAAAGTTAATAACCTTTGACTTTCATATAGAAAATGTGAAATGGAATTTAATTCCACACATAGATGAACTATCAAGTTTGCGATTTTACAAGGATGCAAGAAATCAAACTGAAGACTAATTTTAAGATAATTCTTAATGAGGCTCTATCTATAGATAGAATGGTTAGACACACTATGGATTATCCAGTATTTTTTAGTATAGCCAAATAAAAAAACATATATGGGAAACTTGTTCCAATGCAGACATACCTTACAAAGAACTATAACATGAAGTAACGTTAGACAATGTAGTTGTAATGGATATTTGATAATTTCCCTAGACGCACACATACATTTGATGATAAAAAGGTACATGATTATTGTAGTGGCGAACACACACAAAAGAATTAGACTAGAAACATGGTAGCCAGCATATTAGGAAGATATCAAAGAATATATTAAAATATGCAAAAGAGAATTAAGAAATCTTACACGAATAACTTTACATACATGGCCCAGAAAAGTAGAGCCTTGAGTTGTGTGCATATGGATCATGCGAACAATTCTGGTGTGGGCCTCTTATTGATATCAGTATACATTTTTCGCCTGGTATGAAGTAGTCCGTGTGCTGGACAAGAACATGTCTACAATAACACATATTTATAGGGCATACTCTTTAAAATCGGTATCCCAAAAACGCTGCTATCTGACAATGCTCCGTAGTTTTTTGATTAAGGGCTTAGTTTATGGTTTAACAAATAAGATGTAAACCGTATAATACGCCGCCATGTAACCCTCAATCGAATGGGTTGTTAGAAATAATAGTGCAGGGATGAACATCGAAGTACAACGAAAAAATATAAGTTTTTTTTACTAAAACTGCTTTTAAGTTATCGAACAATACTACACTCAAGAATATGAGAAAGCCAATCAGTTGCAATGTGAAAATAAATTATAGCCCTGTTAACTAAGTTGCATTCTACAAATAAAAAAGCTGGTACAAAAAGAACAAAGACTCAAATCCAGAAAATACGAAATGTATTGTGCAAAATAGCAACGATACAGTTATAACGAATAGAGACCATGGTAACAGTTGGTGTGGGCATGCAGTTAAAAAGAAAGTTCAATGGTGAATACGAAGAGCAAAATGAACAACGGGCTACGACTATTTTCCGTTATTGACTTATAAGTACAACCTGTTCTAAATTAAATGTAAAAAAATGAAACAATGCAATACCAAGTAGGCCAACATGAGGATTCGGAGGTGTATTCGGATTAAAGTGTAAAAAGTGACTACCCTGGTTACAGTTTAGTGCGAGATAGGTCGATACGCCCAAGTAAAAGTAATAAGGAGAGAGAGAAGAGCAATATAATATTGAAAATGATACGATTATTAGTGGAACAAGATGCACTAGAGCTATACAACCTATACGTTTCAGGTAGTGGTGGTGATAAGTGCTTATTGATATGTGTTATTAGTATTAGTAAATATAAATTACTATATAACTATCTAATTAAGCATAGCTAGCAGTGAAAGTAAACTAGCAACTAAATGAGTAAATTTTCAACTTCACGCTACTGTAGCTTTTGCGTGTTCTACTCTCCTAGTCTATTATTATAGAGATTGCGGTGTGTGTATGCTCATACTCTTCTTTCTTTGCTGTAAAATATGGGGCTCAGTTTTATATGTGACGAGTCTGTTTTTCCACAGATGTAAAACATTTTACTTGGTTCTTTTAAGTGTGCTTATATTATATTTAAATGTCGCATTCAACTTAAATAAAATACTTACGAATCATACATAAAAGATAACGCCAATTCAATATACGGAAATCTAAAGTCTAATCACCTCCATGAATAATAAAACATGATCCAAATTTTGTCGAACGTAGGCTTATCAGCAATTCTAGCAACGAAAGTGTTTTTTTTTTAAATCAAACAAAATTTACAATACGCCTTAAGGAAAAAGTTGTAGCATGATACCGAAATTAAATATAAGAAACAGGACACTAATAATTACAATAACATTTAAAAAACAAAAAAGAATAGATATAATCTACTATACACCACCCTATGACCAGATGCTAAAAACTAAACTGGGCAAAACATTCCAAAATCTGATTGAAAAACACTTCCCATAACCAATAATTTGTATTAAATAGGCAATAAAGATAACCTAAAACTATACTACAGCTGCTGTGAATACCTACAAATGATGATTAAGGCACACAATAAACAAAATACGAAAAGAGAACAGTAAATAGAAAGAAAATCACAAATTACATAAAAATATGCAAACACAGCAAAAATAACACTATATAGAACACAAATATAAACACTACAAATAGAAATAAACAGACCACTTAGAGTAGTCACCCGAATAAAAATGCAAAAGTTAACAATGAAAAGAAAATATGTAACTGCATAAATCGTACAGTGTGTCCACAACAAAATAAATGCTTAACCACAACTATAGTATACCAAGCCACAATATTTTCCAAGGAAAGACCGAATAACAAAAAGTACTACATGGGTATGACCTCCCTAGATTTAAAAATAAGATATTCTGACCACAGAAGATCATTTTAACACAGAGAACGTCGAATTAAAACAGCAATAGCAACCCACTATTGGGAGCTCAAAGAAAATAGACGCTCACTCATAATCGAATGAAAGAAATACGACAGGCAAGTACATGTAGAAATTGTGACAACCGTGTAAATTTAGTCTGAATAATAAATTTGAAATCCTTAACTTCATAGATCCCCAACATATATTAAACTGTATAAGTTAGATAGCAAACAGCTGCCTAGACAGTATTTAATTTACCTTAGGCTAACAATACACAATAAATAAACACACATATATGTAAAACAAACAAATCTAAACCCTAAAATAGAAATACAAGAAACCATGTGTTTAAATACGTTCACCCAGTATATTGACACAACAAAGAAACAGGATATCGGCCACTCCATATCCCACATACTACTTGAACATGATAAAGGAAGTAAAATAAACCGGACCTTTGTTCGTGTGTAGCCAAATAATTGGCCTAGAGAACAACATATAATCTGATTGTTTAACTAGCTAGCCGTGTATATAAAAAAACCCGGCAAAACAAACTCCATGCATTTTAAGCCTGAAAACTCCACCCGGGCATGAAACGCGGGAGTCTCTGTGTAGCTTAATTGCCATAAATATATTTTCGTAGCTTACTAACTAGCGTTACTTAGATATTAAGAACTGTTGAAGTAAATGCTGAAAATTCATACATAAAAAGTATATCTCCTTATCAAACTTTTTGTGGATAAACGAAATATATATATATATATATATATATATATATATATGTGATTTTATGAAGGCTTACCAAATCATTCCTTTCAAGACACCAATGATCACCATTAAATATATTTTTTCTTACAAATACTATTTATTCAAATTAAATGTTTTTTCCTACACGTGTTTCACTACCAAGCAGTTACTTGCTTGGCAGATCATCAGGGAAATTAAATGTCTGGAATACTGGTTTCAACTGCCGACAAAACACAATGTGGCGTTGTAATAGTTGAGGTCACTTAAGAAGAGAAGAGGAAAAAAATAAAAATAAAAATAAAAATAAAAGTCAAACTTAAAAAGCAAGGAAGAACAACGATAAAAAAAGAAAGTCCTAGAAAAGTCTTAGAAAAGTAGCTTGTGCATTATTTCTTCCACCAAGCCAACAAGCAAATAATCGGTCCCAAATACATTCAATAAAACCACAAAACCGGAACAATGTGCGATAATACACTTTTCACGTCGGCCGGTACAATGATGAATAAATCCCCCCCCCCCACAAGAAAACAAAAGAACTAAATCATTCAAGACACCGCTCACAAGTTACCATTCCAACCCACTGATAGTATGGGAATTCTAAGTCCAATTTCTCACAAAGAAAAGTCAACACAAATGTTCGTCCGAGTTCAAAGAGTCTTATTTCAATTGTTGATTTATTACCCTTCGAAATAAACACACGACGAGTTGAATGTCAATCCCGCAGAAAACTCCCTTCCATCAAGAAAAAATCTTAATATAGAAACTATTTATTCAAAATACTGTTTCTAAAAATATTTATTATTAAACCTATTTCTTATAGAAATTAATTATCTAGTGTCTGGGACGTCATTTTACATTTTGGGAAAATATCTTTCATTTAATTAACTGCCGAATTATTATCGTTTTGTTGTTTAACGAAGCGAAAAAAGCCCATCCCGCAGAATTTGTTTTTAAAAAATTATTCATATATCAAAAATAAACTGTTATTATAAAAAGGCCTTCTACAAAAATCTAGTTATTATTTTAAATCATTTAAAATATTTCCTTAACGGCTGACACAGCCGTTTGCAACTCTCTGTGGAGAATATTATTCTATATTCCATAAATAAATGTTACTACGGAATATCGTTATCAGAAATCTATTTTCTATTTAAAAAAAACAAACTTTTTTTTAATGGACCGGTTTTATTTTTTTGTCAACCATACGGGAAAATATCACTCTTACTCGTTAAATGACAGGAGACTTTATTATTACTAATTTAAAATCCCGTAGAAAATACTTTTTATAAAAATCCAATTGTTTCTACTTTTAGAAATTAAGTCCGTGTCGGCATGCATGTTTTTAAAATTATTTTTTCCTTAATTACTTTTCCCCATTCCTGCCACCAAATTGTTTTATTTATTTTAATCTAATTAAAAACTAATTTAATTTAACCTAATTTAATTAAATAGTGATAGCATCCAGGTTGCTATTTCTTATTTTTCACTTAAAATTACTTGAAATCCCCAATGCATTTCGTATAATATATCTATTTCTGAGAATAAATTGCGATTTATTATTTATTATTCCACTATCTTTTTATATGTAACACAATTTCCCCCCTCTATTCCGCTGAATAAGTATTTACTATAGTTGACTATCACTGGGCCTTATTCCAATAGAATATTCCTACCTTATCACCCCCAACCTAAGTCTCGAGTATCCGCTAATAATTGAATCAAGACATATCTTAGCATAAGTACGTGTTACTAATTCTCATCCTCCATATTATACACTAATTATTGCCCCAGATTGCCTCAGGAA
This sequence comes from Sepiola atlantica, assembly GCA_963556195.1. Classification (NCBI taxonomy): domain Eukaryota; kingdom Metazoa; phylum Mollusca; class Cephalopoda; order Sepiida; family Sepiolidae; genus Sepiola; species Sepiola atlantica. The sequence goes on along the minus strand of OY744515.1, from coordinate 171,478,843 downwards.
GTGTCCATCCTGCCTATCTCTGCTGTAAGTTTATACTTCCCCCAATTCCCCTCCTATCCAGGTTTTAGGCTTGATAACAGGTAACGGTTTCTATGCAGACAGCATTGTAGTATTTCCTGCCTAGCGTTCAGTAAATTATCTCTAGATGTCATGATATGGTACGACTCCAATGCACATAGGTTGCATCTCTTCTTTTTGTTCGGTTTATATTTGTTAGCCCTCCCTAAAATTGACCATTTCAGTTCGAAAGGGTCTTGCCTAGCAATGAGGTTTCTCACAAAACGGCCAACAGAAGTGTTAGGCCTATCTATGTCTTCCCTTTGGCCTCCCCTGAAGGAACTCATGTGGTTTCTGAATCTATCTTTGAACTCACCCCCGGTTGAACCGATATATGATTTCCTACTACTCTCTGTTATCACATCGCATTTGTAGACAATGCTTGAAACTCTACAGTTCCCCCCCAGTGGACAGATAGGTTTAATAATTAATATTTTTAGAAACAGTATTTTGAATAAATAGTTTCTATATTAAGATTTTTTCTTGATGGAAGGGAGTTTTCTGCCGGATTGACATTCAACTCGTCGTGTGTTTATTTCGAAGGGTAATAAATCAACAATTGAAATAAGACTCTTTGAACTCGGACGAACATTTGTGTTGACTTTTCTTTGTGAGAAATTGGACTTAGAATTCCCATACTATCAGTGGGTTGGAATGGTAACTTGTGAGCGGTATCTTGAATGATTTAGTTCTTTTGTTTTCTTGTGGGGGGGGGATTTATTCATCATTGTACCGGCCGACGTGAAACGTGTATTATCGCACATTGTTCCGGTTTTGTGGTTTTATTGAATGTATTTGGGACCGATTATTTGCTTGTTGGCTTGGTGGAAGAAATAATGCACAAGCTACTTTTCTAAGACTTTTCTAGGACTTTCTTCTTTTATCGTTGTTCTTCCTTGCTTTTTAAGTTTGACTTTTATTTTTATTTTTATTTTAATTTTTTTCCTCTTCTCCTCTTAAGTGACCTCAACTATTACAACGCCACATTGTGTTTTGTCGGCAGTTGAAACCAGTATTCCAGACATTTAATTTCCCTGATGATCTGCCAAGCAAGTAACTGCTTGGTAGTGAAACACGTGTAGGAAAAAACATTTAATTTGAATAAATAGTATTTGTAAGAAAAAATATCTTTAATGGTGATCATTGGTGTCTTGAAAGGAATGATTTGGTAAGCCTTCATAAAATCACATATAAATGCTCTGTACTCTGTAATCGAGTATCATCGAGCTTATTTTTTATTGGAACAACCCCGGTCTTCACTGAATGATCTATTTTATAAGTGAAAAATCTAAATATATATATATATATATATATATATATATATATATATATATATATATATATATATATATATATATAAGCATTTAAACAAGTAAGTACTCATCTCATTGATAAATTAAATAAAGAACAGTTTTTTTTGGAAATTACACCTTAACTGTTCTGATGTAAAAGAACAATTAAAAACTTAATCGACCAGTCTGTTGAAATGTTCAGAAACACTGATATAGTAAGTTGCATATTCATTTGGTAATTTATTATTTACAATATATCTATAGACAGTTGTCTGCTTATCATTGTTGATCAACTGATGAGACTTATATATATATATATATATATATATATATATATATATATATATATATATATATATATGCATATTACACTTCGCCGTTAGCGATTACTCTGCTTACGCTTCATTGATGCTTTCCTACAGAATGGCCTGAAAGAAAAAAAACGCAACAAAAAAGTAACAAAAAATACATCGGAATTTACTTTAATTCTAAAATCTTCCTGTAAACTGTATAAGCATGTATACCCACACGCATATGAATATATAGTGAGATAAATGTTAGTACATTTAGAAGCGTCAGTCTAATGATGTATTTGAAAATCAGTTAAGCAACCAGATAATACAACGCAGATTTTTTTCAAAAAAATCGTGATTTGTTTTTTTAATAACATATGTCGGTGTTATAAATGCTAGTCATGGCAATACAGACTGTACTTTTATATTTTTTACTGTCAAGATTAAACAAATATAAAAAGGCTACATTACAATCATTAGGATCTATTAAATCGAACATTTTTATTAAAAATAAAAATAATTCATTTATTTAGAAAAAAAAATCCCACGTCATGTTATATGTTTTTTAAAACTAATTTTCAAAGTTATCATCACCCAAAAGCTACTAATTTGTGCAACATTGATCTCATTATGTGTGCACGCGCCTCAGTGCAACTCACTACTGCCATCAAACATTAAAAAAATTAGTTTTTTTCAACAACACCGGCAGTTTTCGGTTACGCCGTAAGGTCGCGATAATTAAACCAAAAATAAAAAACGATATGTTTAGTATTACTCTGGATACATAATTAGTTTATTAAAAAAATAAATATCCGATCCTGTTATCTGGTTTCTTAATTAATTTTAATATATATATATATATATATATATATATATATATATATATATATACATATATATATATATATCGGAATGAAAAAGGAACAACCAAAAAGGATATATGTTCATGTATTCATCAACGTTTCGTCTTTATTTGTAAGACTTCGTCAGGATGATAATATTAAGAAACATGTCGTGCAAGTACGTGAACATATTAGGTTGGCATGATGGGTTAATGGGAAGAAGTAGTAGCCACTACTGGAAGAAGTATGCCCGAGGTCCGGGCTTGGTGAGTTCAGTCGCGTGGAATAATTCCTTTCGACTGACCTCACCAATATATTTAAAACATCACTGAATATATCGACGGGTTATCGAATGTATATATATATATATATATATATATATATATATATATATATATATATATATATATATTATCATTATTACATTATAAAGATTTCATTTTCATCTACATACTTACACGTTTTATCCTTGCAAACACTTTAGTGTTGAAAATACTTTTTAACAGGTCTCACGATTTGTACCCCGGAACACGAGCCACTTTTAACACAATTCCTAGCGCTTGTACAAATGAGGTTTATTCGTAGAGTAGATACATTAACGCCAATGTAAAATCAAGCGGATACCATGTCTATCATAAAATAAATACTAATTTATACATTAAGTGTTCGACTATTAATGTTTTACTAGTATGATGTAAATGGTAGTGAACATCTTACAAACGATAACATTTCAATGCCAATTTCAAAGTGTATTATAGATTTCAGAAAAGTAACTGTATACATGCCGCCGTAGCTTTTATTTTAACTCTTATATCGGAATTTATGCAATTGATGTTGAAAATTATTAACTTAGTGGTATAAAATTTGATGTGATTTTTTTTCTAAAAAGTCTATTGCTAAATTAAACAAAAAATATTAAACAATTGTTTTTAAAACAGTGTGTCAATAAATTATCTCTGTGATGAAAGACAAGGAAACTGAGAGGAAAACCAAATAAAATGCTAGAACGATGTAAATATCTTTCACGGCCGAGCCCTGGAGATATTTTCATCGAACTTAAAGATGGAATCAATTAATTTCTTGAAAATCCTTTACAATGATTTTTGCTTAATGTATTTGCTTCTTGCTGCTTTCAAGTGGTTGGTCTCACCGTCGTCCGGTCATCGTTGCCGCAGGCAATACATTATGCTTTAACTAATCGACTGCATTCGACGGGATTAGCGGAATTAGCCGCTGCCACGTCCTGTATTTTCTTTTTCATTCTTTCTTTTCTTATTCCTCTTAAATAATTGGAACGCGAAAATGCGATAGAAGAATCTGTATGATAAATCTCTGCGCCAAACTCAGAGAAAATAGCAATGACAAGAGAATATGAAGACAAATACGAATCAATAAAGAAACTTTCGTAATCTTCGATCGTAAATTCTCCTTTCTTAATAACATGGAAATCCTTTATTCCAAAACGTAAACATTATTCAATGAATTTATTTTATATTCCCAATGTGCTTCCTTGTGTTCCCCTTTCTTAGCGTTATAATTAATTACATTTTGTAACGTTTTGTCATTGTTGTTTATGATGTAATGTTAACTTTGCGCTGTGTATGATAATGGCAAATATACTTCCTGAGCATGTTGCGGGTAGAAATAAAAGAATATACTTTAATAAAGGCTTGCATGCAGTTATATTTCATCTATTCTGATATGATATACATGCTTATATGATCCAATCTTAAGATAATTTGCCAATAGTATGTTTCAAAACGTATCACATTAATTCGTCATGAAATTTCTTTATATATTGATCGTCGATTCTAAGATTGTTATAGTTATACTAGAATGCAGTTTACCAGTTGGTGAATAATAACAGCCACTATTTGTTCCACGTTATGTAATTGTAAAATTGATTAACTGTTACATTGTTTCAAGTAACTATTATCAGTATTTTTGTTACAAACGATCGCCTACTCACCAAAACCGAAAGGTCACTCGTAAATAATATTTGATGGATAATGACACGTCATGGTATTGCGTTTCATGGAGGGCTGCTCTAGAAGTGTCCTTTCGCTCGATGTACACTAATAAAGAAAGTAAATTACTTTCATTGAGTTAAGTGTTGTGCTGTGAAGATTTTAGAGGAGGAAGCAGAGATTTGATGTCAGTCTAGCACCTGTCATGAAAATAACAATAAATAAAAGGAAAGGATAACACATATTTTCTATGAATTAGATGGTGTAGATAAATAAAAACCGGCATCCCCATTAGAGTGAAAAACATATTTTATACTCTGCCAATGCCAGACTGCTTGAAGTGTATCTTCCCCAATTTTGGCAACGGTACACTATCTTAAGATGTGTCTGGTTCTTATATGGGTTGTACATTGCTTACGGAATGAGGTAATTTCTAGAACAGTGGACACTTTTTTAAACAACTTTAGCAAAATATATCCTGTAAGTCTTCTATTTAGGGTCGGATATACAGTTAGCCATAATAGCTTATCAAAACAGGTGGTCAAATCAATGATAGGACCAGCAATTTCAAGTGAACCAAAATGTGGATCAAACCGTTTGTGTTTAAATGATAACAGCTTGTTTTGGATGTATTAAGAGTAATTTGCACCTTTTCTTCATTGCACGGCGTGTTCCAGGTTAAAAGAAAAAACATCGAACATATACTGACAAGTAATGTTTTTCGAAATGTTCTCATACATGGTGGTGCCCTCTGCATACATGCACAATACATTATCTAAGACGGGTATTTTATTGATCGATCATGAATATTAAAGACATGGTTGTACCCAAAAATCGATGCCAACAATATGTGTTTCAAGCTTCTTCTCATTAACGATTTATTTAATAAAATAAATTAATGATTGACAGATATTCAATAGTTTACAGGTATGTGAAGCAGATTCTTGTGTCTATCCCGGGAAACGAAGCCTCTATCAATACATTAACTACTATAGTACTATATATAAGCGACAATGCGCGAGTTATTAATTTGACGATCGAAATTCATATTGCTTGCCACTGAGTTGAATAATTTCTGACGTGGTTTACAACTAAGTTATTGTGCATAAGAGAGTATTCAGCTTGCGTCTAGATGCAGATGACAATCATCAAGTATTCTTTAAATATTTTGAAACCTAAACAATTTCCATAATGTGATGGGAAGCATTTCGCAATTAAGAAATGAGAAAACCACTTTGTAATATTAGGAGCTGGTTCCGGTCGGTGCGTAATAAGCTCTTTAGTTGGAATGTAGTCAGGAAAAGTTGCTGCTATCAAAGTGTTGAATGAGTTAGGCCACATCGTAGACAGGTATATGAATGTACCTAAGAGCCTTACATATCAAAAGAGCCATTCAGGAAGTACACGACACTGATCAATAGGGTCGAATTCGATGCAAAGTGTGTTGTTTGCGAAAAGCTTGACTTTATCGATTGATATTTAGATCATCTTACTTATATCGATGAAATAATATAAGTAGTGCATGTGTTCATAACACAAATTCCTATTAGGCGAGACTGATCATAACGTAGGCTTTGCTCTGCCATTTTAGATGTTACAAAAATAAAGCATATATGCGTCTTTTTTATTTACAATTTTCATTGATTTTGGCTAGGTTAAAATGCGTTTTGGGGGTCAGAGAATACCTTTTATTGAAAGCAATTAAAATTGTGATTTAAGTAAACAATTGTGGTTGAACCTTTTTTCTATTTCTTGCTCTCAGTATCAGCTATTAAACATTTACTCATATCATGTGCGATAGATGTCATTCTTTTAGAATAATGCAATCAAGGGAGCCACGAGAGCGCTCTATCGTTTAATAGACTCACGAATGGCCTATGCTGGGAATCTCATTGATGTGATCAATCATAACTCAAAAATCAATAAACACAATTAGATAAAACTTTCCACAGCTATTTTATTTGATAGGTTATATAAGTGTGTAGAATTTCAGCATCAGAGATCAAGAAAGTTCAATCATGAACTCATGTTATCTGTGTGTACGTACGTGTGTACGTACGTACGTATGTGGCACCCTATATCTCATCAACTATTTGATGGATAAAGCTGATTGTTGGCAGAGATAGAGGTTCTAGGGTCTAGTTGATGGCATTTTAATTTCAGTTTACCATATACCTTTGTTTTCCGGAAAATGCCTGAACACCTTTAAAATGGCCATTGTATTGCGGTATAGCCTTTACAAAAGTAGTGACATTCCATGATAAATGCCAGTATACTGAAATCATATTACCTTAATAGGGTTAAAATGAAGATTCATATACACTACATTTACAAAAGTAAGGAAAATCCTGATTTGTTACACTTTTATTGTCATTAAGGGTGTGCGAGCAGAACAAGGCTATGCATTTTACTGGTAGAAGTGTTTCTTCAGCGAACCTCACACACTACATCCACTCATGCATAGAGATGTATACTGTAGTGGCGTGATAATGAAATGGTTTTGTTGATATGTAGGCATACCCTTAATTAATGACAATAAAAGTGTAACAATTTGGGGATTTCTTTGCTTTGTACATTTAGTGTATATGAATGTTCATCTTAACCCTATTAAGGACATATGATTTCAGCATACTGGCATTTATCATGGAATGTAGATAGATTTATGATATGGACGATCTGAGGCTATTCAACTAAACCCGTGAGTATTATACGATCTGCAATAGAATGGGGCATCATAGGGCTTAGTGATCTTTGTTTTTATCTTAGTCGAGACAACTGAGTAAGAAAAGTATCACAGTGGAGATATAATATTATATGATAACTTTTCAAAAAGGTTGTAAGAGAAATGGTCAAGAGGTATTTATTTGGGCTATATGAAACTGAATAGACCTATACTAAAGTATTCTTATGAAAACTATCACAGTGGTTACTTTGATATATGTATATAGCTTTATAATTTACATACATGTTTTCGGTGTGCCCAACTGCATAAGAGATGTGCGAGCGAGTTACTCGTCATAATACTCACAGAATCATGAATAAATATTAAGTAATAGTTTAAAGGAGGGAGGGTGATAGATCAGAACCAAACTATTGTAAAACGCCTCAGATAGACTAACGAATAACGAAAACAAAACAATACACGGACTGCTCATGTGTCCGTTGACGAAAATCTAACTCCCAAAAAGGAATGAAGATTCATCGAAGCGAGATGGGATGCCACATGACTCATGAGCAGTGCTGTATCATCACCGATAAGACGTCGGAAAACGAAGGTCAGGACACAACCAGCAGTGCCGACGATATCCATGCAGTCGCGCCAGAGAGTTAAATGTAATAAAATTACAACCGGCCAGCAGTTCAGAAGGATAGTGCATGCTTGACCATATAAGCAATGCACTACACGAAAAATAGATACAAATAAATATGAGCAACGGTAAGGAAATGTGGTCTAGTTTTGTACCAGAGTTGTATGACATTGCATGGTGAAAATAGGAACTCTACTAAACCATATGTCATGAAAAACACAGACGAGAGACGGGGATGGAAATCTTAAGAAAACAGGGGGCTCTAAGCGAAAACGAATATCACATAGTGATATAATAGAAAATGTCCACTGTATAATTATCTCTGTGAGAGAAAATATTTTTTAAATTTATTTATAATTATTTATGAAGTATCTCTCTTGAACCATTTGGATAATTTAGGAATGTTATTTATTTAAGTATTTATTTATATTTATTTTTCATTTATTAAGCGATTTATTTTATTTATTTTATATAATTTGCTTATTAATTGTTTTTTTCTATTCAATATAAGAGAACGTTTTTAAGCAACAAATACGTAATACGCTAAGCCGTTAAAAAGAAAAGAAACAAAAACAGATGAGACGCTGAATCATCAAACGACACGTGCACCGCTAAGTCATTGGAAAATTAATTGTGTTGATTTCATTGAACAATTAGATTGAAATGTGATTCAGATAATGGGGCCTCACATCAGATACAGAGACCGATACGCCAGAAAATCGTCAAAAGAAAGGCTATGAAACGATGCGTGTTCTCTCCTGATGACTCGGCATCGGCTGGATGCTGAAATGAAGTATTCCACCACATGAAGCACCCAAAGAATTATATATATATATATATATATATATATATATATATATATATATATATATTTACCATATATATAAGAAAAGAAAAAAAGAAGAAAAGAAGAAAAAAACTATAAGACAGTCTCGCCTGACAAAGTTGTTCTATAAGATAAGCTTGCAAACAATATAATAAATGATGGGTTCATTTAAATTGCACGATGTGTTTGTTTTCAAAAATATTTCACTTAAATACATTTTAATGCGTGCATAAAAGATGTTCCGAATTTTCTTCATGAAAAAAAGCATCAATCTGCACATAACATCGAGCGACTTACTACTTATCCTAATGTATTTTAGAACTTGACGTGTTCTTATACTTCTATCGTGATTCGACCCCTCGCGGTGAATACCATCAACATGAGTTACAAAATCGAAGGAAGTGCAAAGGAAACTCATAAATTATTTGCATACTTACTCAGTTAATTATACATTACGGCTTATTGGAACAATAATAAGAGTTAGTCTTTAAAGATCACTCAATCACAAAAAAAGGTTTATTTCAGCAGGGATTGTGTATTATCAAAATATATGAGAACATCTTTTTTTGAAACAGTCATTGGATTTGAAATATTTAGTAGGTTGGTAGCTTATCTTACGATAATACCCATCTTCATAAGCCTAGAATTAGGGTGGATTACACAATATATATATATATATATATATATATATATATATACAGGACCGGCGGGACAGTTATGAAAGTTGGGGAGCTCTCCTAAAAAGTGGGGGTCCCGGTTAAACACATGCATATATAACTTTATTATTGATGACCGTAAAGTGGGGGGGGGGGGCAGTCAAAATGTGGGGGAAGGGGTAAGCACCCACCTTCCCCACCCCGGTGCCGCCGTCGATGATATATATATATATATATATATATATATATATATATATATATATATATATATTCGATAACTGATTGTTACATTTAATTCATTGTTCTTATCTGTAGGTAAGTGAGTCCAGATTGTTAGATTGGTAGAGATAATCTCATAAATACATTTATAAGGCAGCTGTGTTTTAATGAATATTTAAAAGATCTCAACATATCTACGCCATTATAAATAGAAATCTATCCAGACACAGCACAACTTATATGCAGAGCAAAACATAACGAAATATCATTATCGCTAAGACAAACTATACCTATTGCCCTTAGTTATTTAAAGACCAAGACTATAGTAGGAGAAAGACAGTCAACATGAAGATATTTACACAATCCAGTACTGTTTTTTAGAAAAAGGTACTGGAATGAGAAGTTGTAATTTATCGAAACACAGTGAATATTAGAAGCCCACTGTATAAACGGGTACAGCGAGCTGGAACAAAAAAAGAAGAGAATAATCAGACAATTCTAAGAACTGCATGCGGTAATAATATTTATAGAAATACTGAAACTAAAAGCATCACGTTTGTGAAAGAGAACGCCCAGCGAACAAAAGCTTCTGAAATTCCTCAAACTCCTCAAATTGGGCAGAGATTCACCAGCCCAAATATAATAGAATGCCCCCAATATAAGTCATATATATATATAGAGAGAGAATAATTGCAGGTGCAAACAGTGTCTGGAGCAATAGAGAGAAGTAGCAAACAGCAATTCATCTAATATATGAACTCCAAGAAAGATTTGATGAGGGGGAAAACTCAAACAGAAGTTTTAGATGTAATGTGTTTACAAGAACATAGGCATTCATAGAAAACCTCAAGTGAAAAAAGACACGAGCTGAGATTAAACGAGAATAAAAGAACCAGTCATTTTGTTTAGCAATACACAAAAGACCACAAGTTAAGTTCCAGATCAGCTGCATAGTCCGACTATCCCAGATTGGCGAACAAAACACCAGAAAAAAGGTTATCTCATCAACATAGATGTTCATTTTATGAATAATATTTGAAAGACTATCATTGATATAGTGAATAAACAGTGTCGGGATTTGAATAAAGCCCTACGGAACACCAGCATTGGATGGAAAAGATGATTGAACTGAAAACTACATACGTGGTTACGCGCAATCTTCGATCAGAAAAAATATTTAATAATGAAAAAAACCTTAAAACTAATAATGCCGTTTGTGTAGAAGATTAAAATGACATACTTTGTCAAACTAGAAATGTTAAGCGTAATGACCTTAGCTGTTCCATAATCAGTCATGAACAGATAGAGCTGCTCATTTACACCAGTTAAAAGATCAGCTATTAAATAAACACCAGGAAAGCATATCGTTAAATTGGCAAAAACATCTCAGAAAATAAACACACTCACTGTAAACTAAGACTTAGAAAAAAACATTGCAAATATCATAGATGAAGCACACAAGAATATGCTTTGTTTCGTCAAACCGATCAACACCACATGTAAAGATAGATACAACACATATACCTTAGCAACAACACGGGATTAAGGATTAAGACAAACAGATTGAGTAATTCATCGAAAAAAGAAGAAAGTTAAGTGGCACAATGTTTGCGAAAGACAAAAGTAATTAATTCAAGATAGAAATCTTTAGACTGGTCAAGATGAGAAAGAAACGCTAGCAGCAATCGGCGGAGTAAAGATAGGTATCGGCGTTTGAAAGAAAATCAGGTGGAAAAACAAGAAGAATGACTGTCATCAAAAAGACAGACACATAGATAAGCCTTATCTTTGGTGGATGAAACAATGTGATGACCATTTAAAATATGTAAAATAGAACAACACGACTTTCGAATCTCCAAAAATCACGAGAGCGAAACTTTTTACGTTAGATATTACTATATTGAAGATATCTCTGGTTGTGATGTAGTAGCTTCTTAACCATTTGGGTCATACGTATTAAACAATGTTACAATGTGCACTGGCTGATGCACAAAAACATAGGACAGTGAGGAGGATGTTTTGTTTCAAACTTACGATAAGAAAAACATGTGTAAATTCGACTGAAACTAATCCAAATATATTTACAGCACAACGAGCAGATATATAAAAAAGAGACACCCATGGTATGAATATTATTTAAATTAGATTTTTTGTAGTTAAACATTTCCATATGGAACGAGCGATACATAGAAGAATCAACAGAATATATACCTAAACATTTAGAGTGTCATAATTAGAAGAACGAAACAGAGAGCAAGACGAAATAGAACATGATGCAGACACAGAAGTAAATGAATAATATATTGATGCTTGATAAAGGTCATTTTTTAGAAAAGCGCGTGTGGAAGGTTCACATTCTTCACAGGTTATACGCCACAGAAAGCATAAGTCATAGTTCAGCAACTAGATATGTGCAATTACAATTGTAGATACAGTAAGGATAATCAGTAATGAAGTAATCAAACACAAATAATGATATTGCCCTATAAAGCTGCTATCATTATCAATACTGCTAGATTAGCCAAAACAACAGATCAGTGATTGCTAGAAGAAAAACTATATAACACACAATTAGTAAACAGAGTATCTAAAATTACAACCTCGGACAGATAAACAGATAATTATGCAATTTTGAAGACTAGAAAAACGTTTAAGTGGCATACCTTTGTGAAGAAAAACAAATTGCAAAAGACAATCCACATGTACACTGGTTCTATCAAGATAAACATCAACGTTAGTCGCACAAGAAGGAGGGATGTGTGGAGAAAGGACTGCACATCAATAATGTTTGACTTGGGAGCTCTGATATTATAAGAAATATCAAGGTGTGTATTTTGTTGATTATAAAATGTATCCTAATAAAACTGGAGTGAAAGTAGGTTCAGTTGGAGACTAACTGAATCTGAAAGAGGCATTATCATGAGCATTTACTCTCCTAGACTCCACATATGCTCGCTTAAAAATAATAATTTAAAAATCAAAATAAGAAGGAAAGAGATTACACAGCTGACTGAAAAAAATGTCTACCAATAAACTTGTCAATTAATCGATCATAAAAGAGTGTATTATCTAAACACCCTTAATAATAGGCTTTCCAACTAACACTAAGTAGGCCGTTTACTTAAAGATGTAAGGCTTTACTCTTTGAAAATAGATTCAATTGTCGTGAGGTTGTTAGACCAATTTTTTCGAAAGTGACCCTTATCAGTGTACGTATATATGAATAACGGTAATGTCTTAAATGTATGACCATTGAATATATCCCTTAAAATCTACTAAACACAACTCTGTTACATTTATTTTCATATAAGTAAATGGTCTCAGACTGTAATCGTGACGTATCTGTTATAGGGCATGAATAACCTTTAACGTGTGTATGTTAACAACACAATCACGATGCCCGCAACCTAATAAATTGTGTCGTGTAATGTTTTATAGAACTACCGAACACACTATATAAGCGTTCCCTGCCATGTATTGTAGAACACAAGTGTAGTCTAGGCTTATCAATTTTCAAAAATGTTCCACATAAATAAATTTCCAGGGTGATCTAAGGGTGTATAAACCTTTCTCTAAAAACATATCCGATTATGGACATCTGTTTTAAGCGGGTATGTTTAACGCATTCCTACTGTCTCATGAATTGTACAGGGTGTTTAGCATATTAAGGATTTAACTCACTTAAGTTATCTTACTCGATATTTCGAAACGTAAAATGTATTTTGTTTTAACAGAATGTCTTTTTCAAATGAAAACAACTAAGTATTTATCAATTTTGTTGAATCACAATCGGTAATTACATTGAAATGATTCTCGTGTTCGGCTTAAATGATAAATTAAAACTATCTATTTTAAATGAAGATTCTATAAAATGTATTAGAACACCTATGCAATCTTAAAGCTCAAGTATAGTAAAATCAGTTTGAAAAAAGCCTTTTTTACATTTTAATATACTGATCATCTAATAAGCACAGAATTTTATAAGTGTTGTAAAGATTACGTAAAATCTCTGCCTGTATTACACCTAATAAATTTTCAACCGGGTCGACTTAAATAATGTTATCATGTGTTCACCTGATATAAGATTTGTAAAGTTAAATACTATGTGAAAACATATATAAACACATTACATAATGTAAGTCAATGCCCAAAAAAATCGCTGCATTTTGGTTATAAATGTACAGTTAAATATAACAACCCGTGAATGCCGTCGACTTTTTAAGAAACATGTATAAACAGGATCTCATTTATGGTCATTAAACAATAGAACTGTATTATGTTGATATCGTAATTTATTGCTATTTAATTGATCTATTAATATTCAAAAAAATGTTTAAATACTCAATATTTCGTAGGAACTTGCTACTGATGTGTATCGATCTAAACTGTCTAACATTGTTGTGCTATTGTTACCGAGTATACATAAAGATATGTATGTGGATACTTTTATATTTCTATATAAATGTATATGATTTATCATCTAACTAATTTAACAGTTATCATGCGTTTTAGAATATAACTGATTCTACAAGAGTAAGTATAGAGCAATTAATTTATTTTAATATACTGGCATACAAGGAGGAGGTCAAACTTTCGAACACTTCAGAAATGTCTGATGTATTTCAAATGTTTACGAAATATATTAAACATTAATTAACACATATTCAATGATTCTTACTATTTTGTTAGTATTCATTTAACATGTACGTGCCATATATAAATTAAAATATTGAATATTTGCATTGAATTCGATCTATAGATATGGCACACGAGTTTTGCAAGTTTCCGAAAGTGTCGATTAATTTAAAAAAGTATTTCATCCTTAGGTACGTGATATTCAATAAAAATCACCATCATCTTTTTGGTTGCTATTAAAATTGTTGTAAGGTGTATATACATTAGGTGTAGTTGCATCATATTTTCCCGTAACGGGGTCGCTATTATTCTCATATATATACATATATATATATATATATATATATATATATATATATATATATATATATATATATATATGTATATATATATATGTATATATATATATATATATATATATATATATATATATATATATATATATATATATATATATATATATATATACCTATGTAGCTAATAGCAGTTGCCGATATCTTTAAAAATAACCAAGAAAAGTATATTTTGTATCTTTTTCGATGTATCACATCTCTCAAGCGCTGATATACCAGATTGTACCTCAAGTCGGGATTGAAACTCAACCGTCGAGCTGATAGTTAGTTCTTCTACCCGCGCGCTATCATACGACACTTACTGAATGTTCGTCATATCTTAATGTAAACATTGTCAATGCCGGGAGGTCGAATCAGTGGTACCCAATGAGGTATGCCTTAAAGCTTATGTTAGTTGGCCATATCCTTACAAATAAGTTCTACCCAAGAAAGGGATCTTATTATAGTAATCTACATACATACTGATTCGCTGTATCACAGTTCTTCAGTTAAGCTAGACCAGCTAGTGCATCAAGCCTAGATTGAAACTTAACCGTCGAACTGATAGTCGGCGCCTCTACCCATCCAAACAAATGTTGTGTTTTGGACAGGACTATACTTTTCTTTTCTGATGAGTAATATAAAGAATAACATAGTATATAACTTTTACTTTTAGAATTTTAAGTGTTAACAAATGGTCTGTCAAACATGTTTTCAATATAAATGCATGTGTGCTGGGATCTAACTTTCTCTTTTTCGTTATATATGCTCTGGCGAAAGCAAATGCCCACTATTTGAGCTGATACCTTATTTATGTCTTACTACTTATGATAATTATATAATATACACATACACCCACACATATGTATATATATATATATATATATATATATATATATATATATATATATATATATATATAGAGAGAGAGAGAGAGAGAGAGAGAGAGAGAGAGGGAGAGACAGTTAAAGAAAGATATATATATATATATATATAGATAGATAGATAGATAGATAGATATGCATGTATACTTATATGTGTATTTTTATTTCCGTTGTGTTGCACTTCATGTCTACCTCACTGTCAATATGTCTATATTTATCTCTGAACCTTGTTTATTTCCACCAACTATTTTGAATGTACAGTTTAGTTATATTACAGTTGTGTGTGTTATATTATTGGTGGGGTCCCATATCTTTGTCAAAGATTAAGTTTGCTTGTATGAAGTATGGCTGGAGTCAGTTGAGACACTAAGTGCGGATTAAGCTGGCATGTACTGGAGGGGATTGTTGTGGGTAAATCATTTTTTATCAAATTATAACATGTGACAAATTCGGCACCGACACAGGGAATCTCGGGTCCGAGAAGGTCAGATGTGGAACGATTATTAAATGTCATATCTGATTGACCGACGCGAGGCAAGTGTCTTTTACGTCATTTGTTTTTCTCAAAAAACTGGATTTTCCTTCTGTAGAGTACGCTTTGGGAGTGAGTGCGAGAAGACCAACGATGTAGCCGCTCGTCCTGAAAGCAAGCGGGCCCATAAAAAGATGGACTAAAAATCGAAGGAGATCCGACATATATCCCCATGCATCCGTCGCACCCTATAACAAAAAATGTGAATGAGACAAATAGAAAAGACGAATGGATGGAAAACCATCCACAGCACATGCCAGATGAATAAAATAATG
>OY744515.1:171425225-171457725 GCA_963556195.1 Sepiola atlantica | reverse complement strand
AATACGATAGAGTGTGTGTTATTTATTTTGTGTGTCACGATCTGACACTCCTATTTAAGAAGATTTAGTGAAGAGACAGCTTTTGCCCCGGCAACCGAGTAATATAAATAAATATATATACTTTCATTCCGTCACGCAAAATTTTTGTGTGTAAAATATGTGCATATTTCTAGCCACCGGATAATATTATTAACAGTAAATTATACAGATTGATGTAGAAAACACTGTGGAATTTCCACAGGGTCTCGCTAGTCATTATTATTACTGTTATTATTACTACTATCATTATTATTGTTACTATTATTGTTACTATTATTATTATTACTATTATTATTACTATCATTTTTATTACTATTATTATTATTAATATCATTATTATTATTACTATTATTGTTACTATTATTATTATTACTATTATTATTACCGATATTATTATTATAATAATAATAATAATAATAATAATAATAATAATAATAATAATAATAATAATTACAATAATAATAAGGGTATTTTTGTTATGACGGCGAAACTGTGGTTAATTTGCTTATAGACGATGTTGTTAGGGAAGTTATTATTGATTAATATGTGTTTAATGTCAGTGAGTGCAGTATAAAATATGTTATCAGTGGATGAGTTTTGTTTTGTTCGGAAGATTAGATTGTTAACGTCAGCTATTAAAAAGTGCATTCCCTTTTAAAATTAAGGAAGCTTAAGCCTTTGCTTGTAATTTTTTGTACGGGTATGTGGTGAACTTATCTATGTCGGCTTTTATTTCTATATTTTAAAAAAATAATTTTTGAGTGCGTGAAATTTTATACGGAGTTATTTTCGAATGTATTTTTGATTACGGTTACTTTATCTATGTTTTCAGTTAATAGAAGGATTTCGTAGACGTACCTGACATACATGGAGGGCTTAAATATACTATTAAATGTTTTACTTTCTAGATTAGACATGTACACTTTAAAGAAAAATGGCCCCAGAATTGATCTCATCGAATTTCCGTCAAACAAGATATATAAAGTTCCATTGGGGCCGTAGAAAGCGATCTCAGTAGTACACGAAATTGACGCCTTACCTATTTGAGCAAACAAACCTACCATAATTCAAACTCGATATGAAGGGGGTAAAGGTATACTAAAACGCCTTTTATATTTAACTAGCGGGGCTACCCGGCGTTGCTCGGGATCACAAAAACATTTAATTGAAGACAAATCGCGTGTGTAACATCTTTATATTCAAACTTCTATTTTTCTTACTCTCTTTATAGCCGTCTCTTTATCTTTCAAATTTTCTCTTCCCTGGTCGCCCCATTTCACCGCTACTTTCTAATTTTGCCTTTTGCGAAAGCTGTTTCTTCCCCACCATTTAATCCTACGTTTCCCAGGGCAATAGTATGACATATTTCTATAAAAAGTACCACGTCTGTCTGCGCCTTCTATATGGTACTTATCTCCGTCCCGGTGTTCATACTATATACGTATCTATCGCCACCCCGATGCGCATACTATATACGTACCTATCGCCGCCCCAGTGCGCATAATTTATACATACCTATTGCAACCCCGGTGCATATACTATATAAGTACCTGTCGTTACATGGGTGCATATACTATATAAGTACCTATCGCCGCTCTGGGTGTAGATACAATATAAGTACCTATCGCCGCCCCGGTGCGAATGCTAAATATGTACTTATCGCTGCCCAGGTGTGAATGCTAAATACGTACCTATTGCTGCCCCGGTGTGCATACTGCATAAGTACCTATCGCTGACCCAATGCAAATACTAAATATGTATCTATCGCCGACCCAATGCAAATACTAAATATGTATCTATCGCCGCCCTGGTGCGAATGCTAAATACGTACCTATCGCCGCCACGGTGCGAATGCTAAATACATACCTTTCATCATTAAAACTTGATATAAAGGGGGAAAAGGTATACAAAAAAGCCTTTTATATTTAACTAGCGGGGCTACCCGGCGTTGCTCGGGGTCATAAAAACATAATTGAAGAAAAATCGCGTGTGTAACATCTTTATATTAAAACTTCTATTTCTCTCCCTCTCTCTCTATAGCTGTCTCTTTATCTTTCTACTTTTATCTACCCTGGTCGCTACTTTTAAATTTTGCCTTTTGCGAAAGCTGTTTCTTCCCCACCATTTCATCCTACGTTTCACAGGGCAATAGTATGACTTATTTCTATAAAAAGTACCACCACTGTCTGCGCCTTCTATATAAGTACTTATAACCGCCCCGGTGTTCATACTATATATTTTGAATCCCCTCATGATATCCTTCATCATTTTAACTCCCCTCGTTGTATTCATCATTTTCGATCTCCTCATACTATTAATCATTTTCAATCCCCTCATAATATTCTTCATCATTTTCAATCTCCTCATACTATTAATCATTTTCAATCCCCTCATAATATTCTTCATCATTTTCAATCCTCTCGTAATATTCCTCATCATTTGCAATCCGCTCATGATATTCTAAATAATTTTAAATCCTCTCATGATATTCTTCATTTTTTCAATCCTCTCATGATATTCTTCATTATTTTCAATCCCCTCATGATATTCTTCATCATTTTCAATCCCCTCATGATATTCTTCATCATTTTCAATCCTCTCATGGTATATTTCATCATTTTCGATCCCCTCATGATATTCTTCTCATTTTCAATCCCCTCATGATATTATTCATCATTTTCAATCCTCTCATGGTATTCTTCATAATTTCCAATCCTGTCAGTCTATTCTTCATAATTTTCAATCCTCTCATGACATTCTTCATAATTTTCAATCCTCTCATGACATTCTTCATCATTTTCAATCCTCTCATGACATTCTTCATCATTTTCAATCCTATCATGACATTCTTCATCATTTTCAATACTATCATGACATTCTTCATCATTTTCAATCCTCTCATGACACTCCTCTATCATTTTCAATCCTCTCATGACATTCTTCATCATTTTCAATCCTCTCATGACATTCTTCATCATTTTCAATCCCCTCATGATAGTCTTCATCATTTTCAATTCCCTCATGATAGTCTTCATCATTTTCAATTCCCTCATGATAGTCTTCATCATTTTCAATCCTCTCATGATAGTCTCGATTATTTTTAATCCTCTCATGATAGTCTTCATCATTTTTAATCCTCTCATGCTAGTCTTCATCATTTTTAATCCTCTCATGATAGTCTTCATCATGTTTAATCCTCTCATGATAGTCTAAATTATTTTCAATCCTCTCATGATAGTCTTCATCATTTTCAAACCTCTCATGATAGTCTTCATCATTTTCAAACCTCTCATGATAGTCTTCATCATTTTCAATCCTCTCATGATAGTCTTCATCATTTTCAATCCTCTCATGATATTATTAATCATTTTAAATCCCCTCATGGTATTCTTCATCATTTCCAATCCTGTCAGTCTATTCTTCCTCATTTTCAATCCTCTCATGAAATTCTTCATCATTTTCAATCCTCTCATGACATTCTTCATCATTTTCAATCCCCTTATGATAGTCTTCATCATTTTCAATCCCCTCATGATAGTGTAGATCATTTTCAATCCCCTCATTATAGTCTTCATCATTTTCAATCCTCTCATGATAGTCTTCATCATTTTCAATCCTCTCATGATAGTCTTTATCATAGCTCTATCTAGGATATTGACCACTTTTCTCTCGGACAACGCCGAGTACTTTGAAAATCAAGGAGGCCTCATGAGCACTCCTGAAATCACTTAGGTATCCTCTCTCCTACTGATTTGCGAAATAGTCCAAAGGGGAACGAAGATGGCGTTAAAATATTTTCCAAAACTATCACTACAGTAGCTCTATCTAGGACATTGAGCACTTTTCTCCCGGCTAACGCCGAGTACTTTGATAATCAAGGAGGCCTCCTGAGGACTACTGAAATCACTTAGGTATCCTCTCTCCTTCTGATCTGCGAAATAGTCCAAAGGGGAACGAAGATGGCGTTAAAATATTTTGCAAACCTATCACTACAGTAGCTCTATCTAGGACATTGAGCACTTTTCTCCCGGACAACGCCGAGTACTTTAATAATAAAGGAGGCCTCCTGAGGACTACTGAAATCACTTATGTGTCCTCTCTCCTACTGATCTGCGAAATGGTCCAAAGGGGAACGAAGATGGCGTTAAAATATTTTCCAAACCTATCACTACAGTAGCTCTATCTAGGATATTGAGCACTTTTCTCCCGGACAACGCCGAGTATTTCAAAATCAAAGAGGCCTCCTGAGCACTACTGAAATAACCTTTATCGATTCCCCCATCCTTTTCAGCGTAGATACTGTTAAAATATTATCTAAACCTATCACTACAGTACCTCTATCTAGGACGTTGAGCACTTTTTTCCCGGACAACGCCGAGTACTTTGAAAATCAAAGAGGCTTCCTGGGGACTACTAAAATCACTTAGGTATCCTCCCTTCTTTTTCATCTGCAAAATTGTCCAAAGGGGAACGAAGATGGCGTTAAAATAATTTCCAAACTTATCACTACAGTAGCTTTATCTAGGACATTGAGCACTTTTCTCCCGGACAACGCCGAGTACTTTGATAATCAAGGAGGCCTCCTGGGGACTACTGAAATCACTTAGGTATCCTCTCTCTCCTTCTGATCTGCGAAATAGTCCAAAGGGGAATGAAGATTGCGTTAAAATATTTTCCAAACCTATTACTACAGTAGCTCTATCTAGGATATTGAGCACTTTTCTCCCTGACAACGCCGAGTATTTCAAAATCAAAGAGGCCTCCTGAGAACTACTTAAATAACTCTTATCGATTCCCCCATCCTTTTCAGCGTAGATGCTGTTAAAATATTATCCAAACCTATCACTACAGTAGCTCTATCTAGGACATTGAGCACTTTTCTCCCGGACAACGCCGAGTACTTTGATAATCAAGGAGGCCTCCTGGGGACTACTGAAATCACTTAGGTATCCTCTCTCCTTCTGATCTGCGAAATAGTCCAAAGGGGAATGAAGATGGCGTTAAAATATTTTCCAAACCTATCACTACAGTAGCTCTATCTTGAATATTGAGCACTTTTCTCCCGGACAACGCCGAGTATTTCAAAATCAAAGAGGCCTCGTGAGCACTACTGAAATAACTCTTATCGATTCCCCATGTTTTTCAGCGTAGACGCTGTTAACATATTATCCAAACCTATCACTACAGTAGCTCTATCTAGGACAGTGAGCACTTTTTTCCCGGACAACGCCGAGTACTTTGAAAATCAAAGATGCCTCCTGGGGACTACTGAAATCACTTAGGTATCATTCTCTCTGTTTCATCTGCAAAATTGTCCAAAGGGGAACGAAGATGGGGTTAAAATATGTTCTAAACCTATCACTACAGTAGCTCTATCTAGGATATTAAGCACTTTTCTCCCGGACAACGCCGAGTACTTTGAAAATCGAGGAGGCTTCATGAGCACCCCTCAAATCCCTTAGGTATCCTCTCTCCTTCTGATCTGCGAAATAGTCCAAAGGGGAACGAAGATGGCGTTAAAATATTTTCCAAACCTATCACTACAGTAGCTCTATCTAGGATATTGAGCACTTTTCTCCCGGACAACGCCGAGTATTTCAAAATCAAAGAGGCCTCCTGGGGACTACTGAAATAATTCTTATCCATTCCCCCATCCTTTTCAGCGTAGATGCTGTTCAAATATTATCCAAACCTATCACTACAGTAGCTCTATCTAGGACATTGAGCACTTTTTTCCCGGACAACGCCGAGTACTTTGAAAATCAAAGAGGCCTTCTACTGACAACTGTAATCAGTTAGGTATCCTCCCTCCTTTTCATCTGCAAAATTGTCCAAAGGGGAACGAAGATGGCGTTAAAATATTTTCTAAACCTATCACTACAGTAGCTCTATCTAGGATATTGAGCACTTTTCTCCCGGACAACGCCGAGTACTTTGAAAATCGATGAGGCTTCATGAGCACTCCTGAAATCCCTTAGGTATCCTCTCTCCTTCTGATCTGCGAAATAGTCCAAAGGGGAACGAAGATGGCGTTAAAATATTTTCCAAACCTATCACTACAGTAGCTCTATCTTGAATATTGAGCACTTTTCTCCCGGACAACGCCGAGTATTTCAAAATCAAAGAGGCCTCGTGAGCACTACTGAAATAACTCTTATCGATTCCCCATGTTTTTCAGCGTAGACGCTGTTAACATATTATCCAAACCTATCACTACAGTAGCTCTATCTAGGACAGTGAGCACTTTTTTCCCGGACAACGCCGAGTACTTTGAAAATCAAAGAGGCCTCCTGGGGACTACTGAAATCACTTAGGTATCATTCTCTCTGTTTCATCTGCAAAATTGTCCAAAGGGGAACGAAGATGGGGTTAAAATATGTTCTAAACCTATCACTACAGTAGCTCTATCTAGGATATTAAGCACTTTTCTCCCGGACAACGCCGAGTACTTTGAAAAGCGAGGAGGCTTCATGAGCACCCCTGAAATCCCTTAGGTATCCTCTCTCCTTCTGATCTGCGAAATAGTCCAAAGGGGAACGAAGATGGCGTTAAAATATTTTCCAAACCTATCACTACAGTAGCTCCATCTAGGATATTGAGCACTTTTCTCCCGGACAACGCCGAGTATTTCAAAATCAAAGAGGCCTTCTGGGGACTACTGAAATAATTCTTATCCATTCCCCCATCCTTTTCAGCGTAGATGCTGTTAAAATATTATCCAAACCTATCACTACAGTAGCTCTATCTAGGACATTGAGCACTTTTTCCCCGGACAACGCCGAGTACTTTGAAAATCAAAGAGGCCTCCTGGGGACTACTGAAATCACTTAGGTATCATTCTCTCTTTTTCATCTGCAAAATTGTCCAAAGGGGAACGAAGATGGGGTTAAAATATGTTCTAAACCTATCACTACAGTAGCTCTATCTAGGATATTAAGCACTTTTCTCCCGGACAACGCCGAGTACTTTGAAAATCGAGGAGGCTTCATGAGCACCCCTGAAATCCCTTAGGGTCCTCTCTCCTTCTGATCTGCGAAATAGTCCAAAGGGGAACGAAGATGGCGTTAAAATATTTTCCAAACCTATCACTACAGTAGCTCTATCTAGGATATTGAGCACTTTTCTCCCGGACAACGCCGAGTATTTCAAAATCAAAGAGGCCTTCTGGGGACTACTGAAATAATTCTTATCCATTCCCCCATCCTTTTCAGCGTAGATGCTGTTCAAATATTATCCAAACCTATCACTACAGTAGCTCTATCTAGGACATTGAGCACTTTTTTCCCGGACAACGCCGAGTACTTTGAAAATCAAAGAGGCCTCCTGGGGACAACTTAAATCAGTTAGGTATCCTCCCTCCTTTTGATCTGCAAAATTGTCCAAAGGGGAACGAAGATGGCGTTAAAATATTTTCTAAACCTATCACTACAGTAGCTCTATCTAGGATATTGAGCACTTTTCTCCCGGACAACGTCGAGTACTTTGAAAATCGAGGAGGCTTCATGAGCACTCCTGAAATCCCTTAGGTATCCTCTCTACTTCTGATCTGCGAAATAGTCCAAAGGGGAACGAAGATGGCGTTAAAATATTTTCCAAACCTATCACTACAGTAGCTCTATCTAGGATATTGAGCACTTTTCTCCCGGACAACGCCGAGTATTTCAAAATCAAAGAGGCCTCCTGGGGACTACTGAAATAATTATTATCCATTCCCCCATCCTTTTCAGCGTAGATGCTGTTCAAATATTATCCAAACCTATCACTACAGTAGCTCTATCTAGGACATTGAGCACTTTTTTCCCGGACAACGCCGAGTACTTTGAAAATCAAAGAGGCCTTCTGGGGACTACTGAAATCACTTAGGTATCCTCTCTCCTTCTGATCTGCGAAATAGTCCAAAGGGGAACGAAGATGGCGTTAAAATATTTTCCAAACCTATCACTACAGTAGCTCTATCTAGGATATTGAGCACTTTTCTCCCGGACAACACCGAGTACTTTGAAAATCGAGGAGGCTTCATGAGCACTCCTGAAATCCCTTAGGTATCCTCTCTCCTTCTGATCTGCGAAATAGTCCAAAGGGGAACGAAGATGGCGTTAAAATATTTTCCAAACCTATCACTACAGTAGCTCTATCTAGGACATTGAGCACTTTTCTCCCGGACAACGCCGAGTACTTTGATAATCAAGGAGGCCTCCTGGGGACTACTGAAATCACTTAGGTATCCTCTCTCCTTCTGATCTGCGAAATAGTCCAAAGGGGAACGAAGATGGCGTTAAAATATTTTCCAAACCTATCACTACAGTAGCTCTATCTAGGATATTGAGCACTTTTCTCCCGGACAACGCCGAGTATTTCAAAATCAAAGAGGCCTCCTGAGCACTACTGAAATAACTCTTATCGATTACCCCATTATTTTCAGCGTAGATGCTGTTAAAATATTATCCAAACCTATCACTACAGTAGCTCTATCTAGGACATTGAGCACTTTTCTCCCGGACAACGCCGAGTACTTTGAAAATCGAGGAGGCTTCATGAGCACTCCTGAAATCTCTTAGGTATCTTCTCTCCTTCTGATCGTCGAAATAGTCCAAAGGGGAACGAAGATGGCGTTAAAATATTTTCCAAACCTATCACTACAGTAGCTCTATCTAGGACATTGAGCACCTTTCTCCCGGACAACGCCGAGTACATTGATAATCAAGGAGGCCTCCTGGGGACTACTGAAATCACTTAGGTATCCTCTCTACTGATCTGCGAAATAGTCCAAAGAGGAACGAAGATGGCGTTAAAATATTTTCCAAACCTATCACTACAGTAGCTCTATCTAGGATATTGAGCACTTTTCTCCCGGACAACGCCGAATATTTCAAAATCAAAGAGGCCTCCTGGGGACTACTGAAATAACTCTTATCCATTCCCCCATTCTTTTTCAGCGTAGATGCTGTTAAAATATTATCCAAACCTATCACTACAGTACCTCTATCTAGGACGTTGAGCAAAAAAGGAGAGATAATGCATGGGATGAGTGCATCATGACAACGGACCCGATACGACCCTACCTTAACACTTCTCAAAAAAGGAGGAGATAATGCATGGGATGAGTGCATCATGAGAACGGACCCGATACGACCCTACCTCAACACTTCTCAAAAAAGGAGGAGATAATGCATGGGATGAGTGCATCATGACAACGGACCCGATACGACCCTACCTCAACACTTCTCAAAAAAGGAGGAGATAATGCATGGGATGAGTGCATCATGACAACGGACCCGATACGACCCTACCTCAACACTTCTCAAAAAAGGAGGAGATAATGCATGGGAATAGTGCATCATGACAACGGAACCGATACGACCCTACCTCAACACTTCTCAAGAAAGGAGGAGGTAATGCTCACACCGGCGAATACCGTAACCCCCCCACCCCCCAATTTGGCATGAAAGGAGGAGGTAATTCCTATCATGATAACAGAACGGCCACAGGGAGGGAGAGGGGGGGGGGAAATATTAGCGTCTATTAATAATTAAGAAAGAAAGTGTGAGAGGGAAAAAATGACAGAAAGGAAAACTGCCACTCTCTGACGTCATGATGACGTGATATAACCGGACACAATTTAGGTCAAGACCGGGTACATCCGGCAAGGGATTATGGGACAGGGGCGGATGTGATTGAGCAACCCTTGTTTCACTACACACTCTTAACGTAGGATTCCTATGTTGTTATTGATGCATCCGGACAGAAGTTATTGGATGATCTGATAGAACCGGACAGAATTTAGGGCAAGACCGGGTACATCCGGCAAGGGATTATGGGATGTTTACTGCATTTTTATCGGATTAGTACATAAATACATTAGATTATTTCGAATTCACTACATATTAACTTGTAAAAAGTCGTGTAAAATAGTTGATATTCAAAACTCATGTAATAAGTTGTTAAATAGTATTATACAATGTTTGTTAAAAGAAAATCATAGTTATTATTACTTGTTAATTTATTAATGTAATTTAAACAGTGTATAGTGGATAGATCGCGCTACTGCTGTAGATTTGTTATAAATACTGATAGAAATCTCTCCAAAAATTTTAATTTCGGATGCTTACTCAGCCTTTTGGCTAAGATCAAAGTGTAGTATAAGGCCAAGACGGAAAAGCACTTAGAAGAGAAACTAACCCGGGTGGTGGCTGAGGGGGATACTGTAAGCATAGAACTAACTAAACAAGACCTACGACGTGAGGCTAGCGAGCGCTATGAAGGCCAAGTAGTTAGGGCTAGGCTAAGGAAAGTTTCCAATGAAGCCGTGAACTGCGACGTAGATGAGCGTAGGGAAGTTTCGAGGCGTGGCTCGGATAGATACATTGGAAAAGTCAAGCACCCAGATGGACGTGCCTTGGAGTCGACTCGGGAGATCTGCGAGGGATTTCGGGAGCATTTCGAGGAACGCTACACCCAACTGCCCAACCTCCCGGTCCAGGAGTTTGGCAACTATTTGGCTGACTCTCCCCGCCTCGATGTGGCTAGAGCAGCTGGTTGTGAAGGCAGGGTTATGGAGCGTGAGGTCTTAGCTGCGTTGAAGCAAGTCGGCTGTGACAAATCGCCGGGACTTGATGGTCTGCCCTACGAGATGTATTTGAGGCTGTCGCACATGTTTGTGCCGATTCTGACGAGTGTGTTCAACCACTGGTTTAACCAGGGTTCTATCCCAGGTCAAGTCACCAAGGGAGTGATCACATTGCTAAAGAAGCGGGACAGGCATGGTGGGGAGGAACTAGACGATTACAGGCCCATTACTCTGCTAAACACAGAGTTAAAGATTTTGGCCAAGATCTTATCGAACCGGTTGCAGGGTGTCATCGGAGAATTGATCGAACTTGAGCAGAACTACGCTGTGAAGGGGAGATCGATTCAGAACAACTTGCACCTGATTCGTACGATCATAGAGGGGATAGAAGACGACACGGAAGCCGCGCTGATCAACTTGGATCAGTCCAAAGCTTTCGACAGGGTCGACCATCGCTTCTTGGCATCTGTTTTAGAGACCGCCGGTTTCAAACCGGATTTCCGCAAATGGATCTCTGTTCTATATAGCTCGCAGACGGCAGTAGTACAGGTAAACGGAAGGCGTTCGAAGTCTTTCGCTGTCTCCCGGTCGGTACGCCAGGGTTGTCCGCTGTCACCCCTGCTCTACATCCTTGCACTGGAGCCACTACTTCGCAAGCTAAGGAGTGGGGAGGCAGGTCTGGCCCTATGCGGAATCGCTTTGCCTGGTGGAGCGCGAGCCAGGGTCTCCGCGTTCGCCGATGACATCACCGTCTATGTGTCGTGCTTCCAAGACATTGAGAGGGTGACAGAGGCGCTCACACATTACAAAGCGATCACAGGGGCCAAAATCAACTGTAACAAGTCAACTGGCCTGCGGTTGGGTGCCTGGAGCGGTGACACAACCCTTCCAGCTCCGTTCTGCTGGACAGATGGCCCGGTTCGAATCCTTGGCGTGTGGTTCGGACCGGGCCTCCAGCTCGATAGGAATTGGTCGGAGGTACAGTCAAGGGTCGAAGCGTCGGTTAACACTTGGCTTCGAAGGAAACTCTCCTTAAAGGGTAGAGCGGAGGCGTGCGCCACCTACGTCTTCCCTCTCATCCTTTACCGATTGGCTGTGCTTCCCCTGCCTGTGAACCGCCTCAAGGTGCTCCGGCGCCTTCTGTCCTCACTTCTCTGGGACAGGAAGAGGCATTGGGTTTGCAGCCAGGTCTGCATTCAACGTCCGTGTGAGGGAGGCTTGGGGATGCCTGACTTGACGTGTCATCGAGACGCCGAGAGACTGGCTTTCCTGAGTCGAACATTGACAGAGGAATCTGCGTGGAACCCCGCGGTCGATAGTGCTTTCCCCGACCTTATCCTCGACCATTCGGTTGAGGGCCATTGTAGGCCGAGGGGTGAATCGCAGTTTTTCAGGGAGTGTCGAGCCGCGCTCAAAAAGCTTCCTAGGTCCAGTGACCTTTCGCGGCTTTCTAGAAAAGAACTCCATAGAGGATTAGTGAGGGGGGCAGCTGACGATCCGTTAGTTAAGCGTTGCGGGTGGACAGAGGAGGAGATCCGCTCCGAATGGAGTTGGGCACCGGGAACGAGTCATATCAACAACTCGGAGTTCTCTCTGACCTGGCGATTGGCCCGGAATGCGCTACCCCTTAATGCAATACTGCAGAGATCCGGAATTGAGGACTCACCCGAGTGTCCCCGTTGCGACAGGCTCTTTGAGGAAACGCCTGATCACGCTTTCTTCTTGTGCCATAAGCTCCAGCAGTACTGGGAGTACGTCAATGAGGTGACGGCTCGCATCGATCCTGAGCAGCCGCTGCCACTGCACCTAGCTTACGTAATAGACAACGTCTGTCCGCCGTGGGATGGGGAGAGACGAATGGTGTTTCTCGTGATCCTGGCTGTAGCGCGAATGGTGGTGTGGACGTCGCGTCTGAGAAATAACCAGGGGGTTGAATCTTTCGCTGATCAGGATCTGATCGCATTCTTCAAGCACCAGCTGAAAGTCAAGATCAGATGTGATAGGAAAAGATTACACTCCTCGGTTTTTGAAAAAAGGTGGATACAAGTAGCGAGCTTGTGTGTACGAAAAGGAGTCAAGTATGAGTACGTGTTCCCGGCCTGAGCATGGCGTGCACGGTTCCTTGTCCAGTCGGACCCCAGCCCTTTGGGTAAGTTTAGCCTCTTATCTAGTTGAATGAATGAGTTATCCCACCCTCCTGGTAATAGAAACCCTCCAAGATGCCCACTCTCCACTTTCAATTTTTTGTCCTCAGCCCCACCCCAACTTGCACTTATCTTGGAAGGACACCACCCACTCTCCAAACTCCATCCCCCACTCTCTTTTTTCTCCCACTTAGATCCCACCCCCATTTAGAGACGAATCTGCTTGTTTTTGGTTCGGAACAAACCGGAAAACAGTGGGCAGTCTAATATTTAGAAAGGGTTAGGAGGGTCTTACTAACTGGGTTTTGCTTTTCTCCCCTACCCCATTATACTCCAATGAATTTCTGTAAATATAACCATTTTATTTATTTATTTATTTTACTATATGTGAAAAAAAAAAAAAAAAAAAAAAAAACCCGAAGGAAAATTTTAAGATTGCAAACTAATTTTACAATAGCCTAAGTAGGACTGCCCCTAGAGTAAATGTGGTATTGTGGTGACTGAGATGATTCTAGTTAAGAGTAGGATAGACAATTTTATTACCTTTGACAAAGGATGACCAACGACACCCACCCCCACACTTTTGATGGTCTTGTGCCTAATTTGTTTTGAATATTAACATGTATTTTCTGCAAATAAATTTTTCAAAGTGTAGTATCTGTTCTCGGCATTTTTGCCTTGAGATCAAGTGTATTATCTAGTCCTATCCAGTAGGTGGCGGTTTTACACTGTCGAATCAAAAATCAGATTATCATTTTTTTTTTTTTAATCCTTTTCCTTTTGGGCATTTCTTCTCCCCTAAAGGTTGAGGTCGTGATCTCACCGACCGTTACTCATACTCTCCCCCCCTCCCCTAAATTTCGCCTGAGGCGTTCACACCTGCGAATGCTGGCACTCCACCTCCCTAAGTTTCACCTGAGGCGTTCCACTGGCGAATACCGATTTCCCCCAGATTAGGCCTGAGGCAATCATACCGGCGAATGCCGACACTCCCCCCTCCCCAGATTTGGCCTGAGGCGCTCATACCGGCGAATACCGATACTCTCCTCTCCCCCAGATTTGGGCGCTCACACCGGCGAATGCCGACAACCCCCCTCCCTCCCCCAAATTTGGCCTGAGGAGCCCCGCAACCGAATACTGAGACTCTCCCTCCCCCCAAATTTGGCCCGAGGCGCCCCAACGCCGAACGCCGACACTCCCCCATCCCCAGATTTGGCCTGAGGCGCCCCACCGCCGAATGTCGACACTCCCTCTCCCCAGATTTGGCCTGTGGCGCTCACATCGGTGAATGCCGACATTCCCCCCCCCCATATTTTGCCTGAAAGGAGGAGGTAATGCCTGGAAGTATTATATCAGGATAACAAAACGGCCATAGTGTGGGAGTGAGAGGGGAAGAAGAAAGAAAGAAAAAAAATGGTTGTAGTGTGAGTGAATTTCTACCCGCCACTCCCTTACTCTGACGTCATATCTAGTTTATCGTGACTTTGCATTATTTTTCTTCTCAAATTAGTATAAATAACGTTGAAAAATAGAGTTAAAAGCCACCCCCCATTGGAAAAAAGTGCTCAGTCGACCCCGGAAGAGTCAATTTTTTTTTTCCGGTTCCGAGATATTACACGCGTCTGGGCTGGCCGGTCGGAATGATGTCACCCGTGTGACCGTGTGTTGGGTACTTTCGGAGGAGAAGCTTTACATACATACATACATACATACATACATACATACATACAGACAGGTGACGTTTATATAATAGACTAGCAGGGCTACCCGGCGTTGCTCAGGTTATAGAATAGAAGAAAAATTGCGTGTGTAACATCTTTATATTCAAACTTCTATTTCTCTCCCTTTCTTTATAGCCGTCTCTTTATCTTTCTACTTTTCTCTTCTCTGGTCGCCCAATTTAACAACTACTTTCTCATTTTGCCTTTTGCGAAAGCTGTTTCTTCTCCACCATTCCTCTTACGTTGGCCAGGGCAAAAGTATGACATATTTCTATAAAAAGTACCACCTCTGTCTGTGCCTTCTATATAGGTACATAATATATAAGTACCTATCGCCACTCTGGTGTGAATGCTAAATCCGTATCTATTGTCGCCCAGGTGCGCATGGTATGTACTTACTTATCACCATCCCTGTTCACATGCTATATACGTACCTATTACAGCCCCGGTGCGCATACTATATACGTACCTATTGGCGTTGCACGGCGATCACTTCTCCAGTCGCCCTCCTTCCACAGTTGCCAGGAGTAAAAGATGTCACGTACATGGTTGCCAATTCACCCTGGCTACACTATCTCCGGCCTCCCCAAAACTCTGCACTACCTCTCCATTCCCTGGAGTAAAAATGTAACATTTCTATTAAAAGTACCATATTTGTCTTC
Source organism: Sepiola atlantica (assembly GCA_963556195.1). Classification (NCBI taxonomy): domain Eukaryota; kingdom Metazoa; phylum Mollusca; class Cephalopoda; order Sepiida; family Sepiolidae; genus Sepiola; species Sepiola atlantica. The sequence goes on along the minus strand of OY744515.1, from coordinate 171,442,592 downwards.
ATTATTAATGTTAATAAGGGTGTTTGTTTATTTACTTCTTCATGTCCGTGTATGTTAGATAAAATAACCTAGGTCGATCAGGCCCCTCTGACAGCAGTCTTTGTTAATGATAATAATGGTGTCTATTTACTTCTTTCATGTTTGTGTATGTTAGATTAAATAACCTAGGTTGATCACCGATTAAATATTTTATATGAATATAATAAATGGTATCAATGGGGAAGAATAATTTTTTCTTTTAAATTCACCGATCGAGACATTATTTTATATGAATATAAATAATAGTGCTAACAATGGGGACCCTTCCTATTACATTCTACTCAGACTCCGTAATATACCATTCGGGTTGAACTCCAGGCCTTGACTCTTTCCTGAACATCAGACTCTGACTCCTACCCGAACAATTAGGACCTGACTACTTCCTGAAGAGCTGGCTCCGACTCCTTAAACATCGGGGTGACTCTTTCATATACTGCAAGCTCTGAATCTTTTCCCGAACCTCCAGCTTTGACTGTTTCACGATTTCACTGCTCCCCGAACATCAGTTTTTTTTTTTTAATCCTGTGCTATGGTGTGTATAATAAACACATCTGCTCTATCTAGGATATTGAACTCTATTTAATTAAACACTCGTTCTATGTAGGATAATGAGCACTTTTAAAATAAGGAGGCCAAGAGAGCACTATCACAATCAAGCGCCTAGAACTTGTTAAATTTCAATGTAAAAAAATGCTGACTGATTTGCTATTCTCTTTTACTGGATAACATTAAAAGCAGTGTTTAATTATTGATAACATTAAAGGGAAAATGCCAATGTTACCTTACTGTAAAGAATTTACTATTTTATGTTAACCTTCCACTAACCTTGCTCAGCAACAAATGTCTTAGCTGGGTTATTTAACATATATATATTATTTTTTTTTCATATGTTAGAACAATGATGACCGACGACACTCTTTCCCACACTTCTGACTGTCTTGTGTCTAATTTGTGTTATGAGTAAATGTGGTATTGTGGTGACTAACATTCTAGTTATAGTAGGATATACATTTTTATTACTTTAGAACACTTTTGAAAGCCTTGTTTTGAATGTAATTTTTTCATATTTTCTGCAAGTAAATAATTCAAAGTTTAGTATTTGTTCAGATGGATGCTACAACCCTTAATTGGTAACTGAAGTCGGTACCAGTTTAAGTGTTTGGTTAACGTCCGTAAAAACTAAAAAGAATGAAAGTTTACAACTTGTTCAATAAAGCAAAAAGCAAATATAAGGTTATGAGTAAATGTCGTATTGTGGTGACTGATCATTCTAGTTAAAAGTAGAATAGACCGAATTTACAGAAAGCTGCTGTATTTAGGGTAAAGAACACCGACAGATTAAGCAGGTACACCTTACCAAGTGTTACACTGTTCTATCTAACATATTGAACAGTTACTGATTTAGTATATATCCATTAGTAAATTACACACATGCTATCTCTATGATATTGTGCACTGTTAGATTCACCATAAGACGTACTAAGAGTCACACTATATTATAACACATACTTGCTCTATCTAGAGTATTAAATACATCCGAATGCAGCATTTACTATGTTTTGAGTGTCCTACTGCATTATTGCACACATCTGTTGCATCTAGGGAACTGATCAGTGTTTTCTACAAAATACAACATTTAGAAAGTGTCCTAGTGCAGTAATAATTTATTGCTCCTGAGTTTGTTTCAGATTATAAACCTAGGCATGAACAACAAAACAATAGTCAAAAAATGTGCTTAACATATTTAAGAAAAATTATTAGTTTATTGCTCAATATATTGAAACACATTTATTTTAAGTTTGTTCACCACTTTCAAGCAAGAATATAATGAAAAAAAAACAAAAACAATTTTATATTTAAATGGGTGATTTTTATTTTAATGTGTCTTTTGAGAATGTGTAATTGTGTCAAAAGATAAAAACACAAATTTAAAAAAGGAACTGCAGCACTTAATGATATCAATCACAGAAACACATTGTTCAACCGTGATGTTTTAGTAATAAAACGTTTTTTTAACCGTCCTCATTTTGATTATTTGTAATAAGATTTTTGCTATAGTCTTCATTTTATTTTATATAAAAGAATATAAAAATAAATTTCAAGCTACATTGTCATCATCGAAATCTCCAGGTTGATTGTGTGGTTAATGAAACTAAGTAGGCAAATTCACTTAAATGAAAGATGTAATTGGGAAAAACAACCAAATTGTCTGAAATGGAAGATGAAATTAGAAAATATATTATTCAATTGAATTAGTACAGTAATCAAAATGATGTGGCTAAAAATGTACATCATTAATAATCACTTTTTAAAACTCAAAATATGAAAGTACTGAAATGTTTGTGTTAAGTTCTTATTAGTGACTTGCTATCATCAAGAATCCACCCCAAAGAATGTTCTTTCTTTTATGATTTTGAGGAATAGGTAATTAAAAACATGAGAGCTATGACGTAGTTATTATTGCAAGAACAGAGTCCTTCGTTTGTGATGATCAGTGATTTTTTTTTTTTTTTTTACTAATCATACATCAAACTAAAGTCATGTATTAAAAAGAAATTGTTCATAAAGATTACACACACAAAAAAAAATAACTGAAGCAGTGAGTCCTGTGTTTATAAGAATAAATGGTGTCTATTAATCCATGCATAAGGTAATGAGTAGTCTGAATTTCTCTTAATTCAAATTGTGGTATAGCCGGACTCTGATAATCAAATCTGAAGGAAAGAAAGCATCAAATATATAGAACATAAAGGAACCTATTTCAAAGGTGTTCTGAATTGTGAATAGAAAAGGATAAAATGCAGTTTGTTTAAAAATAGATAGTTTTGTAGTAAAAGATATAAAATTACAAAGAACAAATGCTGTACTCTATTGAAAAAGGCTGCTTCAATTGAGATTTTCTGGTACTGGGGGGTCTCAGGCTGTTAAGCAATTCCAAACTTAAACAGAACTAAGATATTGTTTAGTAGTAAAATAGCTTGGCCTTTTGGCTAAGATCAAAGTGTGGTATCTGTTGTGATGGGTGCTGCACTTCATGGATCGGTGTTGTCTTGGCCTTCGGGGCTTGGTTTCCGCCGGTCTGTGGGTCTGATCTGTCCTGTGCAGTTCTAGGAGGTCCACCCTCCCAGGCTTTACCTCCCCTCTTTGGGGAGGAGTAAGTTAATTGCTTGCTGCCTGAAGCGCCCCTGCCGGGGAATGTCGACAGGGTTGCCAGGCAATTTTTAATGGCCAGAGTGCTCACCTTCTCGAGCGCTGGCTTTTCAAATCCCACTTTCAGACCTTGTGTCACATATTCCTATTGTGGGTGGGGGTTAAATAACGCCTTTTGGCTAAGATCAAAGTGTAGTATCTGTTCCGATGGATACTGCACTTCATAGATCGGTATTGTCTTGGCCTTCTGGGGCTTGGTTTCCGCCGGTCTGTGGGTCTGATCTGTCCTGTGCAGTTCTAGGAGGTCCACCCTCCCAGGTTTTACCTCCCCTCTTTGGGGAGGAGTAAGTTAATTGCTTACTGCCTGAGGCGCCCCTACCGGGGAATGCCGACGGGGCTGCCCAAGCAATTTTTAATGGCCAGAGTGCTCACCTTCTCGAGCGCTGGCTTTTCAAATCCCACTTTCAGTCCTTGTGTCACATATTCCTATTGTGGGTGGGGGTTAAATAACGCCTTTTGGCTAAGATTAAAGTGTAGTATCTGTTCCGATTGATACTGCACCCCATAAACTGGTATCGTCTTGGCCTTCGGGGCTTGATTTACGCCGGTCTATGGGTCTGTCCTGTGCAGTTCTAGGAGGTCCACCTTCCCAGGCTTTGCCTCCCCTCTTTGGGGAGGAGTAAGTTTATTGCTTACTGCCTGAGGTGCCCCTACCGGGGAATGCCGACGGGGCTGCCCAGGCAATTTTTAAACCCCACTTTCCCAACCCGACTTGTGGGAGTAAGATAAAAACTGGCCTTGTGCCTAACTCCTGGAGAGGAGTAAATCAATACTCTAGTGTAAATTTGTGTTGACGTTTTCCTTTGTGTAACTTTCTAATAGGAGATGTATTTACTATTGCCTGTTGGGTGAGGTGCTTTACTATATTCACGAGGGAGTCTCAATGGGACTATACAGTCATTTCACTTCTCACCAAAGTGCCATTGTTTTCACTAAGTTTCAGTGCTAATAGTTTTCAAACATTTACTTAGAAAGTGAAAATAATTATAAAAAAAAGAATGTGCACCAAAAAAGTAAACAAAAATATTTTCTCTGATAATGACTGTTTTCCCCTATCTGTCCGACTGTCTCCCTTGCTTCATCTGTGTGCATGGTTTGGTTTATATCATGTAGCAGTATTTATATGGTGTTGCATAGTTAATAGAATAATACACATGCTGTTTATTGAATGTAACATCGACAGACTAATAGATTAAATAGCAAGCAAATAAAAATACTTGTTTGAAACAAAATAGTTGAAGAATACATTACCAGAGCCTTGTTAGCCAGGGTTATACAGAGTGAAACGGGCTATAAGAACTGGTGTAAAGTTACATCCATAACCTCCTAAGCATTTACACTGTTTTACCCTGTTACCACCTCCCAGAACGGGGACCAGAGGTTGGATTTTGGGAGGCATGTTTGGATGTTAAACAACTAAAACCATGTTCTTTTAGTCAATTCACAACTGTCATTCATTTTTAAGTTATTCTCAACTCTGGAGAGGTGTCATTCATTTTTAAGTCATTCTCAACTCTGGTGGATGTGTCATTCATTTTCTAATTATTCTCAACTCAGGGGGGGGGCATCATTCATTATTTAATTATTCTAAACTCTGGGAGAGTTGTCATTTTAGAATTGGTAATTTGTATAAACAAAATGTAGAATTCTGAAAACTCTTGAGGAGTTTGAAATTGGTGACTTACTGAAAAAGAACATGATGACAATGAATATCGGTATTTTTATTGTGTTCTACACATTTCAGTTGTCAATTTTGTTTTGTTTATTCGTTTGTTTTAGATTCTTACGTACCTATTACAGCCCCGGTGCGCATACTATATACGTACCTATTGGCGTTGCACGGCGATCACTTCTCCAGTCGCCTCCTTCCACAGTTGCCAGGAGTAAAAGATGTCACGTACATGGTTGCCAATTCACCCTGGCTACACTATCTCCGTCCTCCCCAAAACTCTGCACTACCTCTCCATTCCCTGGAGTAAAAATGTAACATTTCTATTAAAAGTACCATATTTGTCTTCATTAGTATTGTTAATAAGGGTGTTTGTTTATTTACTTCTTCATGTCCGTGTATGTTAGATAAAATAACCTAGGTCGATCAGGCCCCTCTGACAGCAGTCTTTGTTAATGATAATAATGGTGTCTATTTACTTCTTTCATGTTTGTGTATGTTAGATTAAATAACCTAGGTTGATCACCGATTAAATATTTTATATGAATATAATAAATGGTATCAATGGGGAAGAATAATTTTTTCTTTTAAATTCACCGATCGAGACATTATTTTATATGAATATAAATAATAGTGCTAACAATGGGGACCCTTCCTATTACATTCTACTCAGACTCCGTAATATACCATTCGGGTTGAACTCCAGGCCTTGACTCTTTCCTGAACATCAGGCTCTGACTCCTACCCGAACAATTAGGACCTGACTACTTCCTGAAGAGCTGGCTCCGACTCCTTAAACATCAGGGTGACTCTTTCATATACTGCAAGCTCTGAATCTTTTCCCAAACCTCCAGCTTTGACTGTTTCACTGTTTCACTGCTCCCCGAACATCAGTTTTTTTTTTTTTAATCCTGTGCTATGGTGTGTATAATAAACACATCTGCTCTATCTAGGATATTGAACTCTATTTAATTAAACACTCGTTCTATGTAGGATAATGAGCACTTTTAAAATAAGGAGGCCAAGAGAGCACTATCACAATCAAGCGCCTAGAACTTGTTAAATTTCAATGTAAAAAAATGCTGACTGATTTGCTATTCTCTTTTACTGGATAACATTAAAAGCAGTGTTTAATTATTGATAACATTAAAGGGAAAATGCCAATGTTACCTTACTGTAAAGAATTTACTATTTTATGTTAACCTTCCACTAACCTTGCTCAGCAACAAATGTCTTAGCTGGGTTATTTAACATATATATATTATTTTTTTTTCATATGTTAGAACAATGATGACCGACGACACTCTTTCCCACACTTCTGACTGTCTTGTGTCTAATTTGTGTTATGAGTAAATGTGGTATTGTGGTGACTAACATTCTAGTTATAGTAGGATATACATTTTTATTACTTTAGAACACTTTTGAAAGCCTTGTTTTGAATGTAATTTTTTCATATTTTCTGCAAGTAAATAATTCAAAGTTTAGTATTTGTTCAGATGGATGCTACAACCCTTAATTGGTAACTGAAGTCGGTACCAGTCTAAGTGTTTGGTTAACGTCCGTAAAAACTAAAAAGAATGAAAGTTTACAACTTGTTCAATAAAGCAAAAAGCAAATATAAGGTTATGAGTAAATGTCGTATTGTGGTGACTGATCATTCTAGTTAAAAGTAGAATAGACCGAATTTACAGAAAACTGCTGTATTTAGGGTAAAGAACATCGACAGATTAAGCAGGTACACCTTACCAAGTGTTACACTGTTCTATCTAACATATTGAACAGTTACTGATTTAGTATATATCCATTAGTAAATTACACACATGCTATCTCTATGATATTGTGCACTGTTAGATTCACCATAAGACATACTAAGAGTCACACTATATTCTAACACATACTTGCTCTATCTAGAGTATTAAGTACATCCGAATGCAGCATTTACTATATTTTGAGTGTCCTACTGCATTATTGCACACATCTGTTGCATCTAGGGAACTGATCAGTGTTTTCTACAAAATATAACATTTAGAAAGTGTCCTAGTGCAGTAATAATTTATTGCTCCTGAGTTTGTTTCAGATTATAAACTTAGGCATGAACAACAAAACAATAGTCAAAAAATGTGCTTAACATATTTATGAAAAATGATTAGTTTATTGCTCAATATATTGAAACACATTTATTTTAAGTTTGTTCACCACTTTCAAGCAAGAATATAATGAAAAAAAAACAAAAACAATTTTATATTTAAATGGGTGATTTTTATTTTAATGTGTCTTTTGAGAATGTGTAATTGTGTCAAAAGATAAAAACACAAATTTACAAAAGGAACTGCAGCACTTAATGATATCAATCACAGAAACACATTGTTCAACCGTGATGTTTTAGTAATAAAACGTTTTTTTAACCGTCCTCATTTTGATTATTTGTAATAAGATTTTTGCTATAGTCTTCATTTTATATAAAAGAATATAAAAATAAATTTCAAGCTACATTGTCATCATCGAAATCTCCAGGTTGATTGTGTGGTTAATGAAACTAAGTAGGCAAATTCACTTAAATGAAAGATGTAATTGGGAAAAACAACCAAATTGTCTGAAATGGAAGATAAAATTAGAAAATATATTATTCAATTGAATGAGTACAGTAATCAAAATTATGTGGCTAAAAATGTACATCATTAATAATCACTTTTTAAAACTCAAAATATGAAAGTACTGAAATGTTTGTGTTAAGTTCTTATTAGTGACTTGCTATCATCAAGAATCCACCCCAAAGAATGTTCTTTCTTTTATGATTTTGAGGAATAGATAATTAAAAACATGAGAGCTATGACGTAGTTATTATTGCAAGAACAGAGTCCTTCGTTTGTGATGATCAGTGATCTTTGGGTCTGATCTGTCCTGTGCAGTTCTAAGAGGTCCACCCTCCCAGGTTTTACCTCCCCTCTTTGGGGAGGAGTAAGTTAATTGCTTACTGCCTGAGGCGCCCCTACCGGGGAATGCCGACGGGGCTGCCCAGGAAATTTTTAATGGCCAGAGTGCTCACCTTCTCGAGCGCTGGCTTTTCAAATCCCACTTTCCGACCTTGTGTCACATATTCCTATTGTGGGTAGGGGTTAAATAACGCCTTTTGGCTAAGATCAAAGTGTAGTATCTGTTCCGATGGATACTGCACCCGATAAACTGGTATCGTCTGGCCTTCGGGGCTTGATTTACGCCGGTCTATGGGTCTGTCCTGTGCAGTTCTAGGAGGTCCACCTTCCCAGGCTTTGCCTCCCCTCTTTGGGGAGGAGTAAGTTTATTGCTTACTGCCTGAGGCGCCTCTACCGGGGAATGCCGACAGGGCTGCCCAGGCAATTTTTAAACCCCACTTTCCCAACCAGACTTGTGGGAGTAAGATAAAAACTGGCCTTGTGCCTAACTCCTGGAGAGGAGTAAATCAATACTCTAGTGTAAATTTGTGTTGACGTTTTCCTTTGTGTAACTTTCTAATAGGAGATGTATTTACTATTGCCTGTTGGGTGAAGTGCCTTACTATATTCACGAGGGAGTCTCAATGGGACTATACAGTCATTTCACTTCTCACCAAAGTGCCATTGTTTTCACTAAGTTTCAATGCTAATAGTTTTCAAACATTTAGTTAGAAAGTGAAAATAATTATAAAAAAAAGAATGTGCACCAAAAAAGTAAACAAAAATATTTTCTCTGATAATGACCGTTTTCCCCTCTCTCTTCGACTGTCTCCCTTGCTTCATCTGTGTGCATGGTTTGGTTTATATCATGTAGCAGTATTTATATGGTGTTGCATAGTTAATAGAATGATACACATGCTGTTTATTGAGAGCTATGACGTAGTTATTATTGCAATAGAGTTATTATTATAGAGTCCTTCGTTTGTGATGATCAGTGATCTTTTTTTTTTTACTAATCATACATCAAACTAAAGTCATGTATTAAAAAGAAATTGTTCATAATGATTACACACACACAAAAAAAATAACTGAAGCAGTGAGTCCTGTGTTAGTCTGAATTTCTCTTAATTGTCGTAAGTGTTTATTAAAAAATTTCAGCAATTGTTTTTTTATTTTTTTTTTGTGAGTTTAATTTTATTTTTTTTTAAATTTATTATAATGGAAAATATCCGAATTTGGCAATTGTTTTTTTATCGTGTAAAGTTCTAATGCCTTAAAAAGAAGTGTATCATATTTAATTATCGACGTTTACGAATGCATATGTGATTGTGTCGGATGAGTTTTTATACTTAAAAATATTGTAATATTATTTATAAAAATATTGTAATATTATTTATAATGGGTGGCACGTTATTATGTAGTCGCTGTCGTATATATTTAGGTGGGGTGGGTGGGGGAACATTTAATCCGTTTACACGGATCTTTCATTTAAAAAAAAAAAAAAAAAAAACTTTAAACTCTAAAAAATAAGAAAAAAAACAATACAAAAACTTTAACAAATTCTGATATTTTATTGTAATAAGTAAGGATAGTTCTGCATTTCAAACGTCACTTGGACTTAATAATTGAAGAGTTCCATTCATTCCACCGAGTCAACCGGAAGTGCCAGACTGAATGTAAAATCATCGATTTATCTTATTCTATGAATGAAAAGTTTCTGAAAGTAGGCAACAGTAATTTCTGAAGTGAAAATTTATCAATGAAATGAGTAGTTAGTGATTTTTTTTATTGTAGGAATAAGATAAAAACTGACCTTGTGCCTAACTCCTGGAGAGGAGTAAATCAATACTCTAGTGTAAATTTGTGTTGACGTTTTCCTTTGTGTAACTTTCTAATAGGAGATGTATTTACTATTGCCTGTTGGGTGAGGTGCCTTACTATATTCACGAGGGAGTCTCAATGGGACTATACAGTCATTTCACTTCTCACCAAAGTGCCATTGTTTTCACTAAGTTTCAGTGCTAATAGTTTTCAAACATTTACTTAGAAAGTGAAAATAATTATAAAAAAAAGAATGTGCACCAAAAAAGTAAAAAAAATATTTTCTCTGATAATGACTGTTTTCCCCGATCTGTCCGACTGTCTCCCTTGCTTCATTTGTGTGCATGGTTTGGTTTATATCATGTGGCAGTATTTATATGGTGTTGCATAGTTAATAGAATAATACACATGCTGTTTATTGAATGTAACATCGACAAACTAATAGAATAAATAGCAAGCAAATAAAAATACTTGTTTGAAACAAAATAGTTGAAGAATACATTACCAGAGCCTTGTTAGCCAGGGTTATACAGAGTGAAACGGGCTATAAGAACTGGTGTAAAGTTACATCCATAACCTCCTAAGCATTTACACTGTTTTACCCTGTTACCACCTTCCAGAACAGGGACCAGAGGTTGAATTTTGGGAGGAATGTTTGGATGTTAAGCAACCAAAACCATGTTCTTTTAGTCAATTCTCAACTGTCATTCATTTTTAGTTATTCTCAACTCTGGAGAGGTGTCATTCATTTTTAAGTCATTCTCAACTCTGGTGGATGTGTCATTCATTTTCTAATTATTCTCAACTCAGGGGGGGGGGCATCATTCATTATTTAATTATTCTAAACTCTGGGAGAGTTGTCATTTTAGAATTGGTAATTTGTATAAACAAAATGTAGTTAAAATGAATTTAGAATTCTAAAAACTCTTGATGAGTTTGAAATTTGTGACTTACTGAAAAAGAACATGGTGGCAATGAATATTGGAATTTTTATTGTGTTCTACACAGTTCAGTTGTCGCTTGAAGAGCTTAGTTTTACTGTCCCAGGTATAATAAAGTGGAACTTCCGAGTAAAAAAGTGTACGTGCAAAAAAATCTGTTTGACACAATTTGAAGAAAGCTGTTAGAGTGGTTGTAGGTGGATTTGCAACTCTATCTGCTGCAGTACTTTCAGTAAAGTATATCCGCTGTCAATTTTCTAGAGTAACTGATAGGTGAATAACTGGGGGATGATGTACATGTATGTGAAAGTTAAGTATTCTCCAAATGGCTTCATTGGTTGATATGTAACGTCCTGTTTCGTATCTCTTAACTTCATCATGAGCATTACTTTCAATTGTGAAGATAGCTTGATCACTACCTTTATTTACATATTTACAAATGTATTTTATTGATTTCACGCTGTTGCAGTATTCAACATTGATATGTGCATCAAAAATCTTACAAAGCAGTTTATTATGTGGTACAACCCATCGGTTGTCTACAGGAACCGTTATGTTGCCAGGTAGGGTAACTGTCGTCTCAAAACCTCCAGCTAAAGGAGATAGTCGATATTGTGGGTAGCCATTTGTATCCGATTGAGTTTCACTCAAGAAGTGTCTGGGATATCTCTTACTGTAGTGTCCATCTTTGAGACAGAGTGAACATCTGTTTATGTTTCCACATGGTCCATGAATCATATGGTGCCTAATGATATCATGTAAAACCGGATCTGCCACTGGATCCGGAATTTCCGCACTGATAACTGAATCTATGTCAGAGGATCTCAATTTTTGTTGAAGCCAAACCAGACAATGAGCATGTGGCAATCCTCTTTTCTGCCACTCAACAGTGTACATGTATGCTATGACCACTCCTAAAATGTTTCCTTTCATTAGGAGTTGGATACCTAGCTTTAGATGGAAAACTCTTGCTATGAAAATCTTGAAAATGTGGCAGGTTAGTCACGTCTGATTTGCAAGAAATTAAACCAATTTTGATCTGAACCATGTATTGTGTTAAAAGTCCAAAGGATATGTTATTGTATGTAATATGTTTCTGATGTGTATCAATTGGGCAAATAAAGGGGGGGCATTAACAACTATTTAAAGCATGTAAATTCTATTTCCGTATGGAGCTTGAAAGGCAAACAAATCTGATGTGTTGGTCAGTAAATACTACTGGAAGTTATTGTAGTAAGTGTGAAACAGAAATATTGTTGTAGTCGAGTGGTGAACACTATCGACAATATGTCGCTTGCCACCGCCTCACGGGTAAATCTAAGTCTAAATTAATGTCAATTAGTGTATGTTGAAAAAAGAAGAAAATGTATTTAATATAAGGGCAGCAGTTTTGGGAGGGGGGGGTGATTGTAATGTGGCTCTGTAGGCCTCTTTAATTTTCAAAGGCCCCCTTATCACAGACAGAGTAAGTGTTTATTAAAAAATTTCAGCAATTGTTTTTTTATTTTTTTTGTGAGTTTAATGGGTTTTTTAAAAAAATTTATTATAATGGAAAATATCCGAATTTGTTAATTGTTTTTTTATCGTGTAAAGTTCTAATGCCTTAAAAAGAAGTGTATCATATTTTATTATCGACGTTTACGAATTCATATTTGATTATGTCGGATGAGTTTTTATACTTAAAAATATTGTAATATTATTTATAAAAATATTGTAATATTATTTATAATGGGTGGCACGTTATTATGTAGTCGCTGTCTTATATATTTAGGTGGGGGTGGGTGGGGGAATATTTTTTATTGTAATAAGTAAGGGTAGTTCTGCATTTCAAACGTCACTTGGACTTAATAATTGAAGAGTTCCATTCATTCCACCGAGTCAACCGGAAGTGCCAAACTGAATGTAAAGTCATTGATTTATCTTATTGTATGAATGAAAAGTTTCTGAAAGTAGGCAACAGTAATTTCTGAAGTGAAAATTTATCAATGAAATGAGTAGTTAGTGATTAGTCAATAGTGATCGTTTAAAACGATTCTAAGAAAGTTCAAATTCTGTATAAGTAACAGTTGTTTTAACTTCATGTAAATAAGTAAAATGTAAATCTTTATATTAATTGTTAGGTGTTTTTTTTTTTTTAATTATTATAATATGAAATATCGGAATTATTCATTTTGTTTTTTGTAGAAGTATATCATATTTAATTAGCGACGTTTACAAATTCGTATTTGATTACGTCGGCTTAGTTATAGGTAGTCGATGTCCGTTACGTGTAATGATGACGAAAATAGAAAATCCGTGTAAATTGAATACATGTCCACGCGTATTTATTACAATAAAATTCAAGGATGTCGTTTTTTGAATATTTTTTTCTCATAGTCGTTAATGGAAATCCCATTTGTAAAAAGTATTTGCTTAGTTTACGAACGAATTCTACCAAACAGGTCGGTCCAAATAGTATAGAAGTCACAGATTTGTTTTAAAAAAAAAAAATGAAAGGATAATTGAAATCCCATTTGTAAAAAGTATTTGCTTAGTATAAACTAATCAGTCCGGTCCAAATAGTGTAGAAGTCACATATTTGTTTGTTTATAAAAGAAGTGAAAGGTATAATTATTGGTATATATTGATTCTTGAGGTGTATATTTCTTAACAGAAGGAAAACGTTAAAAAAATTGTATCTTATATGTTAGAGTATAATTTTTTTGGTAAATTTATAGAAGTGCACCTTTCGTATTTCGACCCCTAAAAAAAAAAGTTTCTACTTTTTTTGGCAAATTACATGTAAACAGCCTCAAAAAATATCTGCTAAGAAAAAAATGTATGAAAATTGTTATTATTTTAGAATTTAGGAGGGGGGGGTATTTTATTATATAAGTTATACGTAAAGTGAGCACGCCTTTCTGGTCCACCGAATCTCAACTCTCGTATTTCGACCCCTAAAAAAAAAAAAAAAAAGTTTCTACTTTTTTGGCAAAATTACATGTAAACAGCCTCAACAAATATCCGCTATGAAAAAAAAAAATGAAATTTGTTATTTTAGATGTTAGGAGGGGGGGGGGGCACTTTCCTATATAAGTTATACGTAAAGTGAGCACGCATTTCTTGACCACTTAGAATCGCACCCTAGCGAACACGTGTTGAAAGAAATATTCAACAAACGTTATTTTAGATTTTATTTGGGGCGAAGGGGGGGGGGGGGCAGGTACACATTTGGGCATTTTGGTACTGATATAGCTTTTGAAACGGACAAAAACAGACTTATTCTTTTTAAATGCTTACATTTTTGGGGGTTAGGGTTAGTGTTTGGTTGGATATTCCGAAAAAAGAAACTTTTTAAAATTTTGAGACTTTTCACAAATACAATTTTTTTTGTAAGGGTTAGGGTTAGTGTTGCTTTGTTCGGAATATCCAACTAAGCAAAAAAATTAAGCATTTAAAAGAATAAAACTGTATAATAAATAACACATTCTTATTTTTTCTGCGACATTCATTTTGCAAAACGTGACCATAAGCGCCCAAAATGCATAGAATAAAAAAAAACATTTAAAACATTAAAAACATTCAAAAACATACAAATGCATAGATTAAAAACTCTTAAAACAGTGACCCCCCCCCCTCTTAACATCTAAAATAATAATTTTAATAATTTTTTTTTCATAGCGGATATTTGTTGAGGTAGTTTACATGTAATATTGCCAAAAAAGTAGAAACTTTTTTTTTTTTTTAGGGGTCGAAATACGAGAGGTGCGATTCTAAGTGGTCAAGAAATGCGTGCTCACTTTACGTATAACTTATATAGGAAAGTGACCCCCCCCTCCAAACATCTAAAATAACAAATTTCATAAATTTTTTTTCATAACGGATATTTGTTGAGGCTGTTTACATGTAATTTTGCCAAAAAAGTAGAAACTTTTTTTTTCTTTTAGAGGTCGAAATACGAGAGTTGAGATTCTGTGGACCAGAAATGCGTGCTCACTTTACGTATAACTTATATAGGAAAGTGCCCCCCTCCTAAAATCTAAAATAATAACAATTTTCATAAATTTTTTTCATAGCGGATATTTGTTGAGGCTGTTTACATGTAATTTTGCCAAAAAAGTTGATACTTTTTTTTTTAGGAGTCGAAATACGAAAGGTGCACTTCTATAAATTTACCAACTGAATTCCCCCCCTACGAAATATAAAAGTTATTTGGAATATTGTTTAGTATGTATTATAATATCATATGTTTGATGTGTATTCTTTGTGCAAAATAAATTAAACTGTTTGCTAACGTGAAAATGCTACGAAGAAAGAATAAATAATAGAATAACAATCGCTAAATCTGTAAGTGTTTTTTTGTTTCTGAACTTATTACGTTAGTATTGTAGCAACAATGATAAGAGCTGAATTAGATGAATAAAATAAATATATTTTAATTTGTTGTGTTTTTTTTTGGGGGGGGGGGGAATGAACAATTGTCAGTCAAATGTTTTACCGTTTTATTTGGGGTTGGCTTACGAAGAGAAAAGTAAATATTTACTTGCGTCCCCACGAAGGGAGATTGCATAATAAAGTCATATCGTGTTTTTTTTTTTTACGATACGTTTAATAAACAAAAAAATTAAGTTATAGAAATATTTGTAAATAAAATTATCGATCTTAATTGTTGATTATGCCTGATGTACAGTTATTTTTTAAAATGTATATATTTTGTTTATTTATTAAAATATATTGCGTTTCACGTTGGGAAACTAAACAAACATGTTTTTGTATCTCCCCACGAGGACAGAATGCATAATAAACTCATATATATATATTTTTTTTACGATACGTTTAATAAACAAATAATATTAGCAATAAATATATTTTAATTTGTTGTGTTTTTTTTTTGGGGGGGGGATGAACACTTGTCAGTCAAATGTTTTTATTTAAGTGTGAAAATACCGTTTTATTTCGCTTACGAAGAGAAATGTAAATATTTACTTGCGTCCCCACGAAGGGAGATTGCATAATAAAGTCATATCGTGTTTTTTTTTTTTACGATACGTTTAATAAACAAAAAAATTAAGTTATAGAAATATTTGTAAATAAAATTATCGATCTTAATTGTTGATTATGGATGGTGAGGCCAATGTATATATTTTGTTTATTTATTAAAATATATTGCGTTTCACGTTGGAAAACTAAACAAAAATGTTTTTGTGTCGGTTATTACTTGCCTCCCCACGAGGACAGAATGCATAATAAACTCATATATATATATATTTTTTACGATACGTTTAATAAACAAATAATATTAGCGAATTTTTTTGTTTAAATAAAAATTAAGTTGTTTATAATTGTTGATTACAGAAACAAATAAAAAAAGTACGTAAACTTACGTTTTTCATATTTGGCGCGTTCAAAATGGTCTTATTGAGGAAGTGACATATATTTCACGCATGCGCAAATCGTTTTTGTACTATGTCTTGATTTTTTAAAACATCTCCCCCCCCTCAACGTTTCGAGCCATTTCTATACGAAAATATGAACGTTTCCCCCCAATTTTCAGAGATAGCACGTCTGGGGGCTGGCTGGTTTTAATAAAGTCATCTGCGTGAGTTTCTGTTGGGTAGTATCGGAGGAGAAGACCAACATACATACATACATACATACATACATACATACATACATACATACAGACAGGTGACGTTTATATAATAGATAGAGAGTCTTAATGAATTCACTAGTTTCAGTTTGCATAACTCCTCACGTGCCTCATGAAGTTTCATGGAAGTCGAAGATGTTGGCAGTTTTGGCGAGTAACTGGTAACACTTGATCAACACATCAGATCATTAGTCTGTGAACATTAAAACACAGATAAAAAAGGAAACACACAGGGAGTGTTCTTTTTGTTTTATAAAACATGCATTAATGAAGAAATGCTGTTTAAGTATATATATATATATATATATATATATATATATATATATATATATATATATATATATATATATATGGGAAATGAAAAGAGAAGACACCAAGGGATATTTGTATATATTCATCAACGTTTCGTCTTCATTCAAATACTTCCTCAGGATGATAATTTTAAGAAAAATGTCATGCATGTACATCGAAATATTGGGTTGACATGATGGGTTCATAAGGAAAAGTAGTAGCCGTGTCTACTAAGAGCGCTGGGCGATGGTCCAGGCTGTGAGAAGTCAGTCAGTAGCGAATATGAATATGGACAGCTTTGAGTGGGCACATTAAGGCAGCAGTGAAAAAGTGGTGGGGCAAGAGTGTTAGTGAATGTGTCTTAAGGTGGGAGAGAGGTTTTTGTCGTGGTGAGGTGTGGCATGTATTTTGAGTGGCTGGGGAAAGATGAGGGAAGGGGGATCTCTGTGTGGTTGGTACGTAAGTGGTATCATAGTTTTAGAAAAAGAGTTGAAGAAATGAAGATAACTTGAAAATAGGTCGTGGAATGAATACATCGATGTAAGATACACATTTATATTTAATACAATTATGAGGAAATAAAACATATTTAACAAAATATTCATAAGAAAATAGGCTGGAAGTATAAGAAAGCAAATGAATAAAGAACGTCATTCAAAAGAGAACAAAACTAATATACTTAGCTATTTAACATAGATGACGTGTAAATAACGTCAATGACTATAGCCTACTGATGAGCTCACACGTATTTGAAGAGGAAAACGTGAAAGTGATCTATAAGTGAAACAGTGTGGATTTGTAAGAAAACAACTTATGAAACACGAAACGTATGATAAAATAATGTTTTCAAAAGAA
>OY744515.1:171287725-171420225 GCA_963556195.1 Sepiola atlantica | reverse complement strand
CAAATAAAATAATGATACACACAAAAGATAATGAAATCAAGATTAAAATGAATTTGATAGAACAGGACACAGAATTAAGGAATAGAAAGAAGGGAAGCGTGAAGAGAAGACATTTCTTCGTTCATTGATATTATTGGCTGGATGTCAAGTCATTAAAGCAGCCAAGTGAATATGTTTCAGAGCTGGGGAGCCGCCAGCGTTCGCCTGCAGCTTCCCTTTATGGAAAGGTGAAGCCTGCCTCATCAATATAGAACAGTGGCCGGCTATTCGTCCGTTTATAGACAAGGCTACACCACTCGTCTCGGATGTCACCTCTGCACTCTGCTTTGGTATCGATCCAACTACTTGAATAGCGATTGAATTTCCCAGCTCCAAATCGTCCGAAACGCAGACAAAGTATTAGCATTTTCTTTTTATTCTTGGTTTACTTTTATATTACTTTAGTACTGTGCATTTCTTTTCGTCTTTTTTATATATATTTCTACGAATTAATTTTTGCTTCTTTCGGTTCAAAGTATTGTCGGACATTTTTAATAATTAAAGATTTGCGCAAAAGACCGTTATAGAAATATGAATTCTGCCATCGCATATTAGCCCGACTTTATTATACATAAGTGATCGCTCCTTATTGAATGACAGCTGAATAATAAAGCCATCGGTACCGATTTTAAGAAGAGTATTTCAATTGTGTGTGTATATATATATATATATATATATATATATATATATATATATATATATATATATATATATATATATACATATATATATACATATATATTTATATATGTAATAACTCAGTAGAATTCGACGTAAATAAAATTATCAATATTGTTGTATACTTCCCAAAATTGTTGTATCAACATATATGACTATTTTAATATCACGATGACTAAATATTAATTCTATCATAAGGGTTTTATTCTACAAAGTAATTATATATGATATCTGTTAAACTAAAAGTTCTGATCATTGAACTCGTTGTATCTACTTGTATCAAAAGTATTAACAAATGTTTCATTTCATGTATGTATATAATTGAGTGAGTTTTTGTGGCATTATGTTACAAGTAAGTTTAACTATTTTGACTTACCTTTCCTTGACATATATATATATATATATATATATATATATATATATATGTATATATATGTGTGTGTGTGTATCTGTGCATACACACATATATAAATGCGTATATATATATATATACATATATATATATATATAAATATATATATATATATATATATATATATATATATATATATATATACATATATATATATATATATATATATATATATATATATATATATATATGTGCAGGAAGGGGTGTTCGTATAATTATTTTTTAAAAATGGTATTACCTTTTTTACTGGATCACAGACATTCAAGCGCTATTTCAGACACTACATCCGAGTAATATTTTTAATATTACAAACGGTCGTTTTTAGTGATATTATTTGTGTCTCCCTTGTACTTGGTTAACCGGGTATATTCACCCGGTAGTGTTTTCAAATTCATTTGAGTGTGGTTGCTTCTATTATTAGTGGTATAATGGAGACCTTCCTGAAATTCTAGTTCGTTTTCATGTCGTCAGTTAGACCTTAGTAGTTCTTTTGCTTCTGTTTTGTTTTAGCCGGCAATATTATGTACACTAACTTCAACTACGGTTGCTAATATTCCCCATTTTGTTCAGATATCACTGTCTTGTTTAACATCTCTGTGTTCTCTATATACAGCTGTAAGGATTGCATAGTAAGAGTGGTTGGTGTATGGCTACTTTACAACTGGCATTTCTTGTATACGTTTTTAGGTTTTGCTGCTACACTGTATATTCCATTTTTTACAGATGTCTAAGTGAAGATATTTACACACTCCGTTGTGTCGCATTGCATAGCGGTCATCTCTAGCCGAACCTCACAACTAAATATCAGTTGGCTCAAACTCCCCACTTCTGTCTCACAGAGCCATGCGTATCTTGGGGTGGCTTAGACCACACATATTTTCAAAACCATTGCCATCAAACATTGATCCTAGGCAGCCATTATCATTGTATCCTAATCATAATTGAGGGATCCTCTTCTCAGCCACTTTAGAGAAATTTCTGTATCAATATATCCTTGGGATAGTTTATCCAGAAATATTAAGCACGTAGCGTTGTTGGTAGGTTCATTCTTGTAGTTCTCTGCAATGGAAGGTATTGGTTTTATTATGGCGGTTCGTTTGTGCTATTTACGTTGCAGTCTTGCTCTCCGTTTCTTACTGATTTGTAAGACCGTCTTGTCCAAAATGTCTTGCAATTTTATTATAGCGGTTGTTCTATTGGAGTTGGTTGATTTGTGTTAGCGCCCTAACATTACATGTGGGGTCTAGAAACTCATCAGGTTATCGCATGTGCTTACAACAGTGACTTGATACGGATGGTCAATTTCTGAGAGACCCATCTATCTGGCTCATTTTGTCAAGTACAGCGTTGCTAGACACTGAGTTATGTACATTAATTTGTGCAGTGTGAACATTGTCCTCGTTTTAATGATTTGTGGTGCCAATACATAATGCCACATATGTATGCTGTCACTGACATAGCTAGTTTGTTAATCCCAGTTACTTTGTGTTTGTTTGTCACTTGTGTTTTGCAATTTTTTTCTATCCCAGCTTACATATCCTCTGGCAATTGTGTTCTCATCTTGACATGTTGAATTACACCGTTTTCTTCTATGCTAACATATTTGTATGTTTCCTGCTCTTCAATGTATTTGATGTCAGTATATTCATCAAGCTGTATATATTAACCTTTGGGTCTTCTTCTCAGCTCTGAGGGAGCACTTGGCACATTTTCCTGGCTAAACTGTATTTCAATATTTTTGGATAAAGAATTGTCAACATGCGATAGTCGGCTTTAGTTAGCGTCTTAACTGGCACACAGCTTGATGTCATCCATAAACAGAAGGTGCTTGACATTTTTACTTCGGTATTGTTTATGCCGTAACTAAAGTTGTAGGCATTCCGGCTTTTATTGTCAGAATTTACTTAGCGGATCTATTGCCAAGCAAATGAGTAGATGTTATAAATTTTCACTTCGGTAAATGTACTTTATGTACATTAACGTCGGGGGAGTGTAATTCTCCCATTAGTGGGGCTTGATTTAACAGTAATCCCCCACATCTTTATATGTACACTAGACCTCTTCAAAATTTACCTTTTTCTTCAAACATATGGAAACTGCTATTATTCCCATGCTCCAAGGTCAATAGTAGCTAGATATACCAGTGATTGTGATCTTGGACCTTGGCTATGCCTGCCTCAAGAGCCATATAATTTTATTGTTGACGTTTTTCAAAAACGCTACAAAATATGGGATATTATGTCCTTATTTTCATTGTAGCTTTCCAGAGGTTGATGCTATAGCATTGAAAGTGGTACCAAATGAAAGCTAATAAAATGTTCTTGCATATGGTAGTAAGCACAATAAAACACATGAACACCTGTGTAAATGTTAACTAATTTTAATTCACAAACCGCTGGGACACTACAAAAAATCAGTTTGGTAGTATGATAGCACTGCACTGACACATATATTGCATAAGAAACTGTCAGATAGGATGTTACTAATACATGTATTATCATTTGTTCAATGTAGCTTTTTTGAACCTTTCAATTTTTTTCCTGTTGTACTCCACAACTTGTAGTAAGCAGCTTCTTTGCTCTGAGTCACTTGTGATCTGAGTTGCAAAGTCACTCATTAGTTTCACACCTCTCTCAGCCACATCATTGGTCACTTTCACTGACCTCACACACTTCTGTGCATTCCTGTAGCTGTCCTTGTCTTCCCAGGTGTCAGCAGGAGTAGTGAGCCAGTCACATCTCACTCGAAGAGCATCAAACAGAAAGTGAGACTCTGGCCCTACCAGGTCTGTGAGAACTGTAGCTGCATTGATGACAGGAAACACTGGCTTGCCTTTCCTGTAACTCTCAGGTGTCTCTGTTTCTGACAGCTTGACTGCGAGCTTCTCTTTTGCAGACTTGGTCATGCTGGCATGTTAACTGAACAAGGTGAATGGCACTAGTTCCTGGGTCAGATACCAGCGGTGGTTGTTCATTTTCTTGAGAACAGAGGTTGCCAGTTCATAGTCATACTGCTTGTATTGCAGCATGTTATTCATAAGCTGGAGGTCATGGATAGGTGCATCAGCTGCAGATGTGGTGGTCACCCAGTGGCTGGTGTAGAATAAGGTCAGGAACTTGTTCATCCTCTCCAGCTTGAAGATAGTGTCCGTGTTGTATTTTAGTTCCTTGGAAAACATGAGCATTTTCATACAGTAAATGTTCCTGGCCATCCAGCGGGCTTGGTGAATGGCACCTGGCTTGGCCCAGTGGATACCTCGAGGAGGTTCCTCACCAAGCAGGATCAGGCACAGCTCTGCTACCTCTCTGTAATCTGCCCTCGGACTTGCTTCCTCAAGGAAATTGCTTAAGACTGCAATTGTGCTTGTCTTCTTCTGTTTCAAGTCTTGTTCAACTAGGCCCAGAACTCTTGGACAGTCCTTAACCAACTTGTCCCACTTCTCTTTCACATTGCTGAACATTAGGTTTTCAGGACTCTTGACCTTGCTGAACACAGCCTCCCATACACTTCCAATTATTACCTCTGATATGTGATGGCGACAAGCGAAGTAGAATACCTTTTTGCCTAGTTTTTCTTCAATAAGCTTCGCTGCACCCTTGTTGATGCCACTGTTGCTTGCTGTGGTATCAAATACCAAGCCTACAATGTTGTCTGTGAGACCCCATGCTTCTATCAGTTCCAATGTAGCATTACACTGTTGGATTCCTGTGGAACTTTCTATGAAGGGCACACCAAGCAGCTTCCCTTCTTCATACTGCTGAGTACCAGGGACGAGCACTGCAAGACTTTCCACTGGGTATATTTCACCAAGAACATCCCGTAGAAGTTTTCCATCCCAGTGTAGTGTGCAGTAATCTGGCGGACTTTCCTTGAAGTTATTCATGTAACTTTGGCACAAGTTATGACGAGTGTTTATCCTATTTCGTCTTGTAGTAGAGGCTGATATAACAAAGTCATCAAGATCTGCGCCTCCTGCCTTCAACACTGCAAGACACCATGGCTGTAGTCTGGTTGTCAGAGAGTGACAACCGATTTGCAGTGCTACAAATCTCTTCACTGGTCATAACTGAGTGTGGATAGTGTAAGGTTATCGTACTTGGTTTTTATGAACAGCTTGGTGTTGTCTCAGTGTATTCTGAACCCTCACTAGTACCAGAGCCTTGACTGTTCTCTGGGTCTTCATCACTTGAAATTTTCCAAACTTCTGCTGCTGCAGCAGTCACTGATGATAACATTCTCTCTTCTCTTTCTTCTCGGAAGCTTTTCTCTCTAGACTTCTTCTCAAACACCTTATCATGACCTGACATGTGTGCCAGGCGAGTTGTCTGTTGGTCCAAGTAGAAATTGACGTCCTCTTCCTTGGTCTCCTTTGTGAGCAGCCTGTTGCTTCTTGTCTCCTCCACAGCAACCTTTGCTTCAATATCAAATAACTTGTCTAAGTCCTTCAGAAAGTTAGCTCGCTTCTCTTCCTCTGGTTTGTTATTTCTTCCCTCGTTTTTAACAATTTTCCTGTACTTTTCATGGAGGATCATGAAACGGTTGACTGCATTTGGTCTAGTTAGTGTGTTAATCCTTTCCATATTCCAGAATGGCAAAACGACATCCACTGTATCATGGGCTAAAGACCTATTGTCACTGTTGGGATTATCATTCCTCAAATGCAGGAAATACTGGAACACCTGGCGATTAGTAGGAAGTTGAGAGCCCCTGATGTTGGAGCTGGGTTGCCCAATGAGATACGCATCACTAAATGACCTTGTGGCAGGAGTTGCCACCTTACTTCTCTTTTCAGTTGGTTCATCCCGTTCACTTGTATCGCTGACCACTTTCCCACAGCATAGTTGTCTTCCAGATGCCATGTTGTCAGCAGTTCACAAATCTTAACAAATCAGCTTTAACTTACAATATGAAATAAAGAGATAAAACATACTTAGTGATAATAAAGTATATACATGCATTAAGAGTAACATTTGTGAGATAAAGTTATGTATTATATGATGGCATCCTTTCCAAGCATAACAAATATATATGTTTGTGCATTAAAATTAATTAAAATTAACACAGGTGTTCATGTGTTTACTACCATATGCAGGAAATGTTTATTAGCTTTTATTTGGTACAACTTTCAATGCTATAGCATCAACCTCTGGAAAGCTACAATGAAAATAAAGACATAATATCCCAAATTTTGCAGCGTTTTTGAAAAACGTCAACAATAAAATTACATGGCTCTTGAGGCAGGCATAGCCAAGATTCAAGATCACAATAACTGGTATATTTAGCTAATTCATACCTTGGAGAATAGGGAATAATATCAGTGTCCATATGTTTGAAGAAAAAGGTCAATTTTGAAGAGGTCTAATGTACACACATTGTTTTCTGGATCCCCAGAGTAATCTTATTCAATTCAATTTACCGCACACGTTATGTGCTTGACAAATTATCATTTACCTTTTAGTAATCGCTCCAAGCGAGTATTACGTTCATCTGCCTATTGACACAGTCCTCATGTATGATATAATTGATTAACACTTGATCTCTGGTGACTAAACACTTTGTCCTGCACTCTGCTTGTTATTTCAGCTTTCTTCTGAAGTCTACTACAGAAGAGAGGTGTTCGTAAATGAGGTCTGCAAAAAGGCCAGTGAAGGGTTTGTCGGTTGTAGTGAGACAGCATATCGGTCTGCATTTAGTAGAGTGTTGTGTCTAACTTGTTTTGGTGTGTGAGGAGTGTATTCCTTTTTACTAGACATGCTAATGTGGTCTACCGACGCAACTACTATAATGTCTAGTGAATACTGTTAGTTGCTTGAGCCAGAAATTGCGTCTTTTGTCCATCCCAGTTTCTTGTGATTCTGAAATTAATCTAACTTGTATTTAACATTCCAGACGTTATCTCTGACTGTAGCATCTCTAGTTTACTTTAATTACTTCGAGCTATATCTAAGGCCCACTTGTCTACTTGATTGTATGGACACTCATTCCTGAACAGAAGCTTCTAGTAGCCTGTAAGCTCTTCTTTTCCCGGTGACTATATCACTGTTAGCGTCACTTTTTCTGTAAAAACAATATCCCATTTGTTAAAACTGTTTGTTTTTTTACTTTCGCCCTGTTCTGATTATTTTTCTTTATTGCAATGCGTGTATTTATGTGTGTATAAAATGGGAGTGCATGCGATCAAATCGACGGCCATACACATGTATGTCTAATAGAATTTGAGAAGAAATAGGCCTACAGGCAAATAACAAAGAATACATAGTTTAATATATACATAGAATGACAAACGTTCTTCTCGAAGATTTTATTTATGATAATTAAATACGCGCAGTTATTTATCACACACTATAACTTCTGTTCTCTTCTCTTCTAAATATTCAGTTTGATAATTATATTTACCAAACAGTTGATTTGGCATAAAACAAAAATATGAATATTAATAAGTGATGTTCAATCCGACATTGTAAAAGGGCAATTACAAATTACAAATTATGATTGATTATTCAGTACGAATGATTGACAATAATACTGTATTGACAAAGTTGCGTTAAATATGAAATAACATACATTTAAATTAAGTAACTGTTTGTCTATATGTATCTCCTGAAAAGTTACATATAGTATCACGAATAAAATACAACATGTACAATGTTTATACAATCGGAGTATATAAATTAGATCGATTATTTAAAGGCAATCCGCTAACTGTAATCATGTGTTGGACTTCTTATGCTCAATAGATATTCGGTAATATCTATAAGTTGTGGTACAGAAGCGTCCGAATTTCTGACTTATTTTGCATTTTAGTAAAGGTGAATTGTTCTATTCAAAGAAAATGTTTTTATTTTAGTAAAAGTGTGAAAACCATTTATGAAAAAAGGCAGAATGATTAAGAGAAACAATGAGTAATACAGAGAAGTAAAGAAAGAGTATTATGTTTAGTCGTTCTAGTAGTATACATATTCGTATGGATGAACATGATGTTGTGTTTAGTGGGTTGTTTGACCCGGCTATACATTATTTTCCATTATAATTTCAAGAGTCAGGTACTTACAAAAGGAACCCCGTGAATGTGGCAATACTCAATCCGAGAAACGTATTCTATTAGATCAATTATATCTGAATTTAACACACTGAAGTTCTACATCACAATCGCCGCTATCTATCAATATTTTTGTAAATATCTATTTCCTTCTATATTTTCTCTTGCACATTTGTCGCGTTTTATCATTTTAGCATGACATTTCTGTCTACATTTATTTCTTATCTTCACTTAGAAGATATGAGTGCATAGGTTTGGAGGAAATTGTGTGATAATAAATGGGCAGACAGATATTTGCTGATATACAAGCTGATATCGAAAGAGAAAACAGCTAGAGGATATAGACTGATGGTGTTTACATTCGACATTTTCGATATTTTCTTGGAAATATATTTTCCAGGGAAAGATTGCAGGTCCCTAGATATGGGTACATTCAAGGGAACAACAATATATGTATATATTTGTCGACACACCGCCAGTAATTGGAAAGGCTCATGTCTATGATGCCATAACATCTAAAAAAAATAATATTGCAGAGTGGGCGTCATTCAGGGTGTTTATAAACGGGAAATACACCAGAAACCTATCCCAGTATATTAGAAGGAACTCTGTAAAAGAATACATATTCTAAAACTAAATACAATGCGTATTACTATCTTCTTTGATAAAAAAAAGTGACTAAATTAACATGTATGTTGTATGTGTCAGTCGTCCAGGAATATGTTACATTCTACATAATTTTTGTATTATTCAAAAAGTCAACTTACTTCTTGATGTGTTTGTTTGCATTGTGTATGTAGTTTCTATACTAATATATTGGGGTGTTAGTAAGGGCTAGACACGGATTAAAATAAATGCATCACACACCTTTAGAGGTTTAAGAGAAATACGCTAGTGCAATACGTATTATACACGTATTTCTGATATATTACTTGCGTATGTATGTTCCATTATCATGGAAACTGCTACAATAACATAACTGGGTGTTTTTTCGCGACGGACTTCAATAAATCGGTAATATTTCATGAATTTATATTTGGAAGTTGGGGATGAAGATATTTATTCTGACACTATAGTGTCTAAAGTGATTATATAACTATATCTAGATGAAAAGTACAATAGCATCGTGGGGTGTAAATTTTTTAAATATGCCTGAAGATAAAAAGCTTCGAAAATTCCGCATAGCGTCTCATAGATAGAACACCCGAATCATGATAAGATGAAACTGTATTGCTGTCTGTACATTTGATTTATATTAAAAGGTGTATAATACTAATGTTAGGTATGTTTTGGCAATATAAGGTCCTGCACAAAACACTAATATACCTTTACAAAAATATAGCCGACAGTATTATATAAACTCTAAAATTACAATGACGTGGTTACTTAAGATAATAAGTACTACACTAATAGTA
The DNA here is from genome assembly GCA_963556195.1 of Sepiola atlantica. Taxonomy (NCBI): domain Eukaryota; kingdom Metazoa; phylum Mollusca; class Cephalopoda; order Sepiida; family Sepiolidae; genus Sepiola; species Sepiola atlantica. The sequence goes on along the minus strand of OY744515.1, from coordinate 171,410,642 downwards.
TAGAGGGTAATGGTCCACATAAGATATTCATAAAAAGGAAACCTATCACGAAGGACCTACATTTTCCCAGATAAATTAGTGCATAATATCACGTTATCTGAAACTACATTGCACATATTATAGTTCTATTTATGTAATTGTGTATAAATGGTGATCAAAATTACAACGCAGTGTCTTTTCCCGCGTCAGACGCAAATGCAAAATAAATATAACAACAGTTAATTACGTTCATTAGACAGATCCACAGACATATAAAAATTCTGAATTTACATTCTCAAGGATACACATATCATCTGTTTTATCGGAATAAAGTTGCTATAGGAAAACAAAGCGGGGTGTCTTTTACAGGAAATTTTTGAATACAAAACATGTCGTCTGTCGGAAGTAGACTTTTCTAGTGAACTTTGTAAGTCATATTTCATTTAATGGTAGACACAGGTGAAAAATATTCTCGTTGACCTCGTTCATGCCGAACACACATTAAAAGCAAACACACATTAAAAGCAAACACACATTAAAAGCAAACACGCCACAAACACCTATGTACACATCTTTTTAACTAGACCTACTGAACGATGTATATATATATATATATATATATATATATATATATATATATATATATATTGTTACCCAGATTTACATACAATACTAGTACTGCTGCTCGAACAAAGCGGTTACAATATTAATAGAGTAATATATGCATGTAATACAACTATGTCACATGCAACTTGACTTCTCTGTGTTATCTCTTGTAAAAAGTGTTGACAAAGACACTTATTAGAGTAAATAATAAACAATAATAAAACAATTGAGTATCATCTTCGAAATGATATTACTCATAATCTTTTTTGATCTTGAATTATTGAAGCAAATAATGTTATGCATTTATGTGTCTCAAGTTACTCTCTCTTTTTCTCTCTCCCCATATATATATATATATATATATATATATATATATATATATATATATATACATATAGTAATATTTTGTTTAATTTGGTATATGAAAATTAGTACAACATTCGTACCGTCGCTTTCAAGCACAGACGGATTTAGCCATCCGGTTCTCTTCAGCTTCTATTGTCATCTGTTTCGGAAATGTGAAGGCAGGTGTTGCTCTCGTTTGGTTAGAGTGGTATTTGTGAATGTTTAAATTTAGTGTAAGGAAGGTTTGATAAGGTGTTAAAAAGGGAAAGAGTGAAAAGTAACAATTGAAATTTAAATAGAATAATATTTAAAGAGACATGAAAAATAAACATAAACACATTCTATTAATAAATCAAGAAAAGTTACTCAAAAAAAATAATCACGTTCTTTACTATATTGTATTATATAACAATGTCCAGTTCATACCCGCATGCATGTGCTAAAGATTGTATATATACACATACGTATACATTTATATATATATATATATATATATATATATATATATATATATATATATATATATATCTTTTTTATATATATATATATTTTCTTTATACATGCACGCGCGCATTGAATATAAATGTTAATTAAAAATATATGTGTTAATCTTTTTGATTGACATTTTTATATTATTTAAAATATTATTTAAAATATTTTAAATATTATTTAAAATAAAAAATAAAATTCAAATATTTAAAAATTTAAAAATTTAAAAATTTAAAAATTTAAAAATTTAAAAACTTAAAAACTTAAACTATCAAAATTAAAAAATTTTAAATCTAAAAAATGAAGGATTTAAAAAATTAAAATTCCCAAAATTTTAAAAAGTCAAAACTGAAAACTTAAAAGCTCCCCAAAAGTCAAAATTTAAAAATTTAATATTTAAAAATTTAAAAATGTAAAAATTCAAAAATTTAAACATTTGCAAACTCAAACATTCAAAATTTCAAAATTTCAAAAATGTTTTAAATTCCTTAAAATACCTTAAAATTCTAAAATCAGGAAAATTAGAAAAATTAAACAGCAGAAAATTTAAACGTTTTAAGTAAGTGGTGAGAAAGGGGATGGTAGAAGGAACCCAAAAGAGAAAAATTTAAAAAAAACAAATGAACTGTGATCAGGGTTGTAGAAGAGAAGTCTGCAGTTTAAATATATAAGTGTCTGAACATTAATTTAAGGGGACTCTTGGTAGGTTTAAGTCACTCGGTCAATCCAATTAATAAGGAGTGCTTGTTTACGATGTACACAACCCTTAAAAACCTCATCGCGCACATTTTGACATCTGGTGATTGGGTTCATGATGGCCTTAAAAATATGAAACTTTGCCGCATTACACACATGGCAAACTTTAGATATAGGTGAATAAATGGGTTTTCTCTCTATGATTTTCCAATTCATAGAAAAAGGGGTTCCGTCTTCTTTTAGTTCCCAAATTCGTTTAGCCAATGATGTGTTTGCCCGATCTTTGTTTGGAGGAACCTTGGATCATGCCATTACATACATCTGTACTATTATCAGTTTGACTCGTAACTTCAGCTTTGTATACAACTGAGTCAACTTCACAATTTCCCTCAAGGGGGCAAGAATGTTTATTTTGGCATGTGCATCCGGTGTCGACTGCCGTGCTTTGTTCTCTGGTGATGTAACTCCTTATAGGCTGCATAGGGGAGTAGCTGACCTTGATGTTGATTTTATTGAAAAACTTATGTAAAGTATGTGTTGGAGGCAAATGTTTGCTTAATAATGAAAGAAAAAGATGACTTACTCTTTATTTTGTTCTGCTGGAGAAGGGCGGTGAAAACCAGATAATCGATTTCCTCCTTTTGCGGCTGTGGTTCTGTGGAATGTTCTGGTTTTGGATATATGAACACAGTAACCATCAATCTACGTGATATATATATATATATATATATATATATATATATATATATATATATATATATATATATATATATATATGTATTCTTTACTTTCTGTTTCTTTCTATGTATGGCTGTGTTCAAGAAGGGAACTTCTATGAAGATGGGATGAACCGTTCGTTTAGAGGAAGGAAGAAGATAACTTATTAATGTAATTTTGATGGGTTTGCGGGCAGTAACCCATTTTTGGAGACGCGGCATTTGACCGCATTTAATCTTGTCATTTCTATGCCTTTTTTCTTTTCTTTTTTTCTTTAGTTACTGTTATTTTCTTAGCGGTGATATTAACGCTACTATCTTATTTGTCTCTAATGTGTTTGTGTTTAATTTGTGAAAAAATGTAATAATATCGAAACGAATGCTATTTAGCTAAAATTGTAATACATTCTCTTTATATATATATATATATATATATATATATATATATATATATATATATATATATATATATATATATATATATATATGCGGAATTATTCGCCCTGGTATTGTTTCGCAAATCTTTACACTTAGAATACTTGAAATGGCAGTATAGATAATCCATTTTATTAAATACTATGTCATGAAAACGTTACAAATTTAATTAACAAGAGTAAAACCGAATGTTTTTTATGCGTTTATCTATTTTCGAGATTATAGTAATTTATCTTTTTGCTTAAGTCACATTAATAATTCATTGTTTATATCAACAAAACTATTTTATATATAGTAACACATGGCAATGTTTTTCGCAAATACATATCGGTGACTTATGTATCATTACCATTTAATATATAGGTGTCTTTGTCTGGATCGTTGATATCTTATATATATATATATATATATATATATATATATATATATATATATAGTACATTTCAAAATTCGTTGTTGTATTATGATATTAATTTATAGGGATGATGAATTGAACACAGTATTCCTAAGCATTAATTTACATATATCAATTCTAGAATAAAGCTAGACATATGTGATAACACAAAAACAAACACGTGTTTCATATGGTTCACATTTATTCTAAGTAGAATTCAGTTCAAAAGCAAAATTTAGTTAAATGTTTAAAACGTAAAATAGTTATTTAAAAAGTAAAACTAGAAGTATAAATAAAGAATATACTATTTTATTTTACTGCATGATCTTGTTTCAGCTTTTGTCTTAATTATCGAAGCAACACGTGCTATATATTTGAGCTGGCATTAACCCATTCCATTAATTTACATTGTTTCTTATATCTTATTCATTATATTACAGGACGCGTACATGTGGTTGCCCTGGAAAATTGAGATACAAAGAAAGCCATGCTGCAATCTCTGAACCACATATTGTACTTTTACTTTAATATTTTTTTCAATCATGAATCAAATATAATTATTAACTTCTATTAGTATACATTGTTATATAATACATTAAATGCTAGTATCGTACATGATGCTTGCAAGGATCGAAGAACACACATAACACTACATGAATTAAAAGAGTGGTATCATCAAAATTAAAGATTCTGAAACCAAATAAATACTAAAACATCTGCATGAAAACAACGACTTACACCATAAAAAGCATGGAACCGATTAAAACTGAACACTTATTACTAAACCTCAACGCGTGAGAAAGTTAAGCAGATAATCCAAGTGGCACTACCTTACACACATTTAAGTTAAAATAGAATATGTATGGGTACGTACGAAAGGAAAATACACTTTCCAAATGGAACTAAAATTATGTAAAAAAGAAGACATTTTATATAACAGGAAATGACCACGTAAGTCGAAGGAAGGAGAGCAGCGTACATACTTTTATTGGGATTCGCAGAGAGATTAGCTAATTTAAGAGGGAAAAGAATTGCAAATAGGTTCCTAGAATACAAAGTGGTTTGCTACAATGTAAGGGAAAGTACTAGAAATCTGGAAAGACAAGATGGCATCCGATTATAGGGATAACTAGTAAAATTTATCAGTAAAAATAATGTTTGATGATAAGTGTTAAACCTTCTAATGATTATAACACTTATAAGTAACAATTGCTTACGTTCATATCAAAAAGTATAAACCAAATACTTAAATGTGTGTGTATTCCTCATCCTATTTATCATCAGTTATTCATATTTTATTACTATTCCGATCAGTATATTTATATAAATAACATATATCACGGGTATTGTACTAAAACATTATTTCAGCTCACACCTGTTTTTGTAAAAAAATGTATAGTAATAGTTTTTTAGAAACAGTGTTTAATAATATTATAAAACATTACATACTTGTCGGAAATGTAATCTTCATGCCGAGTTTAAATATGTAATATTACATTTTAAATGGTTATGAACACACATCGATGAAAATAAAAGCCAATCTATAATATTATAATATATAAAAAATGAAAACTAGGCGTTTAGTAGATATTATTTTGAAATATATTAAACTTGAATGAAGAAAAACGTGCGAATATTCTATATAGTCCATTTATATTGATTTGTTTTTTTTTAAGTTATGAATGTAAATTTAGTTGCATGCAATTATTTATCTAATTGATTCAAATTTAAAATGTAATCTACTCTTTAAATACAAGTGAAGTTGATTTATTAGAGCTTTAAAGAAACCACTTAATTTACTAGTAAAATACATGTTATGTACTTTCACCTATTTCATATGTATAGTTAATGTTGAGCGATTAATTGATAGCGAAGTTACCGATATAAGTATATATTATTCTCGTGCATATTACCACATATCATATAGTTATTTTTGTTCATTTAGGAATATTATACACTTGTTACCATATACCTACGACGCCGTTCGTTTCTAACTGAAAATTAATCAATATTGTTTCTATTTTCATCGGTGACCATTTCTTACAATTACGCTTCCATCATCTCGGTATTCATTGTATCCTCAAACCTGACTTCTCACCGCATGTTCGCGCGCTTAGCGAACATCGTCCATCGGCCATCGAGTGTGTCTTGCACGAAACGACATAATGCAATAAGCGAACAGAATTTCGAATAATAGCTTTGAACGTATCGACTCTACGTGATACTGACACTGCATCGGCTATATCGTGTTAACAGCATATGTAATATTGACACCTCTAAGTTGTATCGTAGTCAGCCGATTGTTCTTATAGAAACAATTTAATTCTCTTAAAAAAACTTAAATATAATTATGTCAAATTTTAGAGTATACATATTCTATAGAACTCAGTTTTTTCATTCGGCTAAATACATGTTTATTATGGTATTTAATGGTGTATGAATTAATTGTTTCATGTATCCATTATAGTTGTGTTCTCTGTATTTAGCAGTTTTGTGGGTTCTGTATTAAAGTTGCATTCATTAAATCATAAATCTCATTACATAATCAGGAGTGTATGCATCTATTTATGCTAATTCATTCTGAGTTGCAATAGAATAGTGATTACTTCAACACAAAGAGTATGTCTGATTTTCCTGAAAATGGATTACTTTATTGACAGTCATCTAAGAAATATTTATTCAGAGTAGAGTGCAACCGTATTAAGCAGACATTTTTGAACAAAATTAAGAATACAAATGTAATGGAAGTAATTTCTCTATATGAAATTGACATTATATCTGAGTGTGTAATAGTATGAAGACGTCTATGTTTGTATTATTTATTACATATGATAAAATAAGGAAGAATACATATACACGATATATATATATATATATATATATATATATATATATATATATATATATATATATATATATATACATATATCAAATATAGAGTTCATATTTTGTGTAAGCATCTATTAGGAATATAGAATAAGAAAAGAGGCAAAATAACGTCAAGGCATATTTAACATGCGATATTAATTTAAACGTAACATACACTCTATATTTGATACCTATGCCGTGCGCATACGCGCTCTTATATTTAAAAGTGGAAGAAAAAATAACCGACACCACACGTCCATATTACACCAACAAGGACGAAGTAATTGAATAAGATCAGCATTTCTAGACACACTGATGCGGCCAATTATATTGGCGAAATATTTGTAATTATTATAAACTAAAATGAAAGTGTATAAGAGCAAAAAGAGAAAATCTATTACAATTTTTCTTTTAAATTAATATCACATCTTAAATATGTTTTCAAGGTATTTGCCTCTTTTCTTATTCTTAATATATATATATATATATATATATATATATAGAGAGAGAGAGAGAGAGAGAGAGGGAGATAGATAGATAGAGAAATAGATAGAGAGATATATAGATAGATAGATAGATAGATAGATAGATAATTATTTCCACAAACAGGCAACGCTACAGCCCAGATAAAGCATTACAGCCACAGACTGACAGTTCTAGAGTCGAGTTTTGGTCGTGTTTGGGCTCACCAGTAGAACAAATCCGAACTAAGTATTCGAAGCCGGAATCACTTACATTCCACAGTCGGTTTTCACTGCAGTTATATTGTTTGATTTAAGTCATTTGACTTTCTTGTACGCAGCGTTGTAGCTAAGGTAGCATGCCACTCTCCCACCATGCACGTGACTCGGGTTTCGAATCCTGTGTTCAGAAATGTTCTACTTATGAGCACAAAAGAGGGTGAAACTCGAGTCTATGAATTCCGGTATGTTGCGTTCGTTGTGTGTGTTTGCTACGGCGTTATATGTGTGTGGAAATGACTTAATATTATCTTAGTTTAAAAATCAAATATATATATATATATATATATATATATATATATATATATATTTACTTATTTTTTGTGTTGTTATTTTTTCTCGCGATCATAAATTAATAGTAGATTTGCCCCCCTTGAGCTTCTTGAGTGTGCTATCTTCATACATACGTCGTGGTCTTTGTCGTCATAATCAGCAAACATGACGTAATACCTCGATTTATATTCTACGAAATATCCCCAGGATGTACTGAAAAGTGTGTGCATAGTTGTATAGATGTGATCGCTGCTAGAACAGCCATTTGTCATCCAGCAGAACTTCGCCACTGCTCTATAGCCAAAAGAAATACCTAGACATATGTGCTCTACAATGTTTCTCACAACTGATCGCCAGATTGTGACCTCTTCCTTGCTTGACTTCAACACACTTTACCATTGGTATCATGACGCTATCGAGCCTAAGCCCAGAACACGGTCGATTCTCTGAAGAAAAATATATATATTTGCTGAGAGTTTGGATATTATGTTAGAACCTGAGGAGACTGTAGATTAAATCATTGATTTTGGGTGGTTCAATCGAGCAATTTATTGATTTTTTTTCACTAGAACCTGTCATATAATATATATATAGAGAGAGTGTATGAATGTAAAATGATGATATTTTGTGTTCATATCGCACATATTATTTCGAGGTGTTATCCTTAAATATAACTAATTATATTTTCTAATAAATTTGTTAAATCAAACCAACTCTTTATGAAAACAATATTCGGTGTAGTCTATTAATTGTCTTTGTGCACACACTTTTTTTTATTTTGCTTTTAAATTCCCATGTTTTATTTCTGTTTTTTTTTTACGTTTGATTGAATGTGCAATACGGTAGACAGGTCCTTGATCGGGTTTTTTAGGGACAGCGTGAGCTAATACATAAGAATACATGATCACAACACACATATTTACTCGAAGTTTTTATGTGTAAAAATTTAATCTTATTTTTAAGCCCGTTGATATATATATATATATATATATATATATATATATATATATATATATATATATATATATATATATATATATATATATATGACACATATACGGCACATAAAATAAACGAATCGATTAGGATTTACAGATAATTTAGACTTGAAACATTTTAAGTTTTAGCTGAATTCGACATAAGTTTCTGTTTTATTATTGGTTGTTTTAGAATATATTTAGTATTTTGAATAGAATTGACACACACATATATATATATATATATATATATATATATATATATATATATATATATATATATGTATGTATGTAGTCAGTCTCTCATTACTTCTTGGTTTTCTGTATTGTGTGAAGTGTGTTTGTCTCATTCGGTACAGGAGTATATATATATATATATATATATTTATATATATATATATATATATATATAAATATATATACATATATATATATTTATATATATATATATCTAATTATATATATATATATATATATATATATATATATATATATATATATATACACACACATAAATATATATAGCCTTAATTTGGGTATACACTCATGAAAGAATATGTTATTTAGAAATTATATTTCGAACAATCCCTTGAAATAGTTAATCTGCCCATCTATAGGTCGACACACTACATTTGTTTGAGTCAATGTATCATAAACATACATGCTATTCTCGTTGATCGGAATGTTTCTCAGTGTTTATAGCTTAAGTTAGAATGATCGGTGTGTGAAGGTATATATATATATACACATATATAATATATATATATATATATATGTATTTATATCATATATATATATACATACATATACATATATATATATAATATGTATATATATATATATAATACATGTATATACATATATATACATATATATATATATATATATATATATATATATATATATATATATATATATACATTATACGTCAGGTTATATTAAAAAGACAGCAATAAGATGTTCGATCGCAAAAAAGCGAGAGCTAATTAAAAATAACATTAAGTTACATATTTCAGTGTCGTGCCGCGGTTTCATTCACATGTACCGCCATTAACAATGTTTAAACACAGTCTATCGCCAAATAAACACTTTTTATCGGTCCGAAATGTAAACACAGGAGAGCATATCCAAGTGCCATTTATCCGTGTCTTTTCATTTGAGTACGCTAGTTTTTTTAAATTAATAAAGTATGTATATATATATATATATATATATATATATATATATATATATATATATATATATATATATATATATTAAAACAGTATATATACTATGAACATATATGTTTACCTCATATAATATTGCTTAAACGTCCGTGTGTCACTCTTAAATAAACTTAAACACTCTTTAGAATATACAACTTTTTTGGGCCCTCTATATATTTGAAGGTAGCGCAACTTAATACAACACATTTAAATAGTTGTTCAACCCTGAGAATCCACTTTTCAAAATAAGATTATCTTTAGATCTTTTAAGTATTATATTTTCCAAATGTGGATATAATTTCACCATCAGTTAATGTTATGGAAAAGCTCTTAAAATGTCATCTTTAATGATTGCATACTTATCTAAAACGGAATAATAACTAGACATGTAACTGAATATATAAAATAAGATGCAAAAAAGCATTTATTTCTAAAGATGCGTACTTATTGATGATATATATATATATATATTTATATATATATATGTGTGTGTGTGTGTGTGTGTGGGTGTGTGTGTGTAGACATACATATAATAATAATAGTAGATTTGCCCCCCTTGAGCTTCTTGAGTGTGCTATCTTCATACATACTAATAATAATAATAATAATAATAATAATAATAGTAGATACCATTAATAATTGAAGTGAAATAATGAAAATAATAATAAATGAAGTATAATAAAAATACTAAAAAATACCAAAAAATATTAAAAATATTAAAAAATATAACTAAAAGAATGACTGGAAAATGCTGGCGTTATTAATTATTAATAATAATAGTAATAATAATAATAATAATAATAATAATAATAATAATAATAATAATAATAATAATAATAATAATAATAAAAATAATAATAATAATGGTAATAATAATAATAATAAAAATAATAATAGTGGTCAATAATATTTTAGAGTTTATAAAAATAATAGTTTAGGAAAGAAATAGAATAATTAAGGAATATTAGGAATCCTAGGGGGTAGTGATTATCATAATAATATTAGATAATGATAATGATAAGATAATGTTTGCCGATATTATGATATGGGTTAATGGTTGCAATAATGCTGATCATATAAAAATAGTGGTTTAACAGACAACAGTAATCAGAGTGGTAATCCCAGAAATCTTAACAATAGTAGTGATGATAGTGAAAAATTATAGAAGTAGTCATAATGGTGGCAATAACAGTAGTAGTAGTAATAATAATAATAATAATAATAATAATAATAATAATAATAGATACTCCTAATAATTGAGGTGAAATAATGAAAATAATAATAAATGAAGTATAATAAAAATACTAAAAAATACTAAAAAATACTAAAAAATATTAAAAAATATTAAAAATATATAACTAAAAGAATAACTGGAAAATGCTGGCGTTATTAATTATTAATAATAATAGTAATAATAATAATAATAATAATAATAATAATAATAATAATAATAATAATAATAATAATAATGATAATAATAATGGTAATGATAATAATAATAAAAATAATAGTTTAGGAAAGAAATAGAATAATTAAGGAATATTAGGAATCCTAGGGGGTAGTGATTATCATAATAATATTAGATAATGATAAGATAATGTTTGCCGATATTATGGTATGGGTTAATGGTTGCAATAATGCTGATCATATAAAAATAGTGGTTTAACGGACAACAGTAATCAGAGTGGTAATCCCAGTAATCTTAACAATAGTAATGATGATAGTGAAAAATTATAGAAGTAGTCATAATGGTGGCAATAACAACAATAATAATAATAATAATAATAATAATAATAATAATAATAATAATAATAATAATAATAATAATAATAATAATGATAATAAAGATAATAAAAATGGCAGTGGAGGCAAAAGTAAGGTCACGGTAAAACATGGCAATATTATTAATAATAGTGCTACTGTTAATTTCATTGCTGCAAATAACAATAACTATGATAGTAACGTCGGACATGGTGTCACCACTGATAACAATAATTATCTTGATAAAAAGTACAGAAATGAAAAAATGAAAAAATGAAAAAGTGAAAAAAGTGAAAAAATGAAAAGAATGAAGAAAATGATTCAATGACAAATAGTTAAGTTTAAGATATTAATAATAGTAGTAATAAATAATTGATAATGATAATCTAAAAAATATATAATCTAAAAAATAATCTAAGAAATATAGAAATATTAATCAAAGAATGGATAAGCATAAAAGGGGGGTATTTAAGAGTAAAGAAAAATACAGAAGATGACCATTAGTGTTAATCGTTGTGGGTATGATAATAATAATAATAATAATAATGATAATAATAATAATAATAACAACAATAATAATACCAACCAATACTACCGCTTACAGTACTACTACAAATAATACTACAAACAAAAAAGCTACTACTAATAGAGATAAAAATAATAATAATTAATAAAAGGTATAAGATGATAGTTGTGTTGACAAAATTTTCAGTTGGTGGGGAGGTGTTTTTTTTTTTTTTTTTTTTTTTTATATATATATAATAGCCTAAGGGGTTATGAGTGGATTACTAAGAAGGTGTAATCTGTTATGCCTACAGTTAATTGATGTTTCTTTTTTTTGTTTAGAAGTTTGCCCCTATCGCTGAATTTAATTATTTCAAGTTTTTCTGTTAGGCAAAGGTAGCAAGGTGAGTTTAGGGAACCACAGGTGCTAGTTCTTCTAATTGTGTTCCAAGTTACTGTTGGTGATAGGTTATTGTTGTATAGTTCCCAGTAATATATAGAAAGTGAGGTTCTTTTTTGATATGTAGGGTTATTAAAAGAACACTTATGTCCAGTATATCTTTCTTTGAAGGTATTACCAGCCATACCTATGTAGAATTTTTTCAGGGTTGGGTTTTCTTTAGTAGAGATGGTTGCTTGATATACTGATTGGGTTATTTGGCAATTATGTTGTAATGGGCATTCTTTTTTGTTTGTGCAGTTACAGGCCTTGGTATTTGCTGTTTTAGTTGCGGTAGTTTTTTCATTTAGAATTTTGTTGTTATGTTTTTTTATTATTTTTTCTAAATTTTCACCACAGCTATAGCTTAATTTGAGGGTGTTTTTATTAAAGATTTTGTGCAGTATATTGTTGGGAGGGAAGTGTAGATTGATTAAGTCTAAGAATCTTTTACCGAGTTTGGTTTTAACCATGTTGTTATATGGGGGTGTGAACCAGATAATTTTTCTACCCCTATTTTTGCGTCTGTTGTTGGGAGGTGTAGGTTTGGTGAATTTAATTTGGGTGTTTTTGTATCCACTTTGCTTTAACGCTTTATTGTAAAAGTCCTTGTGTTTGTTAAAAATTTCTTCATTAGAGGAGTTATCACTAATTCTTTTTTCGATTGATCTGGGGATGTGTTTAATAATGGTTTTTGGGTGGTTAGAGAGTGGGTGGACATAGATCGGGTTGGCATTGTCTTTAGTATACGGTTCATAAGTTTCTTTATCTAAGTTAAATGTTACGTCTAGAAAATTAACTATTTTAATGTTAGATGTTATTTCTACTTTGAAATCTAATCTTTTCATTTCTCTAAGGATAATTTTTTTTACTCTTTCACATTTTTGTCCATTTGAGTTCTTTACTATTAGTAATCCGTCATCCCTATATAGGCCTATATCTTCAATGCTAATGTTTTTTGTGAGATTATATAGTATGTAAAGACCAACCAGATCAGTGACTTCTGCTGAGTCCAGGGAACCCATAGAAACATCAAAAGATCCAAATTGATTACTTTTAGTCCATTGTTCATGTTTACAGATTATATATATATATATATATATATATATATATATATATATATATATATATATATTTATATATATATATTAAGGAAATATAAGTCCTATACAGTTAATGCCATTTTCTGCGTCTTAACTACTTAGGAAGTGAAATAATCGAAATAATAGTAAGCAAATAAAAAACGAACGCTTAACACTCCAACAAAAAAAATAATTACATAAAAATACATATATATATATATATATATATATATATATATTGTTTCTAGAAAAAAAGCTGTATTTATTTTTAATATATGAAACAATAAAAATACTTAAATGGCTCTCTAACTGGTTTCGAATCACGATCAACAGAGCGCGGGAAGGGCAAACATATGAGAAAACAAGGACATAATGAATCAAATGGAAAATAGATTTCCTCCGAAAATATGTTTTCTTTGCTTACAACTCGTGTATTCAAATCAAATTAACATTGGTGCGCATACATAAATACACACGAGCATATATATATATATATATATATATATATATATATATATATATATATATATATATATATATATATATATATATATGGATATATATATATATATAGAGAGAGAGAGAAAGAGAGAGAGCGACACGGAGAGAGACGCGCACATGCGTACACACTCACATCTATGTATAATATGTTAATGCTTGTAATATATGAAAACAAACTTATTTCCTTACTTATTTTGGTCTCAATGTTATTCAATTCATTTCAATTAGAATTTAAATATGAATAAAATTAATATCTGAAATTCACATAATTCATGAGCCATTGTTTAACACGTTAGGTTTTCTGTGAATGTGATTATTACTAGTTGATCACGTAAACGTAGAAGTATTACCCAACCATGTAATCCATTGTTTGATATATTATAATGTTGGCTCTTGTTATAGGTGGATTATTCTTTTTTTTAATTTAAATACATATTAAAACAAAGAAGCCAATGTGGTATATATTTAATTGATAAAAAAGTAATTTTAAAATGTTATTTCGAACATACTATTTCACATTTAGTGGGTACCTAATGTACATAGATTTAAGTAAAATAGGATATACTACATTGAAATATTGTTTCTTATATAAATAAAATGTAAAATAATGACGTAGGTGAAAAAATGAAATACGTTTACTTTGATAATTGTCTATTTCATTAACGTAGAAAACATATTTTTATAATAGTATGTTTATCTGTATCATATAGTGTCAAATATATTTAATGTACTCATATATTTATATGTTGATACATATATATATATATATATATATATATATACATATATATATGTGTGTGCGTGTGTGTGCGTGTATGTGTGTGGATATACACACACACACACACACCCACACATATATATATATATATATATATATATATATATATATATATAGATAGATATATATATATAGATATGGTAAAATGAAAAAGGAAAACCAAAAACTGGATGTTTTTTTATGTGTACATCAACGTTTCGTCTTTATTTATAAGACTTCATCAGGATGATGATATAGGGAAAAGATATCATGCAAGCACGGATACATGTAGGGTAGACATGTTGGGAAGAAAAATAAAATAAAATGAAAAATAATGGCAGCGTCTATATAATATTTTTAAAGATGCACGCCTTTTTCTATAATGGTCCGATCTGTAATCTGCTATCGATACTTATTTTAATATTTTGTACGCTGATCTATAACCGATACGTATCATAGCGATCACAATATTTGATAAGTTACACTCTTCTATTCGAAAAAGTAAAGAACATATATACGTGTGATGTTATTTTACGAAGACAAGTAAAATGATACTAAGAAATGTCAAACTGATGGTATCATAGATATCAAAGGAGAATAAAAAATAAACAAATTAAAATAATTTAATGTGAAATATGAAATGATGAAACACTTGAATACAGTAAATACAAATACGAAATCTTCATAAGAAATGATTGAAAGACTATAAATGAGAACTAATCGTAAAGTCGTCTTTTGATGCGATTCAAATATACTGATTACATCAGTGAAACACGAATTTCATTTTAGATTAAACATCTTCATAGGAACAGTATCTTATTGCATGCAGATAATGAAACAGAAAGCAAGTCGGATTACATTGAAAATGCATAAAAATTAACAAATGTTCACTTGTAAGAGACAATAGAAATATTATATTTCTATATATATATTTTTCCAACAGGCCAAGCGAGAATAGCGTAATAAACAATGATACACGTATTTACACTGGTAGTAATTCTGTTAATTTAGTGATAGAGATATATTTCCCTTTCACTATGCTATGGTATATCAGTTGCAGTGGGAACAAAGATGTCGGAAAGAAATTAATGGTGACTTTAGTTTTCTGTTCGAATCATGCAACCGATGGTACACATGTACTTACCCAGCTGATTATGCTTGGTTAAGTTGAGACATATATGTATGCGGATATTCAAAAACAGTGTTTTAGATAATTATCCGCCCTCCAAACGAAGAGAAATCTGTAAGTGTAATGGTAAAATATTATAACTAAGACAATATTACAATGTTCTCTCCTTTTGAGTTTATATGTTACCGTCTATATAATATAGGGATGTTTACATTTAAACATTGAATAGATGTCCCAGTGGACATATGGGCAAACTATCTGATAACAGCCAAAACTATCTTCATTACGTTGTTCCAATCTAGTATGTATTTCTCTTGTGTCTTTTCGTTTTATGGTAACAACTTCACACTCTTTTATTTCTCAGATTTAAGAGAAAAAGTAAAAACTATATAACAAAAATCTCATAAGCATGGTAAATATAATACAAAGTCTACATAACATAAATAACTGTATTAATAATGATAATATAGAAGTAAAATGGCTCAATGTCTTAACAGATAACTCAACAATTATTATTTTTTAATTACATCAAAATAGATTGCAAAGTGGCAGTTGTTGATATAGTATATTCCACCAACATGTCTTGTATATAAAGATCAATAGGTATAAAATAAACAGTATATGTATTAGTACTTCTATTTACACACATTAAGACAGTTTGGTATAACAACATAGCTTTAAAACAATAATACATGATAAGAGTATAATAGAATTATATCTGGCATATTCGATGAGCTAAACATATCATATTATAATAGTAATTGATATTGTTGTATAAATTCGGTATTTTCTGAAAAAGAATGTATGCTATTTCCTCTGCACTAGGGTGAATGGGGTTATAGCAATAGTTAATCTAACAATATCACAATCGGATATTGCCGGACCTAATCTATTTGTGAAGCGACTCTACAAAAAATGCATGTAATTTTCATAAAGTATACACCTTATAATGACACGTGTTAATATTCCAACCACATCGGATTTTTCGTTTACAAATTACAGTTATTGAAGTTAATCAATTCTTAAATTGTTAAATATTTTCAAAACAATGGACATATCTAAATTATTGATGTTGATAAATTATTTCTTTCCGATGGAATAAATACTGTTTGAAAATAGCAGTGACTTCATAACAACTATTCGAACACTATTCGAACACTGCGCAATCGAAGACAACAGTTATATTTGTTGCATGCAGATTTTCAACCGGTTGTACATGCACAGGTAATGCTAATCGCCCAGTTCGTCCAAATACGGACTGTTTCTGCGGCAACCATTAAACAAATTTACACACTAGTTTTGGCTGATGGCAAATTAAAGTTGCGTGAGCTTGCAAAATAGTTTAATATATCAGTACACAGTGTATTCAAGACATTTTCATGGAAATGTGTTAATGAGAAATATGTGTTCATGGTGTGTGCGCATTTCCTAACAGTCGATCAAAAACTACAACGCGTTGACTTACAATAACGCTGTGTTAAACTGGTTTTACGCAGCACGTATATGCTTGGATATGTGACATTGACTGACAAATAGATCCACCATTTCAGTCCGCTGTCATATAAGCAGCCGGCCCAGTAGTTAAAAGCAGCTAAAAGTGGTTAAGGCGTCTAAATACGCGAACATCATCTGCCAAGGTTTTTACATCCTTGTTTTAGAATGGTTTATGTATAGTTTTATCGATTACTTTGAGAAATAAAATATATCAATAGTCAATATTATAAATAAGTATCGTTGCGTGTAAATATGGAAATAACAACACGCATAACAATTAAGATGAAAGAGAAGATTTTCTCACCAGGAAACTATACCGTGTAATGCTCCAATTGTAAAACTAAAATACTTGCACATCGGCTTGCTTTTTCACCGACCCTAATCTTTAGAGCGTGTCCAAACAACTAGTAGCAGTGTGCAGACGTTATGGAATTCTCCAGAGAAAAGATAAGTGTGTTTAATGAACTAGTTATATTGGACTGTGAGCCATATTTTAATGAAATAAGCAATAAGCAATAATTCTACAAAAATGCATTAAATTGTTGGATTATTATTAGAATCAGTTTCTCACCTGATAAAGTTACTACGTTGTATAATAACGTCGAAATTTGTTGAAAAGTGCTTTTTTAATTAGATAGATTCATGAAATAATGTTGTATTCTTAATATCAGAGATGCTGGAATGTTCGACTTGCTTTCTCGGGCGTGTACCTATGCTTTATCTTTGTCGAATAGTATATATTGTCTTTTAGCTGTGATCGATAACATGGACACTGGGAAGGGGTTGTTTAGAAGAGTTATTTAACACAAAATAGATGGTACGTTTTTGGTTTACTTGCACAAGAGAAAGTGAAATAATTAATGTGCTACTAAGGACGCTATTCAAGACATGTGCAATGGCCGCGGCCGCTAGGAAAGCGCACTCGCTTTTCACGTCCTAATCTTTTACTAGTAAGAAACAGAAGATATCGAATAATTGAAATTAAGTCGGGACACCACTACCGATTTGCGTTTCCGCATACCCCCTCTCTTCCAGGGAGTCTTACAAATCTGCAACCACCACTATCTAATATAACTCTATTTTTTCATCCACTCAAAATCCTGATCGGGAGGTATCTGTCTACGCCTTTTATGTGACCTCGTTCCATTCAATCTATTATGATTTGTTTATTTTAATTTTTTCTGGTCAGCCATATAATTTTCCGTAATATATATCTAGCATTAAATTCGACACCCGTATGCTTCTCACCATGGACTTCAGAAACGACCCACTTACTCCCAACAACGATCGTTCGTCCACCTCGTGTCAGAGCCGGCTACACATGTTGTTTTTTCTACTATTTCAAAGGGAGCGTCACTATTATTTCTTAACAAGCTTCTCTCCTTTCACGATATCCATTTGTCCAAAGAGCCCAATGAATGTTCACATTGACCTAAACCATTTTTTAAATTATTGCTGAAATACTGACCACCCTGGCGCACATGTCAATCCGCTTCGAGACGAACACATGTTCACTTTTTCACCACAATAATGTCACAGACAATTATGTAGATTTGTGTTACTCTTTTAGGTCTAACTGACTTACAAAACAATACCCCTCTGTCATCACCCTTCCCATTAGCATTTCCATATATTAATGAAATCTCTATCGACTCCTTCAAGTCGGTAAACAGCAACCAGGCTACAGACCTCATATAGGCTGGGCATCGTTAGCTCATTCGAGCCACTCCATACTATGAAACACGACTCTCAAATGTAACTCTACACAATCATTGCCAGCATATATAGGATCTCACATCCAGTTTTTAAAAAAAATGTATTTAGATATCTGTGCCGACTACTCATGTATCGTTCAGAGAGCAGTCATATCTGCAACCATTACTATCTAACATTATTGAGTGGTGTGTCATTTTAATCGAGCAAAAATACAGTGTGCTGCTACGATTCAAAATTATGGCAAATAAACTAAATTGTTAGGACTGAAAAGAGGTGTGTTGTAAAATAGTTAATGAGTAAAATGTTAAATTACAAGTGTGTATGATAAAAGGTTAAATAGGTGCGATAACTAAAGCTTTATTTGTTCGCCAAAAGAAAACAACGCGGCAATGACATTTATAAAAAAAAGAATTTATTTTAATATGGAAGCCGTTTTCATGCATACTGATATTCCCAGTTCTATGATCTGTCGTAGTTTGGCTACGACATAAATGGAGGGAGTTGAACATCAGAAAAAATGGTTAACAAATGAATCTATGTAGACAGACTTCGTAATAATCTAGGAAAGTTGAGTTTTAGAAAATACAGGCTATATTGAAATATGGGGAATACATGTTTTATGGATAAAATGTTATTCATTTTATTTAACAATGTTCATCATACATAGAAGTATTTATATATATATATATATATATATATATATATATATATAGTGTACGAAAATATATATTTATGTATGTTTAAATAAATTCTATAAAATCTTTCAAAGTAAGAGCTTCATTAATTTTTACTTAGAAATACCCAATAGTATGCTTAATTCCAGTTGCCATCTTTTTTAAGCATTTTACTTTCTAAAATCCAAAATAATGTCGGTGCACTTTACGATCAGTTCGCCCATATATTAAAATACAGGAATACCTATGTACAAAAATGCATATTTGTGTATATATTTAAATAACTTATCTACAACTCTTCAGGATAATAGCCTCATGAAGTTTTACATAGAAATAAACAATAGTATGCTTATTCCAGTTGTCATTTTTTAAAAACTATTTTTTTCTAAAACATTATATAAAGTCGGTACACTTTACTATCACTTCGCGTATATACCAAAATACATGTATACCCATGCATTTCACCGGATTATTCATCTATGCAGCTCATCGTATATGTCGGTAGTATTATACATACTTATGGCTTGATAAATACTAACTTTAAATAGTTCATATAAATGTTCTTCTAGTCCCTAAATATCAATTCTCTGTGTTAACTATGATTTCATAATTGATCGATATATTTCAAACAAACAATTATTAATGCACTTCAGTACTTATGAACATAGTTTCTTGTAAGGTGTTTTATACGTGGTTTTGACAACTCCGGAGTATAAAAGCCAGACAGACAGTTTTCATTTTTCTTAATTTCATTCCTATGATTGAGTGTTCTCAGCTTAATATAAATGATGATGGGGCATCTTTTTTTGATTTGTGTTCGTCTCTATGACACCTATGTAATTTTATCAATTATATTTAAAAAGAGTGTTTTAAATAGCCCTTCCGACTTTGTGTTTTGGTTTGGATGCACGTATTTAATTCTTTTTTTCTGTTTTATTTCTCATATATACGAGGCCTGTCTAAATAAGTATCCGACCTCTATTTTTTCAGCGCGAAATAGAGATAAGGTGGCGCCACTCTACACAGTGAAAGATGACCCCTTTAATGCACATGCTTGAATTTTATCACAGCCTTCATGCACGTTAGTCGCTGTCAGTCGGTCGCTAAGTAAGTACTACACAACGTTATTTTATACATAGGGACGCAACATAAGATATCATGTTTAATGAATGATTACATATAACAGGCTTCCTACATACATGCACGTGATATTCGTCCAGGTTTACAAATGAGCCATATGGGTTAATAGATACGACAGGATATAACAGGAGCACACCATAAATGGGCATAATTGAGGTTCAGGGCACAAATGAAGCATATAGGTTTGTTGATACGACAGGGGCGCACTAATATTAGTTATTTTTTTATATAAAAGTGTCGTTACATTAATGAGCATGCAGTATGGGTGTTTCAAATGAGAGGGGCGCTACATAAATGAACATGGTGTTAGTTCAGGGATGAAATGAACAATATGCGTGTTACAGCAGTCAATCTGGGCCAACAAGTCTCGGAAGACAAGTAGTACAAGCGAATGTATTTATTATGCGCGTACGTGGCTAACGGTAAATATAACACCTTTTTCTCACCGTAAAACTATATTTTTCCAAGCTACTTGTCACAGAATGACCAACGTATAACCCAAGCTCATCGGACGTCCGAATCCCACGCTGGCTGATTTTAAAAAAAAAAATTAAAAACCGCTTCTGAGCAAGCAGGCGGTGTTGAGACAAGACAGTTTCCAGTGCACATATCTTCCGGAAGAGGACGGTGCTGAAGACAAACATGCCCCCTTTCTTAATTTTGACCGGCTAACATAGAATACTCTTGCATTCACAATGTGTGTTTTATTACGACACGGCCGCATTAGTTAATTCCTTTTTTTTTTTTTTTCGGAGACATAACTAAGTTGTATATTAGTTATTTTTCATGAGAGAGTGAACAAATAATTAACCCATTACTAGACAAGAAATGCGTCTGCATTTTTATTTCAAACTCCTTCCGTTCAAACACAATATATGCGAGATTCGTACGTGATTTGAGAGCATATTTTACATGTGTGTAATGGTAAAATAGAAGATATGTACTTGCCCATGGCCGCCGTATATGGCATAAATACTTGCTATCGGCGTTAATAAAAAGAAAATTCCTATATTAGATTTTAGGCCGGCTGCTATTTACGCAAATACTTCTTTTCACTTGTTTGTTCAATGGTAAGATAGATAATACCCACTTGGTCATGCCTCTGTGTTAAATCAAAAAAAATATCGGTAGATTATATTTTAAGCAGGATATTTGGTTTCTCACATTATACTGTATTCTTAATTAATTTGTTTAATGGTTTAATAGAATATACACACTTGGTCATGGCCGCCTTATCTGGTATCAGAAAACGAAAACTGGTGTTAATCAAAAGAAACATTCTACATTATATTTTTGGCTAGATGCTTTTGATTTTAATTAAGAGAAATGATTGTTCATGGACTTTGTACATTCATTTTGTGTTTCAATCATTGCTGTGCCATTGATTGTTTCAATATTTTTGTGTATTTACTTTTACATTCACATTTAAATTCATTATTTTTTATTCATATTTCATTCAGATTTCTTCTTATTTTTCTTATTTATATTAATCTCCTAAATAAGGCAGGTAGTAACACAAAAGTGAGTATAACAGTGCTCAATATATTAGATAGAGCTGATGTGTTTAAACGAAGTGTAGCTCGGCATGAATAAGTTTTTTTAGAATATTGTATAAATTCATGAGCCATACTCTGAAGTGATTCATATCTTATAGTATAATATAATTGTTAAATGGAGAGTGAAACAAAAAAAAATGGTCATAGACTTAGACCATAAGTGCCACTTGACATTGTTCGGGATCCAACATTTTTGATGGAAGTATTACTTTTGGTTAGTAATATATAGTACATTTATTTGGACTATTGAATTCATCAAAATCATGCATTTTCTTAAGATGTTAAAATGAAGGGGGAGAAAAAATGAAGAATAGACCTATCCATTTCTGTTTCCCGACCTTGTCCGGGATCAATACGTCTACAATTCTAGTATTAAGTGTGTTCACTGGTATATATTAACCTTCTTCATATCATTGACTTCTTCTACATAACGTTACCCCTTTAAAGAAATGGAGACCAATAGCAGAAATAAAGAATTGACCAAGACTATATGTTTGTCACGGTGTTTGTCACAATTTTATAATTACAGCATAATGTTAGTAGCTGTCATATATTAACTCTCGTCTGAATATTGTCTTTTTAAACATCATGTATCTTCATATTGTTTTAGAATGTAGAGAGACAAATAATTAACACGTGCCCTAGCCTATTAGTTTTACTCAGAATTCTCCGATGTAAATAATTAGTATTCCCATCTTCATACTTTGATTTAAGTGGTCATATGGCAGTTCTTTAAAGGGATACTTACTAACATTACAGTATTAAATAAGCAACGGATAAAGATGAATAGACGGCTAGATATATATATATATATATATATATATATATATATATATATATATATATATATATATATATATATATGTATATATATATATATAGAGAGAGAGAGTTTGAGAGAAAGCTAGAGAAAGAGAAGTTGTAATATGAAGATGATGCCCATGTTATTTAACTTCTATTGCGTATGTTATGACATCTGGAAACGCTGAGTAACCTTGCTAGTGTATATATATATATATATATATATATATATATATATATATATATATATATATATATATATGTATATATATATATATATATATATATATATATGTATATATATATGAATCTGATCGGTTAAAACTAGCAAGCCGTTTATATAAAAGAACACCCAACAAAAATAACTCCAGCCATTTTAGCCTGTACATTTCCCCCAGGGATGAAACGTGGGAGCCTCTGGGTAGCTTAATTGCCATGAATATTTTTTCTTGACTTACTATATATATATATATATATATATATATATATATATACAGGGTGGGCAAAAATAAGGGTCCTATTTTTAAAAATTCATAACTTTTTTATTTATTGATTTTTTTTTTCTTTTTAGAATAAGTAAAGGACCTCTTCCGAAGCAAGCATGAGCCGTATTAGCCCTAAGGAACGTACCCTCATTTAGAAAACATTATTTTTGCTTAAAAAACTCAAAACAGTGTAAAAAACAATACTTTAGTTTTTGTAAGTTTTAAGAAGTGTTTTTCGGCTAAAATTTGTTTTGTTTATTTCAAAAAATCTCGGAAGGGTCAGTCTACACACACATAAAGTTTGGTGTGTTTAACTTTTATTTTGTGGAAGTTATTCAAATTCAAGTTATTCAAATTTAAAGATAGGACCCTTATTTTGGCCCACCCTGTATATATATATATATGTGTGTGTGTGTGTGTGTGTGTGTGTATTTAAAAAAAATACTAAGCTTTTCTATAGGTTAAATGTGTTTGTTATTGGAATACTTCACTCGTTGTTCAGAACTCTTATAGGTGTCATTTTATGAAACGTCGTGCACACACACACATAAACACACACACACACACACACACACACATATATATATATATATATATATATATATATATATATATATATATATATATATACATATTATCGAATTTGATATCCAGACACATTTTCGAAAATATATTTTGGTGCGTATATATATATATACATCGAGAGCGAGTAAAGCCTAATGTTCTTGTCATTGTTCAATTATAATGGAACGAGTAGTAACAGTTGGCATATAAGGATTACTTGTACACTTTGTTAAATGATGAATCAGCTGTCCGTGTAGAAACAATTCTGAAAAGATAGTTACACTTAATTTCCGTTTTACTCACAACATATTTCCCCTTCGTTGTTTACCTATGAATATTTTATTCATACATAATTAAATTATTCTGCAACGATTGCTGTTGTAATTTACAAAATGTCGTCGTCATAGAATTACGTATATGAAGTTTACTTATTGCTTTCTTTCTGAAAAGAATACTCAAGAACAGATAGTAAAAATTGAACAATATCTTAAAAATTGTTTATATAACAAATGTTGTATATTTATAGGTTTTCCCATTCTAGATACGTCCATCACACTATTTTACGTTTGAGATTTTTCAAACGATATGGTATCTGTCTTACTGGTGTATTGTAAATGTACCTTTTTTATTCTAACTCTATAATTTTATTGATTTTTTCTATAGTAAATATTTCGTTGTTTCCTGTGAACTGCTTATTTTAAGGTTTCATTAAAATTCACGATAATTCTCGTCTCAACATTTAGATGATCGAGATACATCAACTTTAACCATATGCAACAACGCAATAACAGTAATATATATCTATATATCTATATATATATATATATATATATATATATATATAGACACATATATATATTATATATATATATTGGCGGCGGCACCAGGGGGGGGGGGTCAGGGGGAGGGGTCACCCCCCTCACTTTTTTACTTGCCCCCCCCCACTTTACGGTCATCAATAATGAAGTTATATATGCATGTGTTTTACCGCCCCCCCACACTTTTTAGGAGAGCCCCCCCACTGTTATAACTGTTCCGCCGGTATATATATATATATATATATATATATATATATATATATATATATATATATATATATATATATATGGTGTGGATGTGAGTGTGGGTGTAAGAGATTTATATGAGAAAAATAATCAATAAAAAAGAGCAATTGAATATATAAAACTGAACGTTTCGCCCAGCTGTTGCATGAAACGTTGAGTTTAAGATATTAAGCTGTTATATTTTAATATATATATATATATATATATATATATATATATATATATATATATATATATATATATATATATATATTGGGGGCTATGTAATTACAATACATTAAGATAACATCGGAAACGCCGGTTTTTAATCCAATCAAGGGAGGACATACAGTTGGCCACCTATGCCAGATTATTTTCAGCATACTTATTTGTATGTACGTTTGTTAGAAGTAAGAGTCATACACATAGGTATAGGAGGACACCGTTATAGTTTCTTTGTTTGCATGTGCAACAGACAGTAACGAGTTTGTCTTACTATTCTTTAATTACATATATATACATGAATATTACGCACTTATTTTTTTATTTTGACAATAATCGATCACTGTGCTTGGATATTCTCTCACTAACTATATATATATATATATATATATATATGTATATATATATATATATATACAATTTATTTAGATACTGTATCTTACATAATTCAGCAATGTACCGCGGTTTCATCCAAAAGGGTAGATTTAGACATCTTTAATAAATCTCCGTGCCCAGTGAAATCATCGGCAAGCTGGAACGATTGTAGTAGCGCCCTTGTGGATGAAACCGCGGTACATTAAGTAATTATGTAATATACAGTATCTAAATACATTATATTAGCTCTCTTATATGATCGAGCACTTTATTTGATTTCCTTTCATATACAACCTTACACGCTATGCATATATATATATATATATATATATATATATATATTTTGTCCTCAAATATCTGTTATGCTAATATTTTGAATCATAAATACCACTTTTCTTGAACTATTTCAAATACACTGATTTAAACAAAATTACGTGCACTTTACTACAATTAAAATACTTCTTAAACATATGTCCGTACGATAAAAAAAAAATGATTGAACAATCAGAATAAAACCCTCAGTTTGCCGAAAGAAAACTATGTATGGAATACAATGATCGCTATATTTCATTTTATTACTTTCACGTACTATTTTTTAAATTTTATAAGGTACATATGCGTAATAGAACATCATTAGAAAACGATTTATCATATTCTTTTGATTATTTTCCTTAATGTATGTATAGTTTTTTTAGAACAAATATACACTCTTAATCAATGTTTATTAAAAAGTTACCATTAAAAGTTTAATTAGTGTCAATACGTTGTTATTTCTCTTATCTTAGTTTTAAATCATATTAACATTCCTTTAATAACGACGAATATATTTTAGTTTTGACCTTTCTTTTTTTAATTAAGAATATAAACTTTAATTGTGTAAATTACAATTTTATCTTTCCAACTTGAAACAGGAAATTGAATGATTGTATGCAAGTAAAACTTCGATGCATCGCATAGTTGATAGTGTGTGGCGGTGAGCATCCTCTGTGTGTAATTGTTTAGTACAGATAAAATATGGGTGCTTATTTTGAACAGGGTCCCTGTAGAAAATTATTTTCATGTAAAATCAGTATTTTCTACTTACTCAGTTATAGTTTTTCACTCACGGTACGAACAAGAATTTAAAAATATCAAGCAGAACTTTAATTAGAACGATTTTTCCATTTCGATGTACAACGTCTATTCGCTTACATTTTGGGTGTGAGCCGACATTTTGGGTGTGAGCGATCGAGGGAATAGCCAAAATTTTTAAAATAAAAAAAATGAAAATTAAATAATTATTTTTGATTTCTTCACCGGGGTATTTTCCACGATATAATTTTATAGATTAATAAAATGTACATGTATTCCTTTCTTGTTTTTTTTTTATTATTTACATGGTAACTGGGTACCGCTCTGAAATTTCGCGACACTTACCTGCCCTTAGTTAGCTATTCCATCAATCGGCCACACCCAAAATGTCGGTCAATAGACGTTGTATATCGCCCTTATGGAAATGGAAAAATCGTTCTAATTAAAGTTCTACTTGATATTTTTAAATTCTTTTTCGTACCGTGAGTGAGAAACTATGACTGAGTAAGTAGGAAATACTGATTTTACATGAAAATAATTTTCTACATGGACCCTGTTCTAAATAAGCACCAAAATATGTGTTAGTTACATTTAGACAACTTTTTAAAATATGTTTTTCCGAATGTTCCTGTTTTTCAATTTTTTCAATTTTGTTTTGCTTTCAAGATTAAAAAAAATAAATGTCTTACGCGGCTGAGTAAACATTCATGCGTCAACGACGAGTCAAATATCATTTAGAACTTAATAAAAAAATGTTTTTCAACTTAATTTTTTTAACGATATCGAAACGCCCTCGTGTCCCCACATCAACATAACATGTTTGCGCGTGTCGCTGTTATATATAGGACCATTAAATATTCTAAACTATTTTTTTTGGGGGGGGGGGGGCACCCCAATTGATACAACTATATACCCCTCAAACATTTATTTCTAAATAGTATCTTGGAAAGGAGGTTTAATACATAAAGATTTATTAAATATGTAAAACAAGTTTACATGACTCTTAATCTGACAGTTTATATACTTCTTAATTCCTTCTGAATGTTGAACGCGAACTAATGTATTTATACTTTCAACAATTAACAAAATATGTAAATAGATGACTGTTTTATTAAGACACCGCAATGCATTATGATGGATTTAATCTCGTAATATAAATTTAATTTACTACTTTGTTTTATTTATATACTAATTGGAAAAGATGGTACTTTTGTAGTTTACGGACCGGCGTGAAAGAATAACATTATTTAGAAAGCAATTCTTAACATAAATAGGGGGTTTGCTACCAATTGTGTACTTTAACCTAAAAATTAAATAAACATAACATATCGTAAAAATATTATTTTACTTGAAAATCTTATCTAACAAATAACCCGGTCGGTAAACGGCGCAAGTACAAACACATATAGTACAAATAGTGTTGTGTTTTGGTTGATGGGGGAGGTAACCGCGTATTTACAACTATATACCCCGCAAGAACAGTTCTAAAATCTATTTTTAATCGATTTTTATTCTATAATAACTGAATTGTCCAACCTGCACAAAATTGACGAATTTTCCTTTGCTGGATTTTCTTTCGTAGAATTTTCCTTTTCCGTGATTTTTTTCGCCGTATTTGGCATTGTCGGTGTTTAATATGTGGGAGATCCAGATGTCTAAAAATAAGAAGTCTTGATTGTAACAAAAATCAAAATTGCCTCAATCTAAGGATTTGTCCTTCACTGGCCTAGGGCAGAAACGATGAAGTGTAGTATCAGAACATGTATTACATTTTGCAATATTTATTTGCACAAAAAATAGAAAATTACACAAACATTGATTCGAAATTGTGTCCCTTGCAAAAAAAGCCAAGAATGTATGTGACCGTTCTAGTTATTTTGGGGGTTGCCACCTGGACTTACATTTATTGATAGAGTTTATTATTTTGTTTGGTGACACTTTTTCCACATGGATTTAGGGTGAGTGGTAAGAATAATAGGTCCCTCATCCTCAAAAACAACACAATTTATATCCCTATTAAAATAAATATTGAGAGACTCTTTTAAAACGCTAATATGATAGTGATCGGCCAGAAATGGGTGATAATTTTACGTTCAATTTATATGCAACACTTGCCATTCTGAAGTAATTATTTTCCTTCCCAAACACGTAGTCGCCTACAAAAGGATACTCTTATTTATGTTTGCTGCGAGTATTTATCTACTAACATATCAGAATTATTTAAATATAACATATTAAAATATCATTTAAAGTCTTCCAGTACGATGTACAACTTAATATGTATAATAAAGAAAGAGGTATGCATTTAGCGAAATAATTATATAAATATTTATTTGAATTTTCTACAAAAAGTCCACAGATTAAATGTTATAAGATACACTTTTGCTTTCCCCGTCAATTCTATTAGAAATAAAACGAATCCAGTTTGGATGAAAACTGAATTAATGACAATCACAAGCATTGGTCACGATTTGTTATATGTTGACCGTAGGCATATTATTCACACGCTGCCGGGTGTAAATTATATATATAATTTAGGTAAACATTAATCCAACATTTACCCGATTACAAACACACATACATATATATATATATATATATATATATATATATATATATATATATATATATATATATATATATATATATATATGTTTTGAGATACAAAACTTATAAATACATTTAAAAAGAATACGCGGAAATCTCTCTAAAGAAAATCGATACTTTTAATTAATAATAACGTCGATAGAAATAGCAAAATGGGGAAATTGAGTGTGCCAAAATTTAAGATAAAGCGATTAAAATTCAATTTAATGATTTCGTTAAAAGTCGATTAAAAGGCACTACGTTAGGGGATAAACAAAATCTGGAAGGAGTTACAGGTTCCCCATAGTTAAATAACTTAATTGTGAAATGCCTGCATCAAGTCACAAACGATGAGTTTAATACCTCGATATATATAAGTGATATAAAGAGAGCCATACTTAACAAAAACATATCAGTTGTGAAACCGATCATCTCCGCCTGACAAGTAAAAGAGGCCGAAGGTTTTCTAGGCATTATGTTTCTATATTGTAAAAAATTATTCTGAATAAGCTAGAAAAATAATCAACATGTTACGTGATAGTTACAATTATCAAAGTACATCAGATTTCTACAACCACTTTGGAAAAAAAATCGGAAGTTTAAATGTTGTCAAGATTTCGACCATGACTAACATTGTTAAACTCTAAGATAAAGATAATGAAATATACAGGACATAATAGTTCAAAATATGCGCCAAATAGCGAGTATATCTGATAAACCGAACCGAAGTTACTGTCATAGGTGTGCTTTTAATTTTTACAGTGACCTCGATCTTGCATCTTCACAAGTTTAATGTCACGTAAAATTTGATAGATGATGATTTAACTGTGTTTCGTGACGACCGATATATGATGCTGGCGTTAGGTTTACATTAACAAAGGAACTTAGCCACAAACTAACGTGCAAACTAAATCTTAATTATAACCCCGTAAGTGGAGAGTGTTTGCATGTGTGTGATTATACTTACCAAAATAATATTTATTTTGATTTATTGTCAGTTTTCCTGAAGCACTTCACCCCACCAGTCATGTTCCACACTTGTTTACTTAGCCAGGTGTTTTCTTCTTTGCGAAACTGACAATCATTCCGCAATGATCGATATCATTTCAGAATTATAAATAGTGTAAAAAAGGGCATCTTAATGGGTTCTCTAAATATATATTTTCTCACCATATACGGGAAATACACCAATGAGTATATTCAACATAAGGGGCTATAATACTCTTAGTTACAAGTCTTCCCATGAGCAGAAAAATAACAAACTATTCTGTACCAGAAGAAACTAAGAAGCTTGTCCTTCATCTGAAAGACTTCTAACAACTTTCAAGTGGACGCGTAGTTAAGATAAACAGAAATTAAAACCGTACGAGCCTATCGTCTTAGTAAGCTATTCGAAGATTGAGTCATTGAGACATACAGACAGTTTTAAAGCACTATTTAAAACATTGAAAACTATCACATTTGATGCCTGAGACACAGCAAGGCATACTATTACTGATACACATTTCGCAGGATAGTAAATATACACAACATTTTAACTTATATAGTTTGAAATTAATTGCATGCACACACAGCTTAACTTACTGTTTTTAAAATTAAACATATAATTGTTCACCTGTAGGAATATGGTGTAGGATATTATACACAAAAAAAACTACTCATATAAGTTTCATCAACTCTGAAATGTATAGAATAGGATAATTTGTTCAAATATAAACATAATGTGTGATTATCAGGATAGCCGGAGCGGAAAACAACCCTACATGTCAGATAAGGTAAACAGATAAATAAATTAAGGACATATAACACACATTGATCATAGATACAAATAATTTTCAGGTAGCTGATTTCATGCATAGTATAGTGTAAATTACTGTAATCAATCAACTTAAATAATGTGTAAGATGACTGGATAGTGTGTTTAATTACGATTGACAGGCACACATGTGAGAAAAACATATTTTATTTGGCCGTAATTTTATAAGAACTGATGTATCGTTTAATGTATTCGAGATGTATTCTAGTTTCTAAGTTCGTATAAAGAAACTATTTTGATAATAGTAAATATAATACATGCGGTATTTCTTAAATATTTAATATATTACGACTTACCGACGGTCTCTAAGGAAAGGAATATGAAGAGTACAAAAATGAAAGGAATATGTGCATCGGCTTACTATCACATGTGTCACTTTCGGGGCATTTCATATAAATCAATAGATTTCAAGGAATATGTAGCTCTTTCATCACGTCAAATAAAGTCTGGTACATCTCGAATTGAAAGTAATAATACGGAAAAATATAGAAACATAACAAAGCAATATAACTGAGAAAAAGATATTTATTAAAGGAAAGGAAATGTGTGAGAAAAAGTTTTCCAGCTCGAATTGGAAGATTTGACATCTGAGGAGAAGGAATAATAACCATGTGTGATATGCAAGTATCTTAAGACAGAAAGTCGATGGGAGAAATG
This sequence comes from Sepiola atlantica, assembly GCA_963556195.1. Taxonomy (NCBI): domain Eukaryota; kingdom Metazoa; phylum Mollusca; class Cephalopoda; order Sepiida; family Sepiolidae; genus Sepiola; species Sepiola atlantica. Next base: position 171,378,543 of record OY744515.1, on the reverse strand, counting down.
TAGAAGATGGTCAGAGGTTGTTTTTACCTGCGTTAATTCTTATATGCTGTATTTTTGCAATACGTGTTCATGTTTTTTTTCTTATTTGCTGAAAATTGGTCTAGATACATCTAGCAGAGAGCGGTCAATAACATATGACACATATATTTCAACGATGGGTAATGCGCTGATAATGTACAAAATAAGTCGGTGTCATTAATGCTTATGTATTATCATCTAGGCCAAAAAAGTTACTTATTTTTATTATACGAAACCGTTTTGTATATATACTAGCGGATCTTAAATATGTTTTATTATAACCTGTTTTAATAATAGCTACGATTATAGCATGTGTCCATTACTGAATATAAAATAAAGAAATAGTATCGGAACAGTTAAACAGAGGTGTCGCCAAGATCAAGTCCAAATGAATGTGTATATCTCTCTCTGGTAGTGAAAAAAAAAGTAAAAAAACATCCTTGAGTCCAACATAAAAAATACAGCACTATTCTATCCTTTCGTTCGCTTTACGATCCCACGTTCAGAACGATCTAACATCTATCACCGAATGTTCATTTAATTCTCTCATTAAAAAAAAATCGACGCATGCAAACCAACTTAATTTGCATAAATCACTCCCGACGCCGCTGCCCGGATCTACAAATAAAAACCTTATTTGACTTTCTGACGCTTTTCACCTCCCGCTCCTCTTTCTTTTTTGTCGTCAGCGAGCGTTTTCGGGTTCGCCCCACACACACAACATACCAGACGCTGCGTTGTTATACGGTCACGTTGATATACCATATTTTCTGAAATATATGGACTCTTCCAAACAATATATATATATATATATATATATATATATATATATATATATATATATATATATATATATATATATATATATAGTTACGATAATGTGTCGAAGCAGACATTGATACGCAATTCACGTCTAGTGAATTAAACATAGTCTGTCAGACATTTGTAGTAGAACATATCACGATCACACCGTATTATGCGAGAAGTAATGGGCATCAGAACAATATGTGAATACGTTTACAAGAGTGCTTAACCAAGCGAAGAGTACACGTACTCAAAATCAATTCAATAATTTTTACAAGTTTATTAGATGACTTAAAATTACAATGACCCATCTTCAATAACGCTAACAGAAGCAAGGATTACAAGAAAGACCAACGCATTTTGTGATAGACTATTATCTTCCCATAAGAAACCGGGTCGTGACAAAATATCAGGGGAAGAATGTCATACACTTGGAGGAAAACATGTGTTTTTCGAATGTTCAGAAATATACTGGGGAAAAATGATAGTTAATCAAAGGATACGGAACTTAACATGGTGAACGAACCACAAAATACAGTTGACTCAAATGAGTAATGATATTCGGATGATGTCGATAACAATATACAATGACACCAATTATGTGATATATTTTCTACACGTATAAGTTACAAATCCCGAAAATGATTTATAAAAAAAATAGAACATTTCTCTTCTATTTACAATGTTGCATATTTGGTTTTAATAAAAATGTGGTATCAATGTTGTTAAATCTTCATCGTCCACTAAGAAACAACTACCAGAAAGCGTTTTGTTTGTCTTAGTCTATCTTCTTCGTAATTTAATGTGTTTAATATTGTGACAGTAGCCGTTTATGAGCATATTCAATGCTTGAAATGGTTTATCCAGTTAGTGCGTAAAAGTTTGTTTAAGTTGTTGGTTACACCCATTTTTAATTTCAAAGTTTTTCTTTTTTATGTAACTGCAGCTATTAGCTCGCTTTCAAATGTTATAGGTTCCCCGGTTGCGCTTTTGGCTACTGTTTCTTTAGATTTCATCAGATATGGTTGCCCAATTCTTTTACATTTCAGTATTTATCATCGAACAAAAATTTGATCCAGTTGAATCATTATATTTGTATTCAATATTATCATTTTTTACAAATAGTATTATTTATTCAAATTCCTTAATTTTATAAATTTTAATAAATATTTGTTCTGATTTTATTTGTGAATATGTAGTGTGCATTATTGTGAGCAAAGCGATTGCAATTAAAACACTATTTTAATTCATATGCATCATTTATGTAGTATTGCAATTGCTTGCTCGCTAGAATAAGGTTTAAGAGACTAATTATTTTACTTTACTTTATAGAACTTAGTTAGTTTTCTAATATGTGGCACTCAACTTAGTTTAATGCATATTGCATGTTGGCAAACGCTAATGCAACCTTGGCAGTTCTCTTATTTCTCCAGTAGTGTTTCTGTTTTATAACTGGTTTTCTCGCAATTTATCTTCCAATAAAAAATGCATGTGCTGCCGGTGCATGACAATTTTCAAATTACCACTTTTAAATTCTTCGATTTTCGTAACTTAAAATAAGCTATCGACTTTACCGTAAATGAATAAAAATATATATATATATATATATAGATTTAGATTTTTCACTTATAAAATAGATCATTCAGTGAAGACCGGGGTTGTTCCAATAAAAAACAAGCTCGATGATACTCGATTACAGAGTACAGAGCATTTATATGTGATTTTATGAAGGCTTACCAAAGCATTCCTTTCAAGACACCAATGATCACCATTAAAGATATTTTTTCTTACAAATACTATTTATTAATTTCCCTGATGATCTGCCAAGCAAGTAACTGCTTGGTAGTGAAACACGTGTAGGAAAAAACATTTAATTTGAATAAATAGTATTTGTAAGAAAAAATATCTTTAATGGTGATCATTGGTGTCTTGAAAGGAATGCTTTGGTAAGCCTTCATAAAATCACATATATATATATATATATATATATATATATATATATATATATATATATATATATATATATATATATATATATATATATATAATCGTAGCTTTTCTCGCTAGAAGATCCATTATTAACCTCCTAGAGAGATTAAACAATACGTTTGTTAAAATGTAGTTTAGTGTTGCTGAACAAAATATATGTTTAAATCGACGGACCTTCTTGCTCAATATTATTTCTTTTTTTCCGATTTTTATTTCAAAACCTCGATTTGAAATACATTTCCTTCTCATCCTATTTCTTCACGTTGGAGTGTTTTGTTTCTTTCGCAGACTTAGGACATCTTGTATGTTAAAACTCTAGTACGGTTTTAACTTTTAGCTGCATTGTTGTAATTAAGATTGTTTAACGGTATACAACAAAAGTTTTTTTTCGCAAATCCAACATGTAAGTCGTTGTAATTGTTATGCTGTATCTGACGACATTACGCCAACTTGTTCATTTCCAGTGCTGTGTGCAACATGAATTCGGGTTATTTCGTTTGCGAATTAATCCGTGTTTTTGACGCCAAAGTTGTGTGCAACATAAGTTCCGTCAGGTTGTTTCTAATAAGTCGAAGTTCGCTGTTCAAGGTGTTCAAGCGCAGAACAGTATGTAAAGTAACGGCTGCTCCGATACTGGGTATTTATTTCATACTCACCGCAGAGCAGTGTTGCACAAAGCCCGAAAGGGTTACGAATAAATCCAGCACCATCTAAAGAAAATAAAACATGGTCCATTAAAATTGGCTGGGTAGACCCGTAGGCATTCTCCGAGTCTGAAACCTGAGTCGGTAAGCAATTACATAACTCCTCAAAATAAGGGAGGCATTGCCTGCGAAGATAAATTTCCTTGGCTTACCAAAGACAAACACTTAATCCCGACCAATACAAACACCACCGACATTGACCAATTTCATCTCATCTTGTGGTTGTCGCGAGCCAATTCTCGATTTGTATTTTCCAGTAACGAGTTGCAAAGCAACAGTCTACTTCAAGGCGTATTCGTAATCTTAACGATTCACATATAGAAGAGACTATATATTCAACAACAGGGTGAATCATCATCATATGATAAAATATTACTCTATTTATACATACATGAATATATTAAATTCACGTACAACTACCAGGACTCACTGGAGTTCTAGTATTTGCTTGAGTTTATGATATTTTCGTGGGATCGATAGCGATTAAGATATCGTAAATGTATCATGCGTATGTAGGTTGTTTGGTAATTCATTTAGAACGCGTTTTTATCCCATGCGTGTCGTGTAGTATTTGGCGAATGTTGGACCGAAAACATATGGACAGGAGAAAATTTCGTAATCTTCAACTAGACTAGTATCAATATATATATATATATATATATATATATATATATATATATATATAATTTTATTTTTCCTCACAATCTGTGTTTCATGTCACACATTATATTTTTTAGGTTTCTGATAAGCAGCAAGTGTTAATGGCTGCATTTTACTTGTTAATAAACTATTGTAAAAAACAGGCAATTCTTTCATGCAGAAATTATAATAAAAATTGAACAAACGGATCTGATTAAAGATTACATTTTTGTTTATTAGAATAGAAACAATATATATATATATATATATATATATATATATATATATATGTGTGTGTGTGTGTGCGTGTGTGTGTGTAGCTAAATACATAATTGATTTTTGCTACAAATAAATGTATTTGACAATGCAAGTGTGTCTTGCTGTGAGAGAGATTTTAATTATCGACCAAGAGAGAAATGGTGTTTTCCATCTCGAAAGGACTCGACAATTTGATAACAAATTACATCCAATGGAAGACTCATTTAATTGCCAACAGTTACGTTCTAATTTTATTTTAACTTCTTTCACAGTGTTTTAATTGGAAAATAATATTGCAACAACGAAAATAAAAACGGAAAAATTGATTAATTATTCAACTTTCTGATCAATAACTGTATTGTCTCCCGTTGTAGTTCATTAATCATAGTTCACGAAGGAAACGAACTGATGTCAGATGTGAGCGTTATTGCAGAAATTGCGTAAACTCTGACGTATTTATATTTTCTTTCAGGATCATTAACCTATCGATTTATCAACACTAATCGACATCTATTCGGTGTGTGTATCTCTTACGAGCCTCGTGTCGCTTTCTGCTCTTCTATATGACATTATTAAGTAACCTTAAATTGTGGGGCAGGTACTAGGCCTTCATTAAACATCATAACATATGGCATCGCCATGACTTACTACTCTCACATATGTTACTAGAGATCAGAATAAATACGTACATTTCTTTGCACCACATTTTCCTCGACGAACTTTACTCTCATATATTTGCTAGCTTTTAACTAAAGACTGCCATTCTCTAGAATCCTATTATATGTTGTTCTTTATTAATTGCATTCTTTTGTAAGTCTTTAATACGAACGGTAAAGTGTAGTGCCACAGCGGGATATGTATTTTTCATCAGCATTAATAATCGTTTTACTTGTAAATATGCATATCGATTGATAAGATGAAATATACATATATATATATATATATATATATATTTTTATATATATATATATATATATTATATATATATATGTATATATATATATGTATATATATATATATATATATATATATATATATATATATATATATATATATATGTGATTTGGCACATACATCCTGCCATATATTACATTATGATATTATTAGATCATATATATATATATATATATATATATATATATATATATATATATATATATGTACATAAATATATATATATATATATATCAGTATAAAGTACGATTACTCTACCTGTCAGACGCGTTTACACACTCAGATCATAGCCAATACATTAATATTTGTCTGAACGCTTGCAGCCATTAAACGAACCACGGCTAAAGGAAGATATATCATGTATATGTATTTATTTAGAAGCGGACACATCCAGAAATAGTTTAAAACAGTTTTCAACAACACCTGTAAACGTAAGTTTGCGGTAAGCTCTTACATTTGGCAGCTTAGTGTTGATTCTCTCAAGAGGGGGTTTAAACAGTATTATTCTAAACATTATCAAATGTTTATCCATATACAATTTTTTTTCCTGGAAATCACCAGTGCAAAGGATAGTTACTTTGTAAATCACGCGATTCAAAACACTCGGCCCCAGTTAAATAGCTTAACCATCAGCTTAGCGTTTAAGAGCATACGCCCAACAAACTAACGACGGTGAAATAATTAATGTTAATGCATATTAATTTCTATTCCAAGAGGAAATAACTTGAAAGCTGTTATTAAATTGATTTGCTCACATAGATACGTCGCTAATAAGCTATGTCCGAACACCTAAATGCAAATAATCGCACATGTGTAAGAGTACGGCATTTCGGTTGATCTAATACTAGTGAGATCTGACCAGAGCCGAGCAGGCTCTCGGACGAGAGTTCCACAGAGGTGGCTGAATGATTTAAAGAGAGATATTTAACCAACACTGCCAGTGTGTGATTTTGCCACAAGACACCTTACAACACCACGGCTGAACGAAATTCATCGACATAGTGGGTATCCTTGAATCACATGAACATCATATGTTTTGCGTTTAATTAACCCGTTTGTGTCTAAAGCGGCAGTGAAGGCAGTTATTCGGAATTGTGAAAAATGTAAGACAATAAACCTAGCTCAAGTCCAATGGAAAATAAAAGGGCTCTATGTGAAGGACGTATGGCACCGGCTAGGCAGTCACATCGCACACTACAATGGTAGCCATTTTTTACACTGATCGATTGTGGGGCCACGCCGTTTTCAATCTGGCGGCCACGACAACAGTAAGACACTGCACATGTAATACGGCAAGTAGAATCAGTGTTGTTTTAACGTAGCCCCCCAGCGGAGATTCTGACCGATAATAGAACTGTCTTCTGCAGTCAACAGTTCAGGCAGTTCATGAACACGTGGGGTGTAAACATCCGACCATGCTGTGCATACCGGCCATCAGGAAATGGTATTATAGAAAAGTGTCATAGGGCAGTAAAGCGGATTGCAGTACGAAAGAGTTGTCCTGTTATAGAAGCTGTGTATTGGTACAACGTTAACCCCAAGGATGATGTACTCGCATCATCAGCACCTGCCATTTTGTTGTACTCATACCATATCAGAGTCAAATGAGTCAATGTTGTGTCCCATCCGAATCACCATGGGATATGTACACTATATAAAGAGGGGGACACAGTTTGGGTGAACACTCCACAAGGACGTTGCACCTCGAAATGCAGACCAGGTCGTGTCACTGGAGTGATTAGTCCACAGTTGGGGGTCGTCAATGGCACGCCTCGACATGTAGGAGACGTGCGCCCACGTCTCAGTTTAGCACCGGTAGTGGACGACAATGATGACACATCATCAGTGAGTACTGAATGAAGAGAACCAGATTCCGATACAAGTAGTAGTTGTTCTGCATCTGAAAGTAAGGGTGAGGGCAGACGCTCTTTGGTTGAGCTGCCTTATACCATTGCCAATTCAGTTCCTGGTACATCTGATGTAAGAGAGAAAGAAGAACTGTCTAACTACAAGGAAGTACTAGGATAATGCGACCAGCCACCATCTGCCACATGCGTGATCATATGAGCAGGGGGGGAGTGTTACAATAAAGAGAAACACTCACCATTGGGAAAAAGAATGAGGTGTTTCGCATGTCGTGTATACAGATTTAAAAAGAGCTTCTCTTCTTAGGTGCTGGTGTTTATCGTGGTCTGATTTGCATATGTTGATATCAGGTGATATAAATGAACAGGACAGCTGGGAAGGAGGGCCCGCGATTTTGATTGGAGAGAGAAAGGCAGAGAGAAATTCGGTTGCACGACATTCGGTTGGAAATTGAATCACAGTCATAACTTGTCCAGAGAACGGCAGAGAGAAAGTGGGTTGCACGAAATTCGGTTGGAAATTGAATCAGAGTACAACTTTTGGAGAGAAAGGCAGAGAGAAAGTAGGTTGCACGGCATTTGGTTGGAAATGGAATTACAGTCAAAACTTTTATTTTATTTCATTTTTTTTCTGGCACAGTTAGTTGATCCAATCTAAACGACATTCTTCGAAAAATCATTATCGTTTTTGTTACTTTAACTTTTGCCGGATAATGTTTGCAGTAAGACTATCATGGTTTGATCGCTTTCTCTTTTTTGTTCCAAAAGTATTTCTGCTGTGTTTGATACATTCCGTCGGCTTCTTCTTTTGTCCCAGAAGTCCTAATTATGTTTGTGCAAGCTTTTCGTTCGTTTTTATTGTTCTAGTTTTTTTTCGTCGACTTCTTTTTTTTCGTTCTAGCAGAAGCTTTCGAAATCTTTCTGCGGCTTCTTGTTGCTGTTGCATTTGAAGGCCCACCAGTGCGTTCATAGTCGATTTAAACTGTTCAATGTTTACAATGTGTCTCAATAGAATACGGGTTTTAGAAATTAAAGTTATTAATATTACGCTGCTTAAACGTATCTTATTTTTCTTTACCTCAAGAAAATCACTGTTTTTAGTTCGCTTTTTAAGTAACCGTAAAGCGTCCGGTCCACACTATAGTCGACACAAATAAAACTGTTAATTCTTCTTTCGGCAGCAGGAGTTACTTTTTTGTAATAAATAAACACAGTGCCCGAATAACAATAAAAACCAGAGATCTTTTTTCTTTGAAAACAAAAAAGCTGGTGTTTAACTTGTGTTGTTTTGTCCCACGGTAAAGCAAGTTGTAAAAAATCGGGCGTTTCTAGTGGACTTTCCGTCTATTTCTCCACGTTTGTCATTTGTTAAGGTTCTGAGAAAAGTAAAAAATCTTAATATATTTTGTCGCCAGTTGTGTCGTACATTTTAAAGTGTTGTATAACTTTCTGTAACTCGTCGCCAGTTGTTGTGAGGTCCTTTTTAAAGGTGGCAATACTCTTTTAATGTAGTTGTTGCCTCAGTCTGACAGATGAAAGGCCGCCGAAATTGCCTAGTATCTGTCGGACTAGGGTGGGTCAATCACTCAGAAGCAGGTGCTCTTAGTATTAATGGTTAGTGAAAGAATCCAAGTAGTTCGTTATAGGTAAAGTATCATAACGCACACACAGACGCACACACACACATATATATATATGCATATATATATATATATATATGTTATTTTATTTATAAAATTATATAATATATTGTGTATAGATTTCAGTATTTACTTCAACAGTACTCAATACGTGAGTAAAGCTAAGTATTTAACTATGATAATATAGATATAGCAATAAAGCTAAACTAAGACGTTCGCTTATTATCTCTCTCGTCAGACTCTGTTTAGCTTAATTACTATAAATGTGTTTTCATATTATATATATATATATATATATATATATATATATATACATTTTCTAGGCAATGCGACAGGGAAGATGAACACATTTGTTTTTGTCAAATTTAACTTTTAGGAGTAGATAAATTCATATATATGTATATGTTTCTCTCTCTCATTCTCTCTCTCTCTTCATCTTTCTCTCTCTCTCTCTCTCTCTCTATATATATATATATATATATATATATATATATATATATATATACATATATATAACCTCGTTTCACTAGCACTAGTCTTCTCACGAATGGGATATCTAGTACGTACATATACGTAACTTATAGCGGTTGATAACACATCCAAACAGTTGGTCATATACCTATTTCGGTGCTGATTGCAAGAGGTGTGTCAGTATAAGTGTATAGTTATATTACGATAATATATTAGATTAACAAATAAGTTACAAACAAGACTCAAAAATAAAACATATACGTATATTATAATAATCACTGCGGCGTTTCCCCAGAAAGCTATAGAGTTTATATTTACTAAATTTATCGAGGTATGATTGTGTTTTAATAGCACACAACTATACTGGTGGTATTACGCATATGTTACTGTTATATTTTAATTTTGTATACTGTTGTACCTGATACACTTCCAAACTAATTAACTGACCATTATAGTTTAATGAATACAGCTGCTAGGCATACGGGCAGGTCTGATGGATCACACGTACTTATATTTCTTTTCTGCGAAGGGTGCAACGGATCTGTAACAGCTCTGTGAACATGCTTATACTTCCGATTGGTGTAGAAATGTTAACGATTGAAAGCAGCCATCAAATTTCAGTTATTTAGCGTATTATAAAGGGCTAATAGGAGACATGATATGTGTACCACCTTACATATGACATTCGAATTGTTTTAGATTTGATCTAATCAGATCAATAGCCAATAGACACTAATGTTAAAATATTCCTTGAATGTCAATTTACAAGTACAGGGTGGGCCAAAATAAGGGTCCTATCTTTAAATTTGAATAACTTGAATTTGAATAACTTCCACAAAATAAAAGTTAAACTCACCAAACTTTATGTGTGTGTAGACTGACCCTTCCGAGATTTTTTGAAATAAACAAAACAAATTTTAGCCGAAAAACACTTCTTAAAACTTACAAAAACTAAAGTATTGTTTTTTACACTGTTTTGAGTTTTTTAAGCAAAAATAATGTTTTCTAAATGAGGGTACGTTCCTTAGGGCTAATACGGCTCATGCTTGCTTCGGAAGGGGTCCTTTACTTATTCTAAAAAAAATTTTTTTTTTAAATCAATAAATAAAAAAGTTATGAATTTTTTAAAATAGGACCCTTATTTTTGCCCACCCTATACAACCTCTTAAGCTTAAGCCTTACATCATAGACATTTTCTGAAATCGAACACATGTAATGAATTGTGATCGAATTGGAATTAAGCTAAAACCAATATAGTCTAGTAAGATGCCATATTGATTTTTTTGTAAGGGGACATAAAAGTGGTAAAAAAACTGTTCTTGTCGGGGAAGAAATTTTACTCGTCCTTGGACAGGGTATCTCTCTCTCTCTCTCTCTCTCTCTCGCTATCCCTCTGTCTGTCTGTCTCTCTCTCTCTCTCTCTCTATATATATATATATATATATATATATTTATATATATATATATTTTGCGCTCTATCTCTCCCTTTGTATATCTGTCCCTCTCTCTCTCTCTCTATCTATCTGTCTATATTCCACTCTCTCTCTATTTGTTTTTATTTATATAACATACATGCTGCAAAAATAATTTAAAAAGACATGCGTAAAAGGTGAAATTAATAGTGTGAAAATTGCACGTGTGAGACGATAGGAAACTGGCGAGCATAACAACAGGAATTAGTGAATAAATTGAATGATAAAAATGAATAAACACTCAAGTGACGATTAATTTAATGCTATGCAATTTCATATGAATTTTATTCATATGGTGCGCAATATTTTAGTATAAAAACTTCATATATATAATGGAGTAATTTAAGTGATAAAGGCATATGCAGAAATCCACATGGTGCAATGGATTTTTATAAAATGTGCACTTAAAATATATTTAAAGGAAACAATTAAAGCCAAATATGTAATGTGTCAGAATTTCATAGATGAAAATTGATAATTTGTATTATTTTTATATTTATTAATTAATGTTAAGTACATTAAAGTGAGAAAAAGCCACGTGTTTCTGGCTATTAATCGTCATCAGCATGTTCCCCTCGACAAGGATCGAACGTTCGATATTATCTTCTGTAGTTTGATGCTTTACCACTTTACAATAATACTTTGCCAAAATATGTACGATTTTTTATCGCCATAATATTAAGTTACGTAGCTTTGTTGTTTTACTGGCCATAGAAACAGTTATTTATTTAGTGTATATATATATATATATATATATATATATATATATATATATATATATATATATATATATACATGCTGATGAGTCCCGATTATTAAGGACGAAACGTATACGTACATAGATAATAAACAATGACAAATATTTATTATGTGTCGCTCCTAAAAAAAGTAGAGTACTGTAAGTGTAGTATTAACACAGCATTACGCCACTAGTTTTAAATGCATCGTTGCTTTCATTAAAAAAGTAGAACGCTCTTAGACGTTGAGTCGCCGTATAAAATGTTAAAATTATCACAGTGTATTCGCTGTTCAAAATTGGCCGAGTGGTTAAGGCGTCGGATTTGAGTTGCAATATACTCGTAATCCGGGATGTCGAATCGCTTTACCGGTAGTGAATAGTCATATCTCTATTCTGATGAGCCCATATTATTAAGGACGAAACGTATAAGTACACAGATAATAAACAATAACACATATTTATTATTATTTGTCGCTCCTAGAAAAAATAGAGCACTGTAAGTAGAGTATTACCACAGCATGACGTCACTAGCTTTAAATGCATCGTTCCTTTCATTAAAAAAAGGTAAAACGCTCTTAGACGTTAAGTCGCTGTATAAAGAATTAAAATTATCACAGTTTATTCGCTGTTCAAAATTGGCCGAGTGGTGAAAGCGTCGGATTTGAGTTGAAAAATGCTCGTAATCCGGGGTTTTTAATCGCATGACGGGTAGTGAATAGTCATATCTCTATGCTGATGAGTCCCGATTATTAAAGATCGAAACGTATGCGTACCGTACATAGATAATAAACAATAACAAATATTATATATATATATATATATATATATATATATATATATATATATATATATATCACCTGTATAATTGTTGTGCATGTCTATAGATTTGACATTGATAGACTTTAAATTCCTGTCTTTCCGTGTACATTAATGGTGCCCTGGTGGTAATAGAATCAGCCTACGAAGTTGAAGGTGACTTTGTGACATGGTTCGAATATCTAACACCGGCACTAATTTACATGTCCTACAGTGATGATTGCATACAGCTTAAACCACTTGTGTCCGTAAGTAATATTTCAAGGAATATTACATCTTAAAAAAGCGTTTTATTTACAGTTCCGTAAATATATACTAGGATCATTGACATGGGCACATTGCACAAGGGAGAACGTCGTTGTTTTAGTATTAATTATTAATGGAAAGAAAATGCTTACATAACACTTCATGACTGGCAAAACGTGAACAATCTCTAGCAATAGATACACCAATGGTACAATTTGATTTACTGTATAAATATAAAAGATTTATGTACACACTCAGGAGGTGTATCATGTGAACCAGCTATTGCATGGATTACAACATCTATGGGAATAGCAGTCGGAATAGTCAAAATAATACAACTATTGTTTAGCCAATAAACTTATATACAATCAAATGCCATATCTATAATATTGCCACATATGTGCATCACTTTTTGATATATTTCTTTTTGTTTGGTGCCATTTTGTCAGTATCTGGCTGTATCTGCTGAATACTTTATTCGTACTTTCTGTTGGATTAACGCTGTGTTCTAATGCACTAAATAAACGCTTACAAAGAACAAACCACGATATATATTTTTTTTTCATATACCTATTTCGTGTTTGAATGTTGAATATGTAAAGTATATGTGTATCTCTCTCCGATCTCGTAGTCTGACGTCGTCAGTTTTTTTATGATGATAATGAAGTGTGATCAACTGGAATACAGTATGAGTGAATGCATTCGCTGTTTGCATTCGCTGTTTGCATTCTGTTTGTGTATCTTCATCACACACTGTTTAGTCTTGTATATCTAGTATGTGTTAATATATAGTTGCACTGCCTGATATAATAAGTAGATTATTTTTCTTAACCACACAGTGTGGACTTAGCTGTAAAATAGACAATCAGATACATAATGTGATATCTATAACTTATATATACGTAACTTAAAGCGGTTCATACAACTTCCAAGCATTTAGTCATACACCTTTTTCAGGTATGAATTGCAAGAGGTGTATCAGTATAAATGTATAGTTATACCATGATAAATAGTGGCTTTTTAAGTAGGTTACCATCAAGATTAAGATAAACACATAAACATATAGTTTAATAAACATTGTATGGTTTCCCCTGAAAGCTATAGAGCTTACATTTACAGAATAAATCGATGGGTCATTGTGTCGCAGCAGCACACAACTATACTGATTGTATCACGTATACACTACTGTAAGATTTACTTAGAAATCAAACTGCATTACTTACTAAACAGTATGTAAACTTCTTTTGAATATTACTATCAGAGTTGAAAATATATACTTATATAGCACATCGTAAAAAAGGAATGCTTTCTTTCGTTCGTATATATTTCCAAAGAAGGCTACTACTTCTATTTAATCTAGTTATTTTCTTTATATCGGAAACTTTTTTCCTGTTTCACACGACGGTAACTTTTTTTATAGATTTGACAGTATTTATGTAGCTTGTATTCGCTAAATATATGGCGTCTCGAGGCTTTATTAATGCGAAGCGTTATCTTTCTGTCATCTAAAACCTATATTATCTTCATATTCAAAATTACACACCAAATAGATGTGTGTAAATGTCAGTTCTTACAAATCCTGCTTATACGAACGCTTTCCCCATTTAAAAAGGATGCACATATAATTATCATTCAACAATGTGTAAATTATAAACAAAGGTGTCTACCCTTTCTTACATTTTCCGTGTACACTTATTTGCCTCCTGCATTGCCTCTTTACGTAGTGGTTACTGTTTAATATTAGTGCGATGTTTCTGAAAACCGTTAAAATAAATAGACAATATGGTCACCTGAAACAAATTCATGAGACCCTAACCCTTTATTAAGGAATTTCAAAAAATGCAATTAGAAGTTTCCATACACATACCGTTTAAGCCTGAAGTGACCTAACACCGGAGTTAATCGACATATAAAGTTTTTTCAAAAACAAAGTCAATTCCGTAAAAAAGACAAATATCAGTCATTTTTTTATTTCTAGAGGCCCCTTTATTTTTGTTTATGTGCCTTCGTTGAAGAGGTGGCATTTCTATTAATGATTCGCATGAAAAAACACCGGGACGAAAGTACTATTTTAAACACTGAAGGAAATTACTTGTTTTAAAGAATCATTTATAATTAAAGTATAATATAGTTTCTAAGTATAGACGGATCAATATACTGATTGACCGGAAAAATCGCAACATTTTGTGTTTTGGTGGTGTTGTGCTAGGTTGTGTCTAGTCTACAACAACTAAAAGTTGGGCATGATCCGAGTAGAGGAAAGTGTCGAATTTCCAACATGACTTATTTACAAGAAATTTTCCATTTACATGTGGAGAACTAACACGATCAGTTTTTATGATAAATCAATACATCTTGGATGTTTACTAAAGTTTTAAGGGTCTACATTTCACATTAAAGGGTTGCCAGTGATGCCAAATAAAACCTTATACAGTATCAATGGCGACCCCTACACCAATTACGCTTGTTGTATCCACCATAATTCACTTACCTCACGGTGCTTTTTCAAAAATGTCAACTCATCATCATAATCTTCCACTGAATCATTTTCCATATTGTTACAATTTCTGTCTTGGCAATGTCCACATGAACTTGTCATTCTAGACCATGATTCCTGCAGGTACACCTTAGTTTATTCTATCTTTCGGAAGAGTTGCAACCGATTATCTGAATTAGTGTGTCTGGTGCAAAGCTTTTATCCGTCATTCCTCAGTCGGCACACTTTAATTACTATCTCCCATCCACTCTATAATCCTGTAGTAAGTCCGCAAATAATGAATTTTACAGTATTTGCTTAGAGTCATTCTGACGTGACAAACATCTTAACTCTCGTAACTTCCTTGCATAGTTCATTGTATCTAATATATGCAAAGGGTGTTTACCTATCCCCATTGATCCAAGCTACCATTCCGTAAAAAGCATTAGTTTCCACACCATCCTGCTTTAGCTTTGGTAGAGAACATGCTTTTGAACAGGCTGTCATTGTATTGTCTCTCTTGACGAGTCGTAGGTACCCCAACGTATTTCTTATTCGAAATACCCTGGACACCGAATCGCATCCCGTAAAGCAAGAACAACATATCATTAAAAACTGTTCGCCAAGCACCAGCTTGAGTACATAGATATTGTAGATGTTGGGGTTTACCTTTTCAGGACAAAAATAAAATGCGGTACATTTAAAAACACATGCACGGAATAAAAATAAAGGTGCATGTCTTCTCCAATGAGGGTGGTTGATTAAACAAGTAGACATATTGATGGCTGTTTTTGCAATCTCAACAAAAGCATCTCATTCGGCTTTAATAACGTCACAACATTTCTGCCGCATTTATTCAATGATTGTCTGGATCAGCGCCTGCGTGTTGGTCACATTTGACAAAGAAGTCTTCCTTTTTCCGAGCAAATTTAGTTACTTCGGTAATATTAACTGCCTTGTCTTCAGCTTTCGACGTCGCCACTTCTGAGTACAGTCGTTTATACTTTGTCAAACTTCATAGCCATCTAACACGACATTTTATCTTCACCAGTCTTCAACAGTAAATGAGGCATTATCATTTGCAATCGAGCTGTTTGTACTCCCTGTCTTCCATTTACAACGGTGCAGAACAGATCCTCCGCCTAGTACATTGTGATCTGTGACTAGAACGGTTTGTCTCACAGCACTGTCCAATTTTGTTTCAACAACATTTATGAGAGCTGCTGCCAGCTGTGTTTTGTCTGCTTGACGTAAGATGCTTCTTTTTCAAACAAATACATCAGGTAGCGACAGAACCTATAGGCCATGAGATCATCTAGCCATTGATCAACCAGCTGTGCGACCACGAGGAAACCCTGGAATAAAAGTACTGGGTCAATGCTACGGTCTGTAGAAACTTTAGTATTCTTGCTCGATGCTAAAGTTTGTGAGAGTAGAAGAGAACTAGTTGGCCATATATCTTCAGTACATGTTATTTTCCGATTCATGAAAAGGTCCTGAATATTGACATCTTCATTAGCAGATATCTTTGTGATAATATTGCATAACAATCCATCGCCTGAAAACGGGTTAAAGCTGTCTATCTGCTTTGCAACTTCACGAGGTCTGTCTCATTCATTTCCCACCTGAGAGGCAGGCAGCTCCTAATGTTGTTCGCTTGTTGTGTAACTTTGTCCTGTCAGTTATTGTATGGCAAGGTTGTGAGCGGATTATATTGTTAACGACATGACCCAAACTGTTATCTAATGCTTGGACATCCCACTTCCCTGTGTGGTCCTATCATTGTTTTTCAGTGAGTGCTTTTGTGTTTGCTCGATGACACTATCGGAGCAAAGACTAGCCCAGTATTGGCTACTGCGTATGATTAAGTGAAACACAAACATTAATGTTTGATGTACTGCAGAGATGTAATCTTTCAAGGCATATATCGTCTGGATATATAGACTAGCCGACTTCAGATAATTTGGATGCCCATTGGCTGCGAATATTGGCAGGCAAGCGGAGACGGCACTAAGTCACAGTTTCCAAGACTCCATTCGATCAGCTGCAATGAGTGACCTAGCAATTCTTACCGTGTACTGATAGTTTATCCATAGATTGCTGGTATTGGAAGCCCTTACCTAGTCATATCTTATCCGAGTTAGACTGCGGTATGTTTTATTTGACCACAATACATCTACAAACCAACTCTCTATAGTTGGATCGCTTTTCACAGCTATAAACACTATACTATATATATATATATATATATGGTAAAATGAAAAAGGAAAAACCAAAAAATGGATGTTTTTTATGTGTACATCAACGTTTCGTCTTTATTTATAAGACTTCATCAGGATGATGATATAGAGAAAAGGTGTCATGCAAGTACAGAGACATGTAGGGTAGACATATTGGGTAGAAAAATAAAGTAAAATGAAAAATAATGGCCAATACTTGGTGGACGTCCGTACTTGTTAAAGAATAAAAATGAATGCAGAAAATGAGTGGGGAAAAATAGAAAGATGGGGTGAGCAAGGACTACTGTGGCCGGTGGTAAGAGAAAGAGGTGGGAGATGAGCAGGGGTAAAGTGGATGGCAGAGAGAGAGTAGAGGAAGAGGGGGGAGGGAGGTGCTTGACCAGATGGCTGCGGTCAAGATTGAAGGGGAAAAGTAAGTTGGAATGTTTGTGTGTGGGGGTGTATGCAGGGAAAGGAGGATGGGTAGAGAGGGAGGATGGGGGGCTGTGATTTTGGTGGATGGGCGAAAGTTATGGTCTTAGAGAGCGTTTTCAGAAAATGAGGGAATTTAAGAAGAGGTATGGGAGAAAATAGTTGAGAGGGGGAAGAGGAAGGATTTGTTGTGATAGGGTGTGAAATATTTGAAATATTTGGAAAATGATAGCAGTGAGTTAGGGATTGGATGGGTGGAGGGGGCGGTGATTGAAAGGGTGGGTGAGGAATATTTGAAATATTTGGAACATGAGAAAGTTTATTTGGACTGCAGTATTAAAAATGTGAGGGGAAAAAAAACGGAACAAGTAAGGAGAAAATGAAGATTCCGGGAGAAGAGGGAAGGGTGTGGGTAAATGGAAAAGTGTTAATAAAGGTTAGAGAAGAAAATATAAGTTAACCATGATCAGGCAAAAGTCTTTGTTCTGTGAGGATGATCTTGCTTATTAAGGGTGATAGGTTAAAGAAACCATTTCGTTGCTTGATGGTGGTGGATGAGGTGATGAGGGCAGTTTCCAATAATCTTCGCCGAGATTTGTTGTGGATGTATTTAGTGATTTTGGCTTGTTCAAACTTGAATGCATGACCGTGTTCTAGAGCATGGGAGAAAAGTGCACTAAGAGGGTTGTTGTTTTTTATGTCCCTTTTATGTTCATTTAATCGTTTCTTTAATTCACGTTGTGTTTCTCCCACGTAGAATTGATGGCAATCATTGCAAGGGACAGTGTATAAGCCGGCATGGGATGTGGGTGTTTTTTGGAAATGTCTAGATGTGTTTAAAGTTTGTTTTATGGATTGAGAAGTGGTTTGTACTGTTGGAATGCCTAGTTTGTTGAGCGTGTTGCATATGGATGTGTTATTGGAATGCGTGGGTAGGAGAAGGGGTATGTCTATGAGAGAGGTGTTAGGAGTTTGATTTTTTAGTGTGGTCTTTCTGGAGAATATTTGGAAGGCTTTTTTCTTGGCATTTAATATGAAATGTGTCGGGTATTGCAATGTTTTTAGGGAATTAAAAATGTACTTTATTTCTTCATCTATGTGTGGGGGGCTACATATTCTAAGGGCGCGTAGGAAGAAGCCTATAATTATACCTGTTTTGATCTTGCTATGGTGGTGGGAATAGAAATGTATGTAGTCATTTTTGTGAGTGTTTTTGCGGTGTACCTAAAATTCTAGTTTGTTGTTGGATTTAATTATAAGAGTATCAAGGAAGGGAATAGAGCCGTTTATTTCAGTTTCGCAAAAACACTCACAAAAATGACTACATACATTTCTATTCCCACCACCATAGCAAGATCAAAACCCGTATAATTATAGGCTTCTTCCTACGCGCCCTTATAATATGTAGCCCCCCACACATAGATGAAGAAATAAAGTACATTTTTAATTCCCTAAAAACATTGCAATACCCCACACATTTCATATTAAATGCCAAGAAAAAAGCCTTCCAAATATTCTCCAGAAAGACCACACCAAAAAATCAAACCCCTACCACCTCTCTCATAGACAGACCCCTTCTCCTACCCACGCATTCCAATAACACATCCATATGCAACACGCTCAACAAACTAGGCATTCCAAAAGTACAAACCACTTCTCAATCCATAAAACAAACTTTAAACACATCTAGACATTTCCAAAAAACACCCACATCCCATGCCGGCTTATACACTGTCCCTTGCAATGATTGCCATCAATTCTACGTGGGAGAAACACAACGTGAATTAAAGAAACGATTAAATGAACATAAAAGGGACATAAAAAACAACAACCCTCTTAGTGCACTTTTCTCCCATGCTCTAGAACACGGTCATGCATCTAAGTTTGAACAAGCCAAAATCACTAAATACATCCACAACAAATCTCGGCGAAGATTATTGGAAACTGCCATCATCACCTCATCCACCACCATCAAGCAACGAAATGGTTTCTTTAACCTATCACCCTTAATAAGCAAGATCATCCTCACAGAACAAAGACTTTTGCCTGATTATGGTCAACTTATATTTTCTTCTCTAACCTTTATTAACACTTTTCCATTTACCCACACCCTTCCCTCTTCTCCCGGAATCTTCATTTTCTCCTTACTTGTTCCGTTTTTTTCTCCTCACATTTTTAATACTGCAGTCCAAATAAACTTTCTCATGTTCCAAATATTTCAAATATTCCTCACCCACCCTTTCAATCACCGCCCCCTCCACCCATCCAATCCCTCACTCATTGCTATCATTTTCCAAATATTTCAAATATTTCACACCCTATCACAACAAATCATCCCTCTTCCCCCTCTCAACTATTTTCTCCCATACCTCTTCTTAAATTCCCTCATTTTCTGAAAACGCTCTCTAAGACCATAACTTTCGCCCATCCACCAAAATCACAGCCCCCCATCCTCCCTCTCTACCCATCCTCCTTTCCCTGCATACACCCCCCACACACAAACATTCCAACTTACTTTTCCCCTTCAATCTTGACCGCAGCCATCTGGTCAAACACCTCCCTCCCCACTCTTCCTCTACTCTCTCTCTGCTATCCACTTTACCCCTGCTCATCTCCCACCTCTTTCTCTTACCACCGGCCACAGTAGTCCTTGCTCACCCCATCTTTCTATTTTTCCCCACTCATTTTCTGCATTCATTTTTATTCTTTAACAAGTACGGACGTCCACCAAGTATTGGCCATTATTTTTCATTTTACTTTATTTTTCCTCCCAATATGTCTACCCTACATGTATCTGTACTTGCATGACATCTTTTCTCTATATCATCATCCTGATGAAGTCTTATAAATAAAGACGAAACGTTGATGTACACATAAAAAACATCCATTTTTTGGTTTTTCCTTTTTCATTTTACCATCACGTCGGATTACCTTCATCCTTCTCTTCCCATATATATATATATATATATATATATATATATATATATATATATATATATATATATATATATATATATATCAGACCATTTATATTCTATAAAATCGGTTTTCGGTAAGAATCTGGTTTCGTCTTGCTCTTATAATTTACTTCACTCGGCAGGCTATAATTGAAGATAACGTGTTCTTACCTATTACCACTGTTGAATCGATCATAGAGCCTTTTGTGGCTTTTGCCTAAAATAATACCTCCGAAAAGGGCTTTACTCATGCATGAATGAAGAATACAGCCAATTAGGGTTGAACTACTAAACATTATTAGTCGCCCATATATGCTCAACTATAAAGTAGGCTAGCGTTATTTGCTAAGTCTGTTATTACCTCATAACGATCCTTTTTCCTTTGAATTCCAGGTTTGGCAGTATCGGTAGAGTTAGTTAATTCGCTATACTTCATCCCAAATTGATCGAAGAGCCGTCCAGTGGTGACATTTGAGTAGTCCCTGATATAGTCTCCGCATCATTTTGACACCATTTCATCGAAACAATCAGAGCAAGATTTACAAGTTCGAGATCCTTGAAATTGTTCCTTTATTTTCAGAGCCGATAGCAATTATTTTTCTTTGATGGTTTATAGCGTTGATTGTGATGTAATATTCGCCTGATAGTCCATTGGCATCCTTTTAATTCAGTAGAGTAAGAGTTAGGCATTTTAGCTAGATTTATTTCGACTAGAAGCATGTCTAAACGGCATATGTTATAGAAAATATAATTTCCACAAAAGTAAAGGAAATCAGAAGAAACTTCTCACCTACTCTGTATTTGGCCTTTTGGCTAAGATCAAAGTGTAGTATCTGTTCCGATGGATACTGCATCCCATAGACTGGTATTGTCTTGGGCTTTGGGGCTTGATTTACGCCGGTGTATGGGTCTGTCCTGTGCAGTTCTTCGGAGGTCCACCCTCCCAGGCTTCGCCTCCCATCTTTGAGGAGGAGTAAGTTTATTGCTTACTGCCTGAGACGCCCCTACCGGGGAATGCCGACAGGGCTACCCAGGCAATTTTTAAACCCAACTTTCCCGACCCGACATAGGGTCACATCTTACTTGTAATAGTAAGATACAAACTGGCCTTGTGGCTTTACTCCTGGAAAGAAGTAAATCAATACTCTGTATTTCTCTATGTTTAACGACGTCTTCTATTTTCTTATGATGGTGCATATGGAGATCGCTGCGGGTCAGTTTAAATGTTCTGCCGTTTGGTTATGGGGCTATTCCTGCGTGGTATTTTTATGGGTGTCTTCTTGAGTGACCGTGACTAGATTTTTATGGAACATAATGTGACACATAATTGGCCCGGCCACTTACTCAGTGCCGTATTCCGGGGGGTCTATTACTGAATATTGTCGAATGTCACAATGTTTACATGCGATTTGATTAACTGTTCCATGAAATATTATCGACCGCACCTAATCTTGAACATCTGAAAAACTTTAGTGTTTTGTTTTATTACAGCTGTGTCCAAACTGTAGTGTAAGCCGGTTGCATTAGGCATTGCTGATTACTTTTCTCCAATGAATTACTTGTCTTGATTTCGGCGATGAAAGAATAATTAAACTCTGCAACAGAAAAAAATACACCGATCTGATTAAAATGAAGAAGGCATTTTTCTTGTTATTTTTTTAATACAACATGCAATGTGTTTCCTCATTAATTTCAAAAATAAATTTGTTGCTTCCTGCTTCTCTTCTAAATATCGTATCTGGCAGGCGCTGGTGAAACGCATATTTCATATAGAAATCCAAGCCTTTTATTCTCGATATAAAATAGAGAAATACTACTACACACATCATAGGAATATAAACGAAAGTAACACCATAACCGTTACTAAAGAGGGTCACTTTCCAACGTTCGGTCGGTACACGTCATTACATGGGGTTTACCCTTTGCATAAAACAGCCGTCGTCATCGAGCGGTTGTAACATTGAAAAGCCCGACGGTCTTAACCGTTCATTTCCCTGTATTCTGCCATTCGAAATTTGAAAATTAGTCGACTGTCGCTCACATTAGGGACAAAAAGGTATATAATAGATTTTCCACAATAGCGTATGTCTTTGTTGCACATCGCTCTTTTTATAGTGGCGCGAAACATATATTTACTGATCACAATTTATCTGATCAAGCCGGGTCCTACACACAGGTTGCACTCAGTTTCCGTGGTTATGTTTAACTTGTCGAAAATGCTGCTATATCGAGAAGAATGCATGTGTGCGCAAAGCAAAATACTGTTATTAACATAAACTTTTGTTCCGAGTGCTACTCATTACTCTCTGATTCTAATTTCTACAACATGAACTTGTTTTGACTTGAAGTAGAATATTTCAATACTGTCAGAAGCCATGCTGTATATACTTTAAAGGAAAGCTTTTGTAATTTAATTCATTTTTATTCTTTATTTCTCTACGGTATTTCTTGAGTTACAAAAAAAACGAGGAATATAATTATACTGAAAATACGAATGTCTAAGATTGCATCATTGGGCGTGAAAGTTAATTCTTCATGTTTAGTTATTAGAGTCGAAAGTAAAGAACACTATGGACAGTTTCGCTCATGTATATTGTAAAACATTTAGGAAACGAATATCTAATTAATATTCTCATTTCTTTTATTAATATAACTAAAAATAACATAAACATAACATAACTTAGTTTCTGTAATAAGGAAAAGTTTCTCTAAATAAATGTATTCCTAATTTCTCTATGTTGGCATAGGTTAAAGGATGAATACATGTAACTATTGAATGTTAGTTTCTATTACTGCGTCTTTGAAATCAGTAAGCAAATAAATAATAAAAATATAAATCGATGAATTTTAGACGCGACACACTTTTTCTCTGTTAGAAATTAGATACATATTTCCTCATCAGTAGCAATAAGATTAGATTTATTTATGTAACTTCCCATTAGGAAGATATATATAATAAACAATATTTATGATCGTAATAAAACACTTTCTTTAATATTTTAATAAACAAGTATTGATGCACACTTTTAAAAATATTTGTAACCGAAATATTATTATTTGGTTTATTTTGAAACCAACGTGAAGAGAAATTATATTCCTACAATATTTAAAAAAATCATATGATATATGTTTACAAACACATTACTTTTAAAGAATAAAAAGAAAGCTTGCAACTTAGCAGCCTAGATTTTAAAGTCATGAGATTTTCTTTTCACTTTGTTCATTAGATGATTGAGTTTTTATAGCTTTCGATATAAAGTAAATTTATTCATTTATTTTAAAATATATTTCACCCCAAATAAAAGCAGGTCACCACTGTAGAAGTCAGGAGTTACTGAGATTTTGGGAGTATGTTTTGGGTGTCATCCTTAGTTGGGAGCTGTGCAGCGAGATGTCTGTTTACATTACTTTAACACTTCTGCATGTTAGTACAGTCGAGAGAACAGGAAGCAGGGAAGGAGTGCCAGAAGCCGTAGCACGCGGAAAGAAGCTGATGGAGTAGAAGGCTCACCGGCATCGGGGACCACCCAAGTGAATGAGTGGGACCTAGCTGATTGTCGGGTGGTTCTAGCGTATTTGCATCGAGGAGTCACTGAAGCAGCTAGTTCATCAAAGCACAATCCATTTAAATATGTGTAAAACTAGTACAAGGAAGCAACATTGCGGTAATGGGACAGGGGCTAGAGCTTGGGAGATAGTGAGGGACCTATTAAGTTGGCGATTCTTTTTTTGACCTTGGAGAGAGATACTAGTGGGTGTTGCATCGGCCCAGATGTGACAACAATACTCCATACATGGGCGGATGGAGGCTTTGTTTAGATGGATGATAATGTCAGGTGTGAGGAGTTTACTAACTCGGAAGAATGAGCCGCTTTGGCAATGTCGGCAATGTATTTGTTCCAATTCATGTTACCTGTGTCGGTTAGACCGAGGTGTGTGCATATTGAACTTTCATGTAGGGTGTGATTTGCCAAACCAATCGGTGGTTGGAGAGGTTTCTTGTAGTTATTGAAGGAAAAGAACTTTGGATTCAGCCTCGGATATGTACGCGTTCGTTTTGCGCACATGACGATAGTAGAGCATGGCGTCATCAGAAAATATACGTATCTCAGACACGATGCTATCTATGAGGTCGTTTATACAAATCAGGAACAATAACGGTCCGAGGATGGATCCCTGGGGTCCAGCCGCAGTTATGTCATGTTGCTTAGATGAATGGCCATCGAGGGCAACCTGGATCTTTATTTTGGTTAGGAATGATCTAATTATATTAAATATTCGTCCAGTAATACAATAGGAGTGAATTTCCAGGACGAGCGCCTTATGTCATACATTGTCAAATGCCTTGGAGATATCAAGCGCTACTGCCCTAGCTTCACCTGCCTAGTATAGTGTATGCTTCCAAAATAACGGTTATAATATCCGCAGTAGATCGTTCTGTCTAAATCAATACTGGCGGTCACGAATCAATTTAACCAGACTATCGCTAGATTGATTAAGGATTAAAAGATGTTAGCAAATATCTGGAGTAGGTTGATTAGGCGATACTTCTTTAGATCTGTTTCATCCCCAGAATTCTTGAAGACTGGTACAACTGAGGCACATTTCTAGCTGTCAGGAAAGTAATATTCATCAAGGCATTCGTTGTAAGTTTGGAGAAGACAAGGGCCAGTTCTGCAGAGCATTTCTGTATTACTATTACCGGTATAAGATCTGGACCATAAGCTTTGAAGGTGTCGAAGTTGTGTATGATGACCATGACCTTACCTGGAGTGATGACCAGGTTTTCAAGTGTGGCTTGAGTCCGCAATGAGAATTTTAGAAGATGGTGGTTCGCTGAATCCAAAGTAGAGTTTGAGGCGAAACGCTGGGCAAGTAGTTAAGCCTTATCAGTTGCCGTGAAAACGACATCATTGTGATTTGATGTCGGGGGAATCGTTGATTGTCCATTGTTCATGACAATATTATCGATATTCCAGAAATCGCGAAGGCCTAGTTTCTGTTACTGAATGCGTTTTTTGGTTATGTTTGTATACCTTCGCTTTGCTTTACCTATCACTGCCTTACAACCATTTCTTGATGTTATAAATGTATGTATATTCGCAGTTGACTTAATGCGGACGAACTTTCGGAATGTGTGTTGTTCTCTCAGCAATGGCAGCTGCACATTTCGAGGGTGAGCCATTGAGGAGAGTGGGGTTTGCTGAATAATTTTCGCATGGCGACATAGACTTCAATGCCTGCTTTGACCTATTCGGTTAACTCATTTGCATACTGATTAGCAAGGAGTAAGAAGTGTTCAATCTATGGGGCATCGCTTTTGTGATCTCTGATAGACGGAAAATCAGCCTTCTGGTAGTAACTCATTGTTTCGTACAATGGCTGATCAGCATCTGAACAGGTTGTTTAGGGTGATAGCAATCATATCCACGACCTGATCATCGTTTCCGAGCAGGCTATGGGCTTCAGACACACAAGCTTCGGGCATTGAGGTCAGGAACAGGTCGAGAAGTTAGGCTTGCTGGTCTACTCGATCAGGGAGGCGGGTCGGAAAAGCAACAGTGTGTGAGCGGGAGTGAGCTAAGGATACATACTACGTAGAGTTACCGGCTGCATCGGTAAGCATGGAGGATCCCAGCCAGTCACGGTAGTGTGCATTAACTCCCCCAAATACATGGAATTAGGCATTTGAGTCGACAGATAGTGGTATATCTATATTTTCAGAAACAACGTTTAGCAGGGTACAGACCTGGATCGAAGGTTAACGGTAAAAGAAATATAAGTAGCTAACGCTGTAGTGTAAATAAATCTAAAGCACCTGTATGCTTGATTATCTGATTATAACCTATGTTATCTAGTCAAGGGGAGCGTGTTCCTAACATGAACTCAAAACCCGTGCACATATGTGTCAGAGTATTTTCTGGTTGAAAGGGAGGTAGTCAGTCATGTCAAAGTGGTTGGAGGAGGTTGAGAATTGAAGGTTCGTTTTACTTAGTGTCAGGATATCCGCAATGCTTGTTAGGAGAAAAGTTTCTACGTCGTTGATGTTGGTTCTAAGTCCCCGGATATTAATGAATGCAATCCTCAAAGGTTAAGGCGAATATCTTTTGTGTTGGATGTCTGGTTTAGGCTTGATTTTTTTTATTTTGCAATGTCATGTTTTTTTTTTGATAGGGTTGGGTGGACAAAGTATGTTGATGTAAGGTGGCTATAAGCCAACACGACCAGTCTATTAGTCCCGACCTGGTCTATGGGGGTTGTTGCCTTAAGAAAGCCCACCGTAGATAACTTCAGGGTCCTTTCCATGTGCGACATGGCACGTACAGCTACCCACGGCATTATACAGTTGATAATGAAGCAGCCGTTCGTAGCGCTACCTAAGAGTTTACGCTCTTGAACTGTAAGTCGGAAACAGCATCCAGACAAGCTGTCTAACCTGTACTCTCAACCTGTTGGAACAACAGCGACACAGACCGGTCATGTAAGACTTAGTGACGAAATAACTTTTCCCAAGTTTCCCAGATAGAGAGAAAGAAAGACGGACTTCAATGTCTTAGTCAGGAAACAAGGGTCACAATTGGGTGCATTTGAGGTGTTCCAGCGCTGGTACCTCTGCGCCTTGCTAACAGACAGAGAAGGAGTACAATGGCCGGGTTAAATGCAAATCATATCTAATCTTTCAGCAATTGTTGGTTTGCAAATCGGATATTTTGTTCGATATTCCAGCTCTAGAATGTTTGTCGATCAGAACTAATTATACCTTTTTCCCAAACGGTTTGCTGCCAAGACGTAAGTGGTTAGTGGGAAGGTTTTATTATCAGAGTTTTACTTCTCTTAATTGGATAGCCTGACAAGGTCTACGTGTCCAACACACCACGAGATGATAGCTTGCGTCCGTGTACTAGTCGCGTATTTCTGTGCCCCAGCATGTATGATAAAAAAAACTTAAACTCATATTTCTAATTTGTAACTTTACATCTTATGTGTTTATGTAAAATTAATGTGTAAAGTAGTATATTTATCATATTCTTTCATGAAATCATAATATAAAAAATATTTCTTTATTTTCATTCGTATTTTTCTGAAAAATAAAATAAGATTTCTAAAAAAACAGCTTGAAATTTCCGCACAAAAATAATAGAAGACATATCAGTGAAGCTAAACAATATAGTAAATGTTTATAATGAAGAAAAAAAGTTAAACCTTTTTTTAAAATTCGAACAATATAATGTTGTAATTAAAAGAAAAATGACATGAATAAGTTGAATAACAAATAAAATTGATATATCTATTATATCTAAAATGACATTAATTCCGAGATATAATTGATTCTGAATTCGCTTCGCAATATACATACCCACGTATGAAAATTAAATGTTATGAAGAAAGAAGGGGATGCTTCATTTTTTAAATAATAGCTAAAAGAGAAAGAAAATAATCACGTAGGCAAAATTAATTTAATGAACAAAATAGGAGAGGCTTAATTTAAAAAATAACTGATAAAAAATAACGTCTGAAAATGTAATTTAATTAACAGACAACTGATAAAAAGGAAAGAAAATAATCACACATGCAAATGTTATATTTATGAAAAAGGTATGGAGAAACTGTATTTTAAAAAAATGATGAAAACGAAAGAAAATACTCACATGGACAAATTTATGTTTTGTGTACAAAGAAGGGGAGGGTTAATCTTTGAAACAACTGATGAAAAAGAATGAAAATAATCACGTATGTAATTCATATTTTTATGAACAAAGAGGAGGAGGCTTAATCTTAAAATAGCTGACAAATAAAAAACAATAATCACGTATGAAAATTGAATTGTATGAACAAAGAAGGTGTGGCTTAATCTTCTATAAGCAACTAATAAAAATAATTACGTATGAAAATGTGATTTTCATGGCATAATGTTAACTTTGTCTTATCGATTAATTTGTTTCATTGATTTCAAATAGCGTATAGAAGCAACATTTCCAAGCGATAGCGAGCGGACGGAACCATCTAGTTATAATAAAACTGAATCTTATTTTATCGTAAAATAAAGACACTTTCACATACTTCCGAATTTAGTATCTTCGTATGTTTGTTCCTTGACAATGTTAGACCTTTTCATTCACTGTCTGTACAATCTTCTATCACTCACATGCTAATTCATCAATCCCAACTGGCTCATGTCTTCAATATGTAGTCACTTTTTTGTAAACCACCTGGCTCTTCTAAGACTAGTTTCCTTTTTCACATAACACTACGAATTTAATCTTCTTCTTCGGACAAATTTCTCAACATCGATGAGACACGACTCTTTAATTGACAAATGTATTCTTGCAAATACCTATGGCTTAAACGTAACACGATTTAAAACTAGTAAACATATGGATCCTTGGCATGTGACAAGTATGCGTACAGTCGTGCATATAGGTTTACTGATGCCTGAGGAAAAGTTGTAGTTTGCAACAAAAATTTAGACTGGCGTAAAAGATGGAAAAATTCAAATACATAAGAATACTAACATTGTTCTGTATAGCGGATATATTTATTTTTTAAATGTCAATATTATATTATGCATGCACTTATTATGTATATATATATATATATATATATATATATACATATACATACATATACATATATATTCTAATATATATATATATATATATATATATATATATATATTCTAATATATATATATACATATATATTCTAATATATATATATATATTCTAATATATATATATATATATATATATATTTTAATATATATATATATATATATATTCTAATATATATATATATATATATATATATATATATATATATTCTAATATACATATATATATATATGTGTGTGTGTAAAAAGAAGTAGTTTGCTTGAATCATTTTGTGTTATACGTATATAGAGAAGTATTAGAAGTCTATAACAATGCAAGGAATGTAAATATGTCGGAGTTGATAAGTAAGGCAAAAACAAGCGATTTAATTGATATATTTTTTCAAAAAAAATTGTTTAATGATTTGTTTCCTATATAGCAAATTTTACTTGATAAAGCAAGACTTCAACTCTGTGATGTAATATGTGACCGTGTTCCACAATATATTTCGAGGAATACCTCTTTGTCAAATGGTAGATGTTTCAAATCTCAAAAAACGTGTGGGGGGAATATTGCTTCTAACACAGTAAATATTAATATCCGCAGAAAATGTAAGAAATCTAAAACCATACCTGTTTTGTTTTGGTGTTTATTATTTATATTACTTATTTATCTTATTTTTTATTTTTCAACCCACCGATGAAGTGTCATATTTATATAAAAATAAACCAAAAAAAAAAACACATTTTTTATTTGGAGGGGGTAGGGATAACAGCCTAGAGCGGTGTTCAATTATTTTTGTATATATACTAGTGTTATCTTATTTTATTCTTACAATATTTACTTCTTTGCTTTTCTGAAAATTATTTATTTTTTCTATTTTTTTATGATTAACGGCTAAATATGTGTTGGTTTATTCCCTGGTCAGATTGTGTGTAGCACGCAGTAAATGTAATGAACGTAACTAATTCTTCAATTCTTGTTTTATTTATGTTTAATATTATCATTATCAACTTAATCTAAAACTGTTTAATGCCGTTATGATTTAAGTAAAATGTTATTAAATTCAGAGTTTAGTTCACTAACGATTTTTTTATTTGAATTGAATTTCGTTTTTTCTTAGGAGAAAGTGGAACAACTCTTTTAAAATAGTAATATCTTACCTCCCTTTTAACAATGTGTACTAATAGATGCACACACATGTACACAAACAATATATATATATATATATATATATATATATATATATATGTATACATATATATATACACACCTACATACATATGTATATAAACACATACATAATCACCCATACACACACACACACACACAGATATGCCACTACATTTTACATTTCCAATATATAATTTACTTTAAAGGATTTTCGACACTTTTCAAATCTTTCACCTTACTTTTGGATATATATCATTCAAGTGTAGAACGTGTAGAATTGAATTCATATAGTAAAATTAGTCATTCTATTTTTCTATTATTATATTTTAAAATTTTTTATAGCTTATATATTTATTAATAGATTTGTTTATTCATTTATTTAATATTATTATTGTTATTGTATATATATATATGTATATATATATATATATATATATATATATATATATATATATATTTGTAAGATGTTTATTTTTCTTTGTTATTTATAGAGTTATTTGGAGGGTACTTTTTATATTTTTGTAGAGGAAGAAGATGAAATGTGTATCTACAGACTATGTGTGTTATTCTACTAATATAAGAATATTGATTTTTATTTATTTTATTGTATTGATATACTTATTGCATACATATATACTAATATATATATATATATATATATATATATATATATATTATAATATATATATATATATATATATTCTAATATATATATATATGTATATATATATATATATATATATATATATATATATATACATATATATATACTGAATTGAGATACTCAACAACTTCATGTAACAATGCGAAATAGATTCTATGCGCGTTTTTCCGCCGTCTTTATTTTAAAACGTATCTTCTTTCCCATCCTGGTTTGTTTATTTGCTTTTGACACTTGATGATGATTCGACGAAGAATCGAAAACAATAGTGACCTCTGTGGAGCATTTATTTTAATTTTTTTAATACAACAATACCATCAGAAAAATGAGATATATATACTCCAAAGAATTAAGGACCTTGTTTCTATT
This sequence comes from Sepiola atlantica, assembly GCA_963556195.1. Lineage (NCBI taxonomy): Eukaryota > Metazoa > Mollusca > Cephalopoda > Sepiida > Sepiolidae > Sepiola > Sepiola atlantica. The sequence continues at coordinate 171,347,050 of OY744515.1, read as the reverse complement.
TTACCGTGCTAGTCTTTGATCGTGCAATGTAGATGGCGTCAATCTATTGTGACACCATTTCTATAACGAAAGAATTACACTCTGGATTACTTCAGCCTCTTCTAATATCAACCATACACACACTGATCGTTTAAAAGACGGCACATCATAACTACGTCATTTATCAACACAGATAGAGAGGGTAAAAATCATTTTAGACGAACCGTGACCGAAGCTAAATATTATTAAGGCAGAGAAAATATAAATATTAGCAAATTTTGCTTCGACAACTTCACAAATTCTTCCCTATCGCTTTTCGAGATAAATATAATGAATATTTTTTTCTGAAATCGCGGTGTGTGTGTAAAGAATTGTATTCAAGAACAACACACAAGTATTCACTACTTGAACTGCCAATTCCGAGTATATATATATATATATATATATATATATATATATATATATATATATATATATATATATATATATATACTTTCTAAAGTAATAAGACGCCATTTGATGAATATTAAATACTGAGAAATATTTTGTTAATCCAAGTGAATTAATCTATATTAAGGTCACATCTTAATTCAATATAAGGATTAATGGGATTCGTCAGATTAAAGATGAGTATGAGCAGTTCTATTACGTGTTTAGTGATGATTAGTAGAATATGCAGGACTTGTTTACTTCGGAATATGACTCGACAAGTATTTGTTAAGATTCGGCTTAATTATCATGTTTAAATAAGCTGGATAACAGCTGCTGGTATTATTTTCAAAAAGAATTAAGTTAATAAATATTAACCCTGTTAATGTGTTTAAGATTTGATTTCAGGTGCACGGTACAAGAACGGAAACTTATTTGCAGTTGTTTTAGCAAAACGATATGTTGATGTTGCGATTTCAATATTGTTAATATACAAATATGCAAAATTGTAATTAAATAAATAATACATCATATATATATATATATATATATATATATATATATATATATATATACCATTGTCAGTAGGTATGCTCATATGTATGCGTTATAGCGAACTGGATTTACAAAGTAATATGTCGATGGCATAGTTTTGACAACACTTTAAATGTACCAAGGGGAAAACGATAAGTGTAGATATATATAAAGTCAACACTTGGATGTAAGTAACGTCCAGAAAGTTTAAACTTAATGACGAACGCGTTCTTGTAAATTGAAATGTAAATTAGTCAGAAATGATAGGCTTTAAAGAAAGTGGAGCAGTCAAAAAGTACAAAATTCGTCTAAATTGAGTTCATGTAAGTTTTAATGGGAAAATGCTAATCAGAGAATAATTACAAGTTACGTTCAAGTGATTTTACAAAGTTCGGAAAGAATCGGCATTTAAATTGCTCTAATCACTTGTTGGATTCCGAGAGTTTGGGGTTTAGGTAATCCGATAAATGCACTGATTTTATGACAGATTCATTGTTCGCACAGAAATGTTGAGCGAAAGTTTAGAAACGGGAAACAGAAGCGATAAAAAAGCAAATGCTACATGATTGAAAACGTGGGAACAAGAGCGATTCCAAATAAAAAATATGAAGAAAGTAAAACGCCAGATATGTAAGGAAAGACGATACACCAATTTGATTATGGGAGAATACGATGAAAAAGTTTTTTGGAGTCATGTTAATGGAATGTTAACTATTGAGAAAGCAATATATGTCTGAGTACAGCAAGTAGTATTACACTCAGAGGTATTGCCATATCAATGAAACATCAGTATATTTATAAAACTAGAGGACGTGTGCATGTGTCATTTATAGATTTGTGTAAAGCATATGTAAAACATGACAGTAACGAAAGCTCATCCAATTTAAATACGGCTAGCCCAATTCCGCCATTGCAATGAACCCACATGTTTACAAACGAAGATGGACAGGAGTTATAATAAATTTCTGAGATCTGGTAATACTAATTCCAAGTTCGTTCGAATTTGTTTTTAAATGTCAATACCTCACCCGTGATCAGGTTAACTGGAGCAAGTGAATTGCTTGTTACGGCTCTGTATTTTCGAGGTTTATCAGTTAATCCGGTTCCCGGGCACCATAAGGAAAACCTGTATGTATATGTAAAACATACAAACTGCATTTTGCACTGATAAAAGTGTTTGCGAGCAACACGCAACAATATTCTTTCAATTATTTTAGTTATCAACAAGAAATATATTGATAAAAGAATAATTGCTGATACAATATATATATATAGCTTATGCAAGTGATAAGTCTGCGATATCTGGGATTTAGTTAGTGTCCCTGTGAATTAAAACTGCATATAATGGCTTTGTTTAAAATGACTCAAAACTTCTGGGCCCTAATCCTCCGAATCCAGCCGGAAATCATTCGACATAACACGATTCTAATCCTGGGATGTAAGACAAGTCATCTTACGATCTGAATCGGCTCTCCAGCCATCCCATCAAATTCGATAATCGGGCGACCTTTGCCCCGAATTGGCCGTTCCTTACATCATCGGTATACGACCGATTATCGGATACAGGTGAACACAAAAAGAATCCCCTTTCCTTAACACCTGTATACTTTAATGATCAGCCCCTCAGATCTACGTGAGGTAACGTCTTTTCTCCACTTACTAATCTGGACCATACATTTCGGACATCCCAGTGCCCCCGGCGCGAATGTCCGAGAACAATGACCTGTGTTTCTAATTCCCAGCCCTATTCATCAAACGAGGAGGTCCCCATCCCATGGTCCTTACTAGTCGATACAGTATCAGGGTGAATGTCACATCGAATCATCTCTGCTGAACGACCAAAAACAAGGCCCAACGTATAATCTCTTAATCAAATGTAATTAACACCCGGTACCTCCTTTTAAAATCGATCCCCTCCATGGGTCTATCTGCCCTCGACGCGCGCATCCGAGTCAAACCACACCCCAGCTTAACTCCATCCCCACTGGTGTTGAGCAGACACCAATTCAATGTGTTCCCTTCTCCGTGGTCCTATCTATGCGGTAAAAGGGTGAGGTATCTTCTCAGCACACATATCGGCAAACATTTAAAACCAACAAAAAAGGGGACCACGATTGCTAAGCTTAAAATCTTCATCACTTACACACAATATATCGGCGCAGTTGGGCACACCTGGGTCACGAAAACAATTTCCACAACTGACCACCGTCTTTTTTCGTGGTCCCACAGAATGACCATAACTAAGTTATTATCCTGTTCGCAATCTAACGCATGCGGTTCGAACTCTGTCCGATATTGCCAAGTCAACACCCGTGACCGCCTTTTCAAGGGACCATGCGGCGAACCATCAGTGATCCCTTTCTATCCTATAGACCTGTACATACGATGTAAACTGGGATATTCCCGAGAAAAAACACCACCCTGCCTAAGGGTTTTCACGATCTGACCCAAACCAACTCTCACTGTTGTCAACTGCCCGAACCTAATCAACTCAAATCGTCCGGTTGACTCAAACTTATATCCATTAAATTATCAGCTTTTTAAAAAAAAATCTTTTACGTAACTTGTAACGGAGAGAGGCCGATTGAAGTAGATGCGACACTTGTCGGCGCTGTTCAAAGAGGCAGCGTTTGCTATGCTGTGTGTGTGGGCGAACCCGAAAACCCTCGTTGCCGACATAAAAAGTTAAGAGTCAGTCAGTTATTCTGTGGATATTGTTCTGAACGCGTATTGGAAAGCAAGCAAAAGAAAAGAGTGCTGGATCTTCTTTCATGTTGACTTGAAAGACGTTTTTATATATATATATACAGTTGAGAGAGACGGTTTTTTTCCTACCATATAGACTTAATCTTGGCGACATCTCTATTTAAAGATTAGTTCGTTATTATTGTTTTCCTAGAAGCTATTCCAGCCTTAACATGACCAATAGGCAATTTGACATTCGCCCGATTCCATAATTTAGTGGAACTACAACTGACATACCGATGGTGCAATAGACCGAACAGGTAGAACTTGTTTGCGAATTATGTGAGGTTCACCAAGTAGCGCGAGTTATTCCCTTGCGGTTAAGAGGGAGCGCTCTAGCTGTGTATCGACAGCTAGGTAAGAAACAGAGGGCAGATGTAAATCAAGTGAAGCAGGCGCTGATTACCGCATTTGCCACCGATTCATTTGTGGCGTGTGAGGACTTCACGACGCGACGGCTACTACCTGGAGAGACTGTAGATGTGTTTTTGGCTTAGCTTCGAAGACTTGCCCTCCTTGTTGGACACTTCCAGAAAAATGGATGGTATGCGCCTTTGTAGCAGGACTGCAAGCCACGTAAGGCAACATCTCCGGGCGTCGTCGAGAATGGATGACATGAGTCTAGGGCAGATGGTAACGAGAGCACGGGCCATCATAGCGGACGACAAGGAAATAGTTGCGGCAGCTATACAACCGGTTCAGTTTAAAACTAATCAAACATCACGCACTGCGCCGGCTAGTGGAAGCATTATGTGCTATAAATGCTCTGGACAATACCACGTCCACAGATTGTAACGAGAGCACGGGCTATCATTGCGAACAACAAGGAATTAGTGGCAGCCGCATTCATCAAAAGAAAAGGAGTGGGAGGAGAGAGGCGTCAGAACGTGAAATAAGATTTTAATTATTTTATTTGTTCATGCAAATTAGGTTGTTTGCATGCGTGGGATTTTCGTTATAAAAAGAAAGAGGATGCAAGTTAGATACGCAAAGCAAAGGATACACAGCACATAAATTTGGCCGAACTTGATGCTGTACTAAAAGGCATTAATATGGCGTTGATGTGGGAGGCATCCATATTGCATCTTTTTACTGACTCTGCCTGTGTTCACAAATGGATAATGGATACCCTTACAGGAAAGTCTAGAGTGCAAACTAAAGCAGCAAGCGAAATACTGATAAGACGACGCCTGGGTGCGCTCTTAAGCGTGATAGAAGAGTACAGGTTGTCAGTGGACATTACCATAGTAAAGTCAGAATATAACCGAGCGGATAGTCTGACACGCGTACCGCAACGGTGGTTTAACTTAATTAGAAAAGCAGCTGAACCCCAGAGCCAGGTGTGTGCAGTATCAACACCCAGTCCAGAATCCGACCAAATCAGGGCTATCCATCGCAAAAGTGGTCACCTTGGCATAAAAAGGAAGTGGTACTTTGTTAGCAGAGTCAACCCCACGATTTCTAAGGCATCCGTCAGGACAGTAGTGAGAGAGTGCAAAGAGGGTCAGTCGATTGATCCGCCGTCCGTGGGCTGGCCGAAGGGGAACTTGGATGTCAGTGATACTTGGTATCGAGTGGGGATAGATATGACGCATTATCAGAGAAAGCACTATCTGTCGATCATCGACTGTGGGCCTACACGGTTTACTATTTGGCGTTGTCTCAGACGGAAAGACTCAGCAAACATCATGGACCAATTAGAAAATGTATTTTGCGAGCGCGGGCCACCAACTGGGATACCTCTCAATAATGACCCAGCATTCTGCAGTAGGAGTTTTAAAGACTTTATGGAAGAGTGGGGAGTTCGACTGCGATTTCGCTGTGCACATATACCATCAGGTAATGGTATTACAGAGCGGTGCCATCGAAGTGTTAAGCGGATTTCCGCAAGAAAACTGTGTTCAGTGATGGAAGCAGTTTATTGGTACAATGCCACCCCGAAGGACGATGTGTCATCCCTGACAGCTCCTGCTAACATAATCCATACTTACACGGTAATACTGAAATGCATCGGTGTGGTGTCCCCCGATGAGCCCGAACAGCAACACTTGTGTTACGAGGTGGGAAATCGTGAATGGACGGTGTACATCCCCTTATGCAGTTGGACGCGTTAAGGGTGGTTAGCCCACAGAATGTCCTCATTGATGTGATACCTCGACATGTAAGGGGCCTACGGCCCGTTATAGGCTCAACTACATCGGAAAGTGGAAGTGACAGTGATTCGTCCACTCAGAGTGCGCGAGTTATCACTATGAGCGGCGCAAATAACCCCATGCTTAGCACAGATGCATCGGGTGATTCTTCTGGAGACAAGTCATCGGAGGAGGAAGTTGTGGTTGCATCACCGCGGAGAAGGCCAGAGAGTCCAAGGCTTTGTACAAATGCATTGGATGCTCCCCTTGCGGACGAGTTATCTGAGGAAGAAGTCGCTACAATATTACCGCGAAGAAGCACCAGACAAAAAAGACCTGTATCAGGTTGCCACATGTGTGATCATGAAATCAGAGGAGGGTGTAACGGAGAGCGGCCGATTGAAGTAGATGCAGACACTTGTCGGCGCCGTTCAAAGAGGCAGCGTCTGCTATGCTGTGTGTGTGGGGCGAACCCGAAAACCCTCGTTGCCGACATAAAAAGTTAAGAGTAAGTCAGTTTTTTCGTGGATATCGTTCTGAACGCGTATTGGAAAGCGAGCAAAAGAAAAGAGTGCTGATTTTCTTTCATGATGATTTGAAAGACGTTTTCGTTTATATACAGTTGAGAGAGACGGTTTTTTCCTGCCATTTGGACTTAATCTTGGCGACATCTCTATTTAAAGATTAGTTCGTTATTCTTTTTTCCTACATAACTGTTATATCATTCTCACTTTACCAACTACACTCACAATAGATTCATTAAGAAACAACAACAAAATCAAAATTGAAACCGACAGAACGAATGAAACACCCAACTTTACCATACAAATTATACAGTACAACATTACATCAATTATATCACAAAATATTTCTTTTAAACAATGCAATAAAGAACAATTAATCACATACATAATTTAACAAAGAAAAGCAATGAAAACAGCGCCCGACACCATAAGGGGTTGATATGTCGTCAATCTCCAATCCAGGCAGCGCCGAGTGTCCATGCCGATTTCCAGCAGTCGTCAGTCTCAACACGCCGTTCCCCTCCCTCTTACTCTCACTCTTTCTTGTTCCTTTTACTTCAACAGACATGGACGAAGAATCCACGATCACTCATCTCCTTTTTCTTTCTTTCTCTTCACTCTCAATGTCTATCTCTCTCTCTGTGTTTTTTGTTTTTTGTTTTCCCTCTCGTCCCCAGCATTTAAACACGATTTTAAAACGGGAAAAAATAACATCAAAACCACCACACGTGTCGAACATATTCAATCTGCAAAAGCCCCTTTTCATCTTTCTTTTTTAATTGTTCTTTATTTAACAAGTTACACTCAATGTGAAATTTCTATAGTCTACTTTAAAGTGCTCCCATATACGTGATGTGTTTTCTTTTCGTTTCTCCAAAATGAAAGTACACTTGAGGTCCGCTACATATTTTCGGGCACTTGTCCGTTTTCTCACTCTTTCTGTTCTTTAAAACCGTAACATTCGCTGACGTCACTATCTCTCTCCCCTCCGTCTCCCCTGTATTTTCTTCTCTTTTATTAGACCGATAACGTTGTTCCTTCCGCGGTGACCTCGATCGAACGCCCCCATGTGGGGAGCACTGGTCACGGCCACCAAAAGGCATTTGTTACATAGCCCTTCAAAAACCCAGACACTCGTTACGTTAACAATGCCTATTAAAAGCTTCCCAAAACACGAAAGCAAAACGAAAAGTCTAGAAGCGCTCTCAAATGCTCGCTACACTTAATTTTAAGGTACTGTTAATATAATTCTTTAAGGGGCACTTTTATGGCATTTTTAAGCCTTCAACCTGTCGGTCCATTTTCACGTTAAACACTTCTCGTTATTGAAACATTTAACTTTTTAAACATTTCAAATAATTTTAAACATAGTTTTCTTTTAAATTCTATTCTCATGAACACAGTTTACATTAAACATTGTATCTCATTTAAACACATTAACCATTTTAAACATTGTTCGCTAGACATATCAAATTCAATATTGATCATTTTTTCTTTCGATTTTTAGTTCTTTCCGTTTTACAGATTAGGACCCCAAAAATGTTATGCCCCAAAATGTTACCTTACGGATTTCGGCTTCACTGTTGGTCGTGGGTTTGCTTGCACACTCATCTCCGTTGCTGGATCGTGATCGTAATGGTGTTCCTGTCTTGTCGGAAAATGCTTTTCTTATGCACGAGAGACAAAGACGCCCGAAGACAAGGATATGAGAGAGATTCTATCTTTCATTTCTGCGTTTCAGAAGGGTTTTGTTTCCATTCGTTCCTTGATACACTCATTCTTCTCGATGAGGAATGCGACTATGCATGGAAAAGTACTGATTGATCTCCAAGAGACCCAGCCATTACGACGAGTGATTACATTTTCAACCGTCCGGCCCGCTTCTAACCCTGTAACTCAATTCAGGCCCCACAGAGAAGGTCCACCGTGCAGTTCGCTGCCCAACTTCGTTCTAATTTTTAAACCTTAGTTTCTCACGAAAGAAGGAGTGACGCAATAGTCATTTGTCCTGTCATACACATCATCACAAGAACGCGCGTGACCTTCATTGAACCCCAATCTTTGAAGTTTGCCAGGTCTTGCCAGTTATTATGACTTCTTCGGGATAACTCATTCCGATGGCAAATCTATCTGTCCCAAAATTGATGTCACTTCGACCTGCACCGAACTCGAACTAAGTTAACCCCTTCTAACAATAGAAACTAGTGGGCCTAAACAATTTTAGGCATACGGGGTCCATCATAATATCCCATAAACAACTGATTACCCCGTGTAATATTTCACGCTTAAGTTAAGGTCCTCTGTTTTTGCTTCACTGTTAGATACTAGAATCCACTTTTTATTTGTGGATTTTTCTTGCGGTAAGTCAGCTTATGCAAGTGCTAAGTCTGTGATATCTTCGATTTAGTTAGTATTTCTGGGAATTTAAACTGCATTTACTTTCTTTGTTTTATATAACACGAAGCTTCTTTAGACTATATATATATATATATATATATATATATATATATATATACATATATATATATATATATACAGGGTGACCCCGTTTCTTAGTGGTTCGTACAAATGAATTGAATTTTTGGTCATAACTAGTTTATTATATTCAAAACATCGCATCTAAACATTAGGGTATTTGGCTTTTTTTCTCCGTTCTACAGCATGTGTTCTAGATGGCCACCATTTAGCTCCGTGCCTTTCTTCAGGCGCAGAACGAAGTTGTCCATGACGTTTTTACAGACTGAATTGGGAATGGCTCTCATCTCCCCCCTGATTGCTTATTTGAGTTCCGTGATGGTTTTGGGTTTCCCTGCGAACATTCTGTCTTTAAGATAGCCCCAAAGGAAAATATCTGGGGGGGGCTTAGGTTCGGACTATGGTGTGGCCACTCAAAATTAGTCTTTAGACTGATCACTCGGCCTCCGAAGTTCTCTTCAGCCAATCTCGGGACAGGTTTTAGGTGTGAGATCTTGCGCCGTCTTGCTGGAACCAGAACTTGATCATTAGCGACGGGTAGAGGGTCTGGAGCTCACTCTTGAAGGTTTTGAGGACCTCCACATACCGCTCCTTGGTGATTGTCACTGCTGCGCCAGATTCTTCAATGACAATTGGTCCGATGATGCCTCTGACCGAGATTGCAGCCCACACCGTGCACTTAGGAGAGTGCAGGGGCTTGGTGGCTACTTCATTTGGTCTGGAGGACCGCCAGAAGATATTTCTCTTGGAGTTCGCCGCTCCGCAAGATGGAAGTGGGCTTCATCTGAATGCCCAAAGGAGGTTAAGGAAACCTGGTGTCTCCTCGATCTTATCGAGCATTTTGACTGCCATAACGCTCATCTGCTTCTTGTATGAGGCTGTAAGGGTCTGCAGCGTCTGTATTCTGTATGGGTAAGCCTTGATATTGTTCAACAGCACTCTCCTGCAAGTCTCACGGGAGATACCGAGGGACTGACTTCGCTTACGCACAGAGCGTTTCGGATTCTCCTGGAGAGACTCTCTCACACTTTCGACCAGCTCGGCTGTCCGCTTCTTGGGACGTCTAGAGTGGCTTGGACGGTTCTCACTGGCAGCATTGAGGTTCTTCACGGTCCTATACTTCTGCTTTTGGATGGAGGCTTTTCACATTCGAACACATGCATGAAACTGTCCTGGGCAATCGGTGAATACATAAAGGAGATATCACATAAAGTGTACACGGGGGCCCGTTTTTTAGGGTTGTATATGTGTGTGTTTGCAAAGTTTATATGGCCGATGTAATCCAAGGTTTACATGTTAATAATGTATTTGAAATTCTTTGTTTTCTCATGAGATTCATCAGAACAAGTACTCAGAACATGTTGAAACGAAGTATATATATATATATATATATATATATATATATATATATATGACCATAACATAAGATATAAAGCATATCCTTAAAATGTAACTCATCATGAACACAATTAGATGTTCAATATACGAGATAGAGACAGTATATATAGGCAAATAGAACAATGAGAATACAAGTTGTATAAATATAAATTTATACAATATACAGTGGTTCAAAACAAGGAATTTATTGCATGATTTAGATTATTTGGACTACTTTTTTCATCTTGAGTTTTATCATCGCACCATTTCGCCCGCTGTTACATGCAGCCTTCTTCACGTGTATCTTGTTGAACTCGGAATATTTATGTCGTACTTGGGAATCTAGACGGAATTTTGAAAAGAACCAGCTATTTAATCCACGTGAGTAGCGTGCTCTTATTTCGACAGCCAAAACCGAGTGAAGTATTCATTAATTCGCAATCTTTATGCATAGACACTACTGAAGATGTAACCGTTAACCTACAGTATAAAATCTATTGCGCCACGGCCCCTTGCGTGCAGTTCTAGTATGACTTTTGGGGGTCTTATATATATTCTTGTCTTTAAATGTGTAGTAAAAATTTACTTATTCGTGTGTTTACTTAAATGATGAATATGTTAATATGTTTACAAAAGTCGATACTTTGATACTTTGATACTTTGATACTTTTTTTCAGGAAAAAGGCTTCTCAGCCTGTAACACCTGCTCGATGTCTGGTCTTATAGTTTCAGTAGACGCATGCGCGCGTCGAACAGTGTATTGCTTACTGGACCAGTACTTGTCTAGTTTGCTTTTAAAGTCAAGTGTGTCTTGCATTTACAACTGAATTGGGAAGCTTATTTCAATTGTTCGAAGTCCAAACGAATGCTTTCTACTGTTGAGTCTGCTGTTCTTCATGGACAGTTTGAAGTTGATTCTCCTGATCCTGGAATTAGTATTGACTGATAGAAGTTGTTTTTAGTTGATGTTGACCTTGTTTGAGTCTCTCCTCATATGACAGGTCGTTGATTGAGGAACACAACTGTGTTGCTCTTCGCAGAACTCTTTCGATGTTGTCGTTATCTCCGGCATATTGTTGGATTCTTGCGGCGTTTCCATATTCCAATATTGGGCTGACCATGGTTGTGTATAATTTCTTCATGATGATCTTGTTACGAATAACAAACGTTCTTCCAATCAGTCCTACAATATGATTCGCTATTTGACGGCATCAGGAACATGTTGGTGAAAAGAGAGTTAATTGTCGATGTGTAATCCGATATTAGATTCCTTTAGTTCTTTTATTTCTCCATTATTGTCCTTCATTGTGTATTGTGTTCTGTTGTTACCATGCCCGAAATGTATTACACTACACTTGCCTGCATTGAACAGTAATTGCTACTCCTCCGACCACTTAGCACTGTGTATTGATGATGTGTCTTCTGGTGTGGTAGCCTTGTCGTACATTTTTGTATCGTCAGCAAAAATACGCACAACACTATTGATAGCATCTGAAAGGTCATAGATAAATATAACAAAGAGTACCGGCCCGAGAACGCTTCCCTGGGGAATCCCATGGGTGACATCCGCCCAGTTGGATAGTGACCATTTACAGATACGCGTTGGATGCGGTTCTGTAGGAAGCTGCTTATCTATGTCTTAGCTGTGCCTTTAACGCCATTGCTCTCAATTTTTGCCACCAGCCTCTTGTACGGCACTGTGTCGAAGGCTCTTTTGAAGTCCAAGTAAACGACGTCTACAGGGTCCCCTCGATCCAGCACTTCGGTCTACTCATCAAGGCAAGTTATCAGTTGCGTCATACAGGATCTACCTTGAACAAATACATGTTGTTCATCACAGAATAAGTTGTTGCTGATGAAATTTGTCATTAACTTCTCCCTTATTATGCTTTCCAATACTTTCCAATACTTTGCACAGTACTGAAGTTAAACTCACTGGTCGGTAGTTGCTTGGCATATTTATATCCCCCTTTTTGAAAATAGGTGTAATCTGACCTTGTTTCCATTGACTTGGGCGTTCTCCGGATGACACAGACCTACTAAACATTATCAAGAGGAGTTGAGTGATGTGGGAGGCAATCTCCTTAATGACTCTTGTGTGCAGTCCATCTGGTCCGGATGACTTACTGACTTTAAGCTTACTCAATTCTTCTCAATATATTTCTCTGTCACTTCTATGGTAGATAGCTCGACATTGCATTTGTCTTTAATTGTGGGCATGTTTTCCAGATTTTCTTGTGTGAAAACACTGCAGAAGAAGTTATTCAGGACGTCAGCCTTAGATTCCTCGTCAGAGTGCATGTTACCATTGCAATCTTTTAAATCGCTAACCGCACTCTTCACTGCGGTCTTTGATTTTGTGTATTTCCAGAATGCCTTTGGATTTGTCTTCGCCTCATAGGCCAGTGATTCCTCGAAAGACATCCTGAGACCTTTGGTGTAGTTTCGCAGTTTATTTGTGGTCTTACAATATTGCTCATAATCATGCAGATCCTGTGATTCTGTGTACTTTTGCCAAGCTTTTTGTTTTGCTTTTGCAATGACTGCTCTGTCAATATATATTTGGCGTTTCTTGTTTTTTCCTCCACCCGATGTGTGAACTGGGATCTGTTTTTCCATTGCATCACTGATAATGTTAGTAAAACATTCCACGATTATTGCGTGTTTTTGTTCTCCAACTCCTGTTTCCAATTTACATTTGCAATAGAACTGCGCATTCCATCATATTCACCTTTATCATACTTGTACTTCTTTTAGTGCTTGTGATAAATTCTTGGTGGCAAATATAGTCAAATATCAGAGTAAAGTGGTAACTATTTCCTGTCGGTGGAAGGTGCTTGGTCTCTTTTACCACATCTTCTTCGTGTTTTTATACCAAGTCAAGAATTAGTGGTCTTTGAGTTCTACGGTATCTTATGGGTTGGTCAATGTGCTGAATAAGGAAACTGTCCCTCACACACTCTAAGAACTGGTAACATTCTGTTCCCTCCCTGTCTGTCGCAACACTTGTGTCCCAGTGTACTTAAGGATAGTTGGAATCACCAACTATGATAAGATGCTGAAAGTTCCTATCTGAGACTGCTTCAATAATGCTTATAACTTTCTATTGTGTGTACCGGCATTTGATGGGCTTCTGTATATGCACCCAAACACTACAACCTTATTTCTTCCTACTTTGATGCTTACCCACACTGACTCTCAGAAGATATGCAACTTTTCAATCTCAAGATTAAAAATCTCCATCATATATAGCTTGGAAACATACACACGTCCTTCTTGGTCCAAATTGTTTACAGGTGGATGATATCGATCTATAATAAGTTCCGTTGCATGTAATTTAAATTTACAATTGTTGAGCTTTATTTCAGTGAGTGATATTATTGCTGGTTTTAAATTGGTTACACTCTGTTCAAGATCAATCATTTTGGTTGTAATCACATCAATATGTGTTGATAGGATATTTAGCCCGTTCTTTGTAAATTCATTTACATCGGGGACATTTTTCTGTTTATTGTCTTTTGGCGTAGATGATGACCCCACCCTTATATTGCAGTGCCCTTTCTCTGGCATTGACAATTTTCCCTCTGTTGATAAACATATCCTTCTCACCTTTGTTTCACCTTTCGTTAAGTTCTTTCCTCAGGTGGTACTGCTGTTTTCTCTGCATTTTTGTGAGATCTGGTCTGACATTACTTCGCAGAAGTCTTAATATTTTTTCAGTAATCGAGAGTTCTTGAGTATTTGTTTCTTGACGTGTGTGTTTTCCTAAGTCACCTTGGTGATTCTCACTTTGTCCTCCACTGTCTTTCAAATTCTGGAGCACTTTTCAATTATATCATTTTCATTTACTCCTAGGGCATCAAACAGATGTGTCACTTTTGCTATGTCTTATTCCCTCCTTGCCTTGATTTCTGTTTCCTTGACTCTGGCAAATTGTGGATTATAATGTTCTTAATGCGGACTTCTCTTTCTCTCTGTCCCTCTATCGCCTCACTTATTGTGTCTGTATGTTTGTCAATAATTTTAGCATTATAGCCCTTTTCGAATAATTCGACTCTTTCCTGTAAGTTCTTCACAACACTCATATCTACTTTGTTTTCAATTTTCTCTTCACTAGTATCCATTCTTCTCATAATAGATTGCATATATGCGTCACACTGTTCTTCTCTGTCTTTGTCACATTTCACAGCTGTCAATGCAGGCTTTTCACGTTCAAGGCAAAACCAATGCAACGACTTGTTTACTAACATTATTGCGAAAACACTGGATTCCATGGCTGCACAGTCAATACAAAACCAATTTCCACACCTCTCATAGTCCATCAATTTGCCATCTTGGTCTCCAAACACTGAGGTGCATTGCTTAATTCTGTAATAGAGAGTTTGGAAGCAGATTTATTTGGCCTACCTTTGTTTTGTTTTCTTTTTTCCTAACCAGAAGTTACCTTGTCGGTTTTATTCGCCCCCGCCATTACACCGTAAACAAGCGAATGAAGAAAACAAATATATTCCTTTTAAAGAGGCGACGCGACTGTCTGAAGCGAAATGAACGATATTATGAAAAATATGAACAACCTCTTAGCAGGAATTGTAATCGTAATATATATTTTCATTTAAAGAACATATAGAAATCTGAATAGATTATGTGTCTTGTAAGTTTTGGAAATGTTAATATTATGTTATAAGATTATTAATATTAAAATATTCGATAGACGTTCAAGATATTAATGCATCCACATTAGCAAAAAAAATGAAACCAGGCAATACTATTATTTAGAAGTGTAACTCACATTTAAGTTTTGAAGTCTTAATAGGTTATCACTTCGTTTTTATCATCGATTAACATA
Source organism: Sepiola atlantica (assembly GCA_963556195.1). Classification (NCBI taxonomy): domain Eukaryota; kingdom Metazoa; phylum Mollusca; class Cephalopoda; order Sepiida; family Sepiolidae; genus Sepiola; species Sepiola atlantica. The sequence continues at coordinate 171,332,009 of OY744515.1, read as the reverse complement.
AGATTAAAATAAGTAATGTTCTTACATATCGCGAGGCATGCACTCTAAAAGTACATTAATTCACGTTTTAAAGAGAAAAATAATATGTCAAGGAAATACATGAAAATTGCAACTACACTTCCAATTATGTACTTTGGTCAAGCAAGTGTGATATTAAAATGTTATTAATGTACATATAACAGTTCGAAATATGTTTAAATAATGATAATTTGTAAAATATGTTAATTTAATTATATATGACAAAATAGTATATATTTTAAACCGGGAGTAGAAAATAAATGTCTGCATTTTCATATTCATATATAAGAATGGGAATCGGTAAGAAATCTAATTCATAAGATCCAGATGAGTGAATTCAAATAATAATCAACTACATGGAAATGTTTTTTTTAGAATGATATCGTTTTACAATTAGTCACTGATCTGGGTATTAAATAAATAAGTGACAACATATGAGGTGTATCAGTCTAACTCCCTCAGATATAATAATACTTGTCGAATGCACCTGAATAATTTTATATCTATATTTTTTAATCGTAATTATATGTATTATGAAGGGCTAGTAAGCACGATTGTACCATTCTACATATTTAAAATACAATACAACCATACACATACTCTTCTAAAATAACTAGTTATATGTGTAGGTTCAATTCCATTGTTATATGTATGGTTGTCATAACAGTCATCATACTTTTAATTAGATATATTTTATTTTTATTATTATTTTTTTATCTTTATCTTATCATTTCTTATTTTATTTTTAATAGTATCATTATCATAGATATTCTAACTTATTGATATTTTATTTTATATTTAAAATTTCAATTGTCGATATTAATTTGATAATTCATATTTTGTTACTTCTATTTTCATCATTATGTTTTATTATTATGCGTTGTTTTTTTATTTTCATATGGCAGTGTTTTGTTTATATTATTTTTACGAATATAATTATCAATATTATTTCTAGTGTTTCTGTTATTATTATTATTAGTATCCTCATGAAGATATAACATTATTTTTAAATAATGTAATTAAATTCATATATATACATATATATATATATATATATATATATATATATATATATATATATATATATTACGCGTGTCCTATTCTAAGGTTATATTATATATTGTCTATAGATTTTAAGTATTCACCTCAAAACGTCTTAATGCCGAAGCGATTGGCCAATCGGCTGTCATTATCCGATTCGATGTTATGTGTCAGCAGCCGACATGTCATCGTTTTCAGTCAAGAAACATTTCTTAAATCCAAAATGCACAATTATGCACTAATATGAAACACTTTTTAAGAGACCGTGCCAGGCTAAATCATGCGGTCGAGGTAGACAAATCTATGTATAATGCTAGAAAACACAACCTAGCCTTGTCATCTTTGGTATTCGGTATCCGCAAAGAAGGAATGTGTCCTTCCCATGCTAAAATTATTCTTCTTGCCTGGGACCAGAGTTATATCCGATTGTTGGAAGGCTTACAGCAAATAAGGATAGGAAAGGTATAAACACCTGACAGCCAACCACAGCAACAAGTTTGTGGACTGGATAGCGGCGGCTACGTCAGGAGAATATTAGAGAGAACGAAAAAAAAACAAGAGAGAGGGCAGTACGAGCAGGGACATAGTCGATTGCTATCTGCACAAATGTATGCGGAGAAAGAAGTTCCCAAGAAAACAATTCGTCTCTATATTAGCGCAGATAGCAGAATCGTTCCCTGCAGACAATATTATTTCGAGTTCCTCGACATCGCCTTATCGGCTTCTATTTCGTTTGCGCTCATCGTAACAGTAGACATTACCTAAGGAAAAAGCACCATTTTTTTATTTATCGTCGGAGTTTGGGTCCTGGATCAGTACCAATACATTAATGCCAATGAAGCTACACATAAAAGTCGGCGTTTGATTTCAGCAGGAAATTATCTGTCTAGTTAAGCATATTTTTTTGTAAATATACGTGTGTGAATTTAGCCTGGCAATCCATAGCGGTAATGAAACGCGGACGCCTCTGTGTAGATTAATTCTCATAGATCTAGTTTTATGCTTCACTCTCTCTCTCTTTCTTTATATATATATATATATATATATATATATATATATATATATATATATATATATATATACATATGTGTATATATATATATATATATATATATATATATATATATGTATTATGTCGGTTATTACATTTCTTGAATTAAGACGTCGAGAGACATTACACCCACTCTCCCTTTCCTCTGGCTCTCTCTATATCTCTCTCTATATGTATATATATATATATATGTATATATATATATATATATATATATATATACACATATATATATATATATATATATATATATATATACATATGTATATGAATATTATGTCGGTTATATATATATATGTATACATATATATATATCTAACTGACATAATATATATATATATATATATATATATATATATATATATATATATATATATATATATATATATATATATATATATATATGTTTCCCCATTTCATTCTTTCCAAATATGATCTAAGGTTAAAATCGGATTCTTACTTTCCCTGATGAGATCTCAGTTTATAATTACTGTTGATCGATAACATCAACATGCCAGTGTCGCAGATTTTGTACATGTCTATGTAAATAAAAATAATCATATGTATGTATATATATATATATATATATATATATATATATATATATATATATATATATATATGTGTGTGTGTGTGTCTGTGTATGTATGTCTGTGCGTGTGTGGGTCTGTCGGTTATTACATTGCTGGAAGAAATACGTCGAGAGACATGAGACGAGATTTTTTTTTTTAAATGTCAGTCCTTTTTTATTGAGTTTGTGTAAATATGACGTCTGAAAGTTACAACAGAAATGTGTCATCTTTAAACAGTTAATCGTTATCAGCCTCCAACCGATTGTAACTATTCTAATCTCAACTAATATATCAGTTAAAACAGTTTCTGCTAGTGTACTACATTAAATGTACCGTGAAACATGTAAACTGACCATGTAATTCCTCGTGTGAACTTAATACATTTTGACAAAGCGTACAAAATGAATGGACGCATATTCAAATATACATTTTTATTTCGTCATTGTCGCAGATGTATCAAACTTTTTTTTTTCTAATTGGAATCATACGGACCCGATATATGAAATATTTTCTACGAAGTTGAAAATTATATCAATTACTTTTTTGTAATGTAAGCATTACCATTGTTCGGAAGTTAAACATCCACAACATTCTCTAAGATATGTTATAATTGCAAGGGGTGTTCAATTAAAAGAAGTGTAACATTCCATTATATATATATATATATATATATATATATATATATATATATATATATATAAATAAATAATATACTATCAACATATAAGTTCGAAGGTAATAAGATTAAAGTAAAAAATATATATATTGCATTGATAAAGAGTATTATTTTAAAACATAACAAGGACATTGTATCGAACAAACAAAATGAAGGGAGTTTGTTATTTTTGTTTTTGTGTTTTGTGATGAAAAAAAATGACACAATACTGGTCAACTGTGATGATAAATATTATTCCGAAGTTAATAAGATTTAAGTAAAAAACAATTTTGCATTGATAAACGCTTCTATTTTCAATTTTATAATACTGACCCACATATGTTTTTGAATGAACGGCCCATTTTCTTAAACTTCGAGCATGCCAATGCTTTATTCGTTCTACAACAAGAATGTGAAGTAATACCCTCCAACGACATGACCGCGGATACATTCATAACGATGACATTATATAAAAAAAAGTGTGTTACTTTTTGTTTTTGTCTTTTGAAAGAAATGACACAGTACTGGTCAACTCTGATGATGGAATATTGTTCCGAAATTTATAAGAATACATTTAAAAAGAATAACAACTAAATCTTGCATTGATAAAGGCTTCTATTTTCAATTTTATAATACTGACCCACGAATGCGTTTGAATGAACGACACATTTTCTTATATATATATATATATATATATATATATATATATATATATATATATATATATATATATATATATATATATATGCGGTAGGGTACCCGATAAGAGAAATGTTGAACTAAAGCGATCGTCTAATCTTCATGATTATGGACGTTTGTCACGTGATAACAGAGGAATTCAGTGATATTAAAGCGTAGAGGTTCTACCATAAAGCTCAAGACATTCGGATAAAACCATACGACAGAGTCGGATTATTGCACTGAAGAATTCGGTGTATGTTTAGATTTTGATCTCTCTAAAGTGCTCGATTTTAATTTTACTTAGAAGAGCTTCTTATGATATCAAATTATATTTTTTAATAGCTTACCTACATACGATGTATATGAATGAGTGTTACACTAAAGCTTATATACCGTAGACTAATAAAACCTAGATACGTTGTGTAGCCGTGTAAGCCATTGTAAACTATTAAACTGTCTCCATTTCAATACTGACTGTGTTACTACTTGCTTAACTCTGTATTTTTCTTGATATTGCTGATGTATCGTTTAATTTACATTTTGTTTTGTTCTAGACTGCGTGGTTATGTAGCAGATTTATTGAGTACGGTTGTCGTTTCTATAGAGAGTCACAGTTTACGAGCTGGTTGGGGAGACGAAACGCCATTCAGTCGAGCAGCCAGAATGTGATCAATCATTTACAAAAGAAAATTAAAATTCTTTATCGTAGTTTTCCTCCTGTAAATTGATGGCATTTATCATGGGAAAAGAACGGCGGGGACTGTTGCTGGAGTCACCAAAGGCGCGGATTTTGAACGATATATGATTGCAAAGGCCTTCACGAGAAACTCCATCAGGAGAAAACAACACCGGCTTGGGCGTCAGTAGGTGGATAAAAGAAGAACCATTATAACATCTCATCAATGTTTTTTTTATTGTTATTATTATTTTTTCATTATTATTATTATTATTATTATTATTATTATTATTATTATTATTTTTTTTTTTATTATTATTATTATTATTATTATTATTATTATTATTATTATTATTATATGTACTGACTAGGAGTTTTAACACAGGTCATCAGTGATTGCTCACCGACAACCGGTGGTATTCCCTGGAGTCTGAGTGACAACAAGTCTCCCCAGATTTCTAGTGTTCTCCACCTCTTTTCGATGGCACCGCAAATAACCTTGCAGTATCGCAACATTCGTTTACCCTTGATTTCTCGCCGGTAATGGGCATTGGTCCTCCCTGGGATTGGGTGGAAATAAGACCCTCCCAAAGGTCCCTGCACTCTTTGAGCTTCCAGTGGAGGTCCGGTTTGTGCTGTCCCTCCTCCGTCCTCTAATCCTCCACAAGCCTATGCTTATGTTTTGTGTTGTGTCAGCCTAGGCTGGTACCATTTGTTTTTAAAAATTTATTTTTTATTGTTTTATTTTTTTGAAAGGGGGGGTGAACTTATGGTGTTTGTTGTTGGTTCTGTTCATTGGTTCATTTTGTGTCGTGTCAGCTGAGACCGATGTAATTTATTGATGGGAGCTCATTAAGTTATGTTTCTGTACCTTCATGATGTGGTGTCCTTTCTGTGTTTTGTTGTCTTTCTGTTATAGATTCTATGTGACCCTCATGCGGGTTGGGTTACGCATTCCAGGAGTGTACTTAAGATCGCAGCTGTTTTGATCAAATCGCTCTTTTTAGAGTTACAATGATCCTTCTGATTCCAAATTCTCCCAGTCTTTTTTTCCAGTTTTTTTTGGTTGATCCTGGTGTTCCTACGATTATTAAAATGGTACTTTTTATTATTATTATTTTTATTTTTCTTCTTCTTCTTCTTCTTCTTCTTCTTCTTATTATTATTATTATTATTATTATTATTATTATTATTATTATTATTATTATTATTATTATTATTATTATTATTATTATTATTATTATTTTAATTTTTACAAAAAATGCGTTGATTGAATTTCTCAACATTTACGATGAGTCCTATTTTAGTAAAAGCTTAGTATGTAAAGTCAGATGTACCGATGCAACTTATCACCGTTTGACGCACGACAAAATTAGATGTTTAAAACACTTCATTATACATTTATCTTTTAGCAATTGTGTCTACCTTCATTACTCTTCGTAAAAAAACACTGCATAGAGATCGATACACATTTACCCACACAAACAAACGGATACACCCACACACATATATATATATATATATATATATATATATATATATATATATGTATATACATATATATATATATATGTATATATGTATATATATATATATATGTATATATATATATATTTATATTAAATGGGTTACTGTTATATACGTATAGAATTATTAATATGTATATATATCCATGCATGTATATAATATGTATATGTATATATATATATATATATACATATATATATATACATACATTACTATATATATATATACATATTTATATATATATTCATATATATATATACATGTATATATTTATATGAATACATACATATATATATACATACATATACATGTATATACCTATATATACATACCCATATATGTATATATATATACATATACACACCTATATATATACATATATACATATCTATATGCATGTATATGTATATGTATAGGTATACATACATAAATATATATACATATATTAATATATATATGCATATCTATATATATATATATATTCATATCTATGTATATATATATATATAGATGTATATATATACATATATGTACATCATATACCTATATATACATACACACACACACACACATATATATATATGTATATATATATACATAACATACATATATATATATATATATATATATATATATATATATAAGAGATAGTATTTCCTTCTAGTGCATTAATCAGTAAGAATGTATTCAATTAGAAAATAGAAGCAAGCATTCCTTATGAACCATTAATTTACATTTTTTTAATTTATTTTAATGTAATTCATGTCACAATAAAATACCTTCATCAAGTTGGAGACTATTGTGGCATTCTTTTTAAATTAACAAACTTTTGTGTATATAATGTTTGTGTAATAGGTGTTATTCGCCCGCCGTGTTTTCTTGGCGGTAATTTATTCAAATTCTGGTTGTTGAACGAGGAAGAATAGTCAATGCTGCTATTTTTAAAAGGTATGTCGTTCTTTTCAAAGCATTGATAGGTTCAGGTTATTAAAATTGGAAATAGAAGCTTTTTTCAATACAATATTAATTCGTTTTTTTACTGTAATCTTCGGAATGACATTTTATAATCAGAGTTGAGCAGAATTTTGCTATTTGATTTAAATTAAAAACATGTTTATATAACGTCTGTGTAATAGGTGTCCTCCGCCATGTTGTCTATGTGGTTATGAATTGAAATTGTTGTTGTTAAGACATGCTACGATTATCAAGAGGTAGGTCGTACTTTTAAGTGCATTGCTATGTTTAGATTATTAACATTGGAAATATTAGTCTTTTTCAATGCAAGATTAATTATTTGTTTACTTTAATCTTCGGAATGAAATTGCATAATCAGTGATGACGAGTATTTTGTAATTTTTTTGAAAATTAACTTTGTGTAATATCTCTTATCAACCGTGTTGTCTTGGCGTTTATAGATCCGAATTCTGGTTTTTGAACGAGGAAGATAAAGCATGATTCTATTTCCAAAAAGTTGGTCGTCCTTTTCAAAGCATTGATATGTTACTATTAGTAAAATTGAAAATACAAGCCTTTTTCAATGCAGGATTAATAAAGTTTATTTTGGTACTTACACTCTTCGGAATGAAATTCCATCATCAGATTAGATCAGTATTGTTCCCATTTTTTACAAATTAACAAACGTTGTTTACATAACGCACGTGTAATGGGGGTTATCCGCTGTGTTACCTTGGCGATTATTAATTTAAATTATAGTTATAGAACGAAAATGCAGTGAGTATGATGGAATGTTTAAGAGATAGGTCATATTTTTTAAAGTGTTGTTAGGTTAAGATTATAAAAATTGAAAATATAAGTATTTTTCAATGCAATATTATTAATTTATTTTTAGATCAATTTTATTAATTCCGGAATAATATTTCATAAGATTTGACAAGTACTGTGCCATTTTTTATTATAAATACACTTGTTTTTATATAATGTACATGTACTAGGAAATTCGCGGTGTTCTTTCGGCAATTATGAATTTAAATTATTGTTGTTGAACTTGAAAGCATTTCGCATGAGGTTATCTTAAAGCAGGGGCGGGCAACTTTTTCAGAGTGAGGGCCAGATGAGACTTTTGGAAGGAGATCGCGGGCCGGAGTGAAAAACGAAATGTCAGAATTACTATATTTTGCTTACATGAATAAATTGTACAAACATTGAATTGCACACTCGATAAATCTGATATTTTTGCTATGGAGACTTCTGTGTTTGATGTTATAAAAGGCGCCAACGAAGTGATATTTTGGAATCATAAAAAATAATGACGTGGACGTAGCAAGTTGATCCAGCATTCGTGTTTACACACCTCACATAGGTCCTCTATTTCATGCCCTTTCTTCGTCTCTCGTTTCCTCTTTGCCTCTCTCTTTCTCTTTTTCTATTTTCATCTCAGGCCAAGGATTTGAAATTAATAGGTAAAAAAAATGAAATGTACATGCATCATCGCCCGCTGATATTTACACATTGTTATCCCACTGTAAATCTTAATTGAAACCTACTTTTACGTCACAAAATTAGATGAGCTTTACTGGGAGGTCCGCGGGCCGCATTGTCATAATAAAGCATAGCAGGGTGGCGGCCGGACGTTAAGCCTTCGCGGGCCGGATGTGGCCCGCGGGCCGGAGGTTATCCGCCCCTGTCTATAAGAAATGTGCCATTCTTTTCCAAGCATTGATAAGTAAGAATCATAAACATTGAAACTAGAAGCATTTTTCAATGCAAGATATTTTTCTTTTAAATTAATAATTTTAGAAGAACATTCAGTAGTATTTACGGTACGGTTTGGGTGACAGAGTATTTAGCTTGACGTGGTAAGGAACTGTGTTATTAGAAAACCTATGATTTTCAAGCACAAAATAAATGTAAGACTTAAAATTCTCATGCGACAGTTATGTTGTGTGCTTGCTTAATCCACCAATAATCTCACAATCTATGTCTAATAGTGCATATTTGGACAGTAGATTATTAAAATTATTATACATGCAGAGTGGTAATGGTCTGATATGTGATAGATTGTTATTGTAAGCCGGCGTGAATCAGTCACACATCTGATATATATATATATACATACGAAATCTATCTAACGGTTTAATTTCAATTACGTATAATACAATATGGAATTCCACATAACTGAAGAGAGTTAAACATAAAATAGTACATGTTATTAAAACACACACACTCACAATTATCTACGTATGTGTGTATGACCATATTAATACACCCTCATATATATATATGTATATATATATATATATATATATATATATATATATATATATATATATATACATATATACACGCACACATATATATATATATATATATATATATATATATATATATATATATATATATATATATATATATATATATATAGTAATCCAGGTGAAGTAAATATCCACGGGATGAGAATCAAAATAATTCCAACCGGGATGATAAAAAGTGGTCAATATCAAATAGGGTTATGTATATTATTGTGTTTATTTAAAAAGACATGTACACAATCTGCGACACGGGCATGTCGGTGTTATCGATCTACAGCAGTGCAAACTAAGATCTTATCAGACAGAATACGGATTTGACCCTTCCCTCATATACATGTTGGAATTATGAAATGGGGCGATAAACACAGAGACAAAAAAAAGAGAGGACATGTTTAATTTTGAAAGTTATATGGTCAGATTTATGACTGTTTAAATAAACAAAATATACTTGTTGGGTCTGGTGAAGAAGAATGGGAGGGGGAAAAGAGAAATGAGTTCAGTATCAAAATGCCAGGTTTACATCTATGTCTATAGGCAGGCATATTTAAAAACTGTGTCAGGTGAACGTTACTGCCTGGGTGTTAAAATGTCTTCCTGTTTGGTCATTTTTTAAATTTTTAATTTCATTTGTTTTTTACTCCGCTGTTTTATTATTATTTGTAGGAATCCTATTAGAATATCACCTTACGCCATTTTAGTAACGTAAGAGTGATATTAGCTTATTAGTTCTGCCTTTTTTTAAAAACAATGTTTACTTATTTAACAATGTTTACTTTAACAAACGTAAACAATAACACAATATTTTAACAAACGTAGCAAAATCTATTTCGTTTGATTGAAAACAATAACAACTTATTTAAAAATAGTTATTTTAACACCTTAAGAGAATAAAACATTATTTTGTAAACGTAGATAGATCTATTTAATATGATTCAAAACTATAAATACTGGTTACACAATATGCACGTCATTATGCTTTTGAGAAGGGGTCTACCATTAAAAACGTGATGGTAGGCATCCTATCCCAAGCTTAAAACTTATTTACTTATTTACAAAACATTATTTTGAAAACAAACATTACGTATCTCATATAAAAACTAGGCTACATCCTATTTTGACCTTTTAACTAACTTACAGTGGTATGCTTTTTCTGTTCATTTTCTATATTAAATTAATTTATTATTGTCTATTTACTTCCGGGAAATGTTGCAACCCGGGAATCGTGTGACCGGTAGTGAATAGTCATACTTCTATGCTGATGAGTCTTGATTGAAAAGAGACGAAACGTATACGTCCATAGATAAATAAACAATAACAAATATTTATATTTGAAGCTCCTCGTTAAAAAGTAGAGCACTGTAAATGGTAGTACTAACAAATCGTGACGTCACTTGCTTTAAATGCATCATTCCTTCACTTATAGAAGTTGAATGCCTGTATGTCTCGCCGCCTTAAATGTGTTAACATTATCATTGTTTATAAGCTGTTTAGAATTGGCCTATCGGTTAGCGACGTTGGATTGGGGTTGAAAAATACTTGTAATCTAGGGTTTCGAATCGTGTGACCGGTAGTGAGTAGTCATACTTCTATGCTGATGAGTCTTGATTGAAAAGAGACGAAACGTATACGTCCATAGATAAATAAAGAATGACAAATATGTATATATATATATATATATATATATATATATATATATATAATCATATATGTATATATATATATATATATATATATATACATATATATATATATATATATATATATATATATATATGTATATATATATATACCTATATATGTATATATATATACCTATATATATATATATAAATATATATATATACCCCCGGGAGATCATGGGGGATGCGCGTCGTGGTCTTGATCAGAATTGTACTCAGGGCTGCAACAGGATGTGTAGTTTATATATATATATATATATATATATATATATATATATGTATATATACAAGGTGATTCATAAGTCACTTCACTTAGCTATTTAAAATGATTACCATATGAAGCACAAATATACTATGAACTTTTGATGATTGTTATCTTATTACTGCTATTTGTTATTTTAAATGTGTGTATTGATATATATATATTACTATATATATTTATTTCATAATCAATCAAATATGCTACAAAGAGTCGTAAATTCCTTGCAAAAAGAGTATCAAGCATGCAGAACGAAGGTGGACATTTTGAAAATTTGCTGTAATTGTAAACTTCTATAATTAAATTTGTTGAATAAACTTTCTGTTTTGTATTAACGTATTTTTAAACTTTAGAATTTCAAAAATAAATAGCTAAGTGAGTTATGATTCACCCTATATATATATATATATATATATATATACATATATATATATATATATATATATATATATATATATATATACATATATATATATATATATATATATATATATATATATATATATATATGTATATATATATATATATATATATATATATATATATATATATATATATATATATATATATAATGATGATGATAATAATAATAATCAAGGTAAAACATCCACAGGGTAGTAATCCTAAGAATGTGAACCGGGTTTATAAAAAGTATTCAATATCCAATAGAGCTGTTATATATAATTATTTTATTTACACCGTCATGTACAAAATCTGCCACGAACTTTAAATAATAAAATTTAGTGATAGAGGCAAACTCTTAAACAAAAAACAAGAAACCTCAATTACTTGTAGGAACAATAGATCACACCTTCTTTGTAATTTATATATAACCCCTCAAGCTAATATTACTTCATAAAATGTTTTTAAAAAAAGCTTTACCTATCCACTAATGGTAATTTAACAACATAACCATATTTGTACACCATATTCTGTACTATACTAAATACATTTAATTGCAGTTGATTACTAACTATTGCCATTAGAGATATTATCACCAGTAGCATAGGAATGTGGGTATATATATATATATATATATATATATATATATATATATATATATATACATATATATATATATATATATATATATATATATGTATATGCTTATATATATATATATATATGTATACATATATATATATATATATATATATATATATATATATATATATATACATGTGTGTGTGTTCGTGTGTGTGTGTGTTTGTCTGTATAATATGTGTATGGGAATGTGTGTATATGCATGTGTATGCATGTTCATATGTATATTTTTTCATTTGTATCATTGTCATTATTTTTATTAAGTATTTCTTTAAATATAACTAATACTTTTAACCACTATTATATAAAGTATTACAATAACTATTATTATTAGTTTTATAAATTAATATTATTATTACTAATATTACCATTATTAATACTACTATTATTCTTATTCTCATTACCATTATTATTATTATGATGATTATTGTGGTTACCATTGTTATCATTATTATAGCTATTATTAATATTTTTATTATTATAAATGTTATTAATAGTATTACAACAAATAATTTATCTATTATATGATTATTTATTTCAGATGTCATATTTGAAACTACTATGACTAGTGTTAATTGCTGCCTTCTTTATTTTCCTTTATCTGCTAATTTTCCTTATTATTTTCATTCCACTATTGCTTACTATTATGAATTATTATTATTGATTATTATGATTACTATTATTATGAATATTTCTAAATATTTCTAAATATTATTATTTGCAATTTCTGCACTCTTATCGAGATTATTATTGTCATTATTTTATTATCAAAAAGTCCTAGCAGACTGCTTGGTGATGTCGAAAAATTAAAAAAATAAGAGCGTATTATTACTTAATGTTGGTATTACAAAAGATGAGAAAAACATTGGTGCCATCGGTTTTAAATCCTAAAGAAAGACTACCTATGAAACAATCTCTTTCGGAACTCTCTACAGCCGTCTCTATAAATCCACACACACACACGTATATATATATATATATATATATATATATATATATATATATATATATATATATATATATATTGGAAGAGAAGGATGAAGGTAATCCGACGTGATGGGAAAATGAAAAAAAGAAAACCAAAAAATGGATGTGTTTTATGTGTACATCAACGTTTCGTCTTTATTTATAAGACTTCATCAGGCTGATAACATAGAGAAAAATATATATATATATATAAATATATACACCCACATATATATATATATATGTATATATATATATATATATATATATATATATATATATATATATCAGAGTGTATAGTTTTAACTATTTATAGGTTTAGAAGAAAACGTCTTAAGTTTATTTCATTTAATAGATCGGTATTATGAAAAAATGAATAAAACTTACGCATTTAAAATAGCGTATACAGAACAAGGTGTATTTTGGTCAAGACAATACAGCAACACGCCAAAAACTGACGACGATCCACCAATACATATCTCTCATGAAGATAATAAACACACCTCATAAGCAGTGCCAACGGAATCTAAATAAAATATAATTTATATTAAAACAGATTTTAACGAAAGTACCAAAAAACGCAGTTACTTTTGTCATAAGCTATTGTTAGTGTATAGTATTATTTTTGAGAAGTTCAATTCAATGGAATCTGTAATTAATAAACTTGATATATATATATATATATATATATATATATATATATATATATATATATATATATATATATATAGAACGCTAACGTTTAATTTCACAAACTGTAAATTTGGTTATAATTAAAAACTAACGATATATATAAATATATATATATATATATATATATATATATATATATATATATATATTATATATATATATATATATAATATATATACTGATATACAGTACGCTAAAATTAATTTCACAAAGAGTACAGTTCTGCACTAATTATACGCTTCTCTCAGAGATAGTAACCAAGATACAATTCTACTATGTTTAGAATATGTCTGGTCACTATGCTCAAAATTAATTAGATAATTTAGTTCCTAGAAAATATTTTTAATCGATGGTTTTAACATATTTAATGTAAAAACATTGAAATTTAGTATATATAGCTTCATAATTTCTAATTATAATGGATCAAAGTTACACATGTCTACAAATTAAACATTTAACAAATATTGGAAGTATATAAATTTTCTCGAAGTATGTCTATCTTTCGTTACTAGATGTACAAATACCTCCTCTTCCTCTCTTAGTATTTTTATCTGCCGTTTACTCTCTTATATATATATATATATATATATATATATATATATATATATACATATACATATATATATATATGTATGTATATATATATATATATATATATATATATAGCATATAGCGGTGTGTGTGTGGGGGGTGTGTATGTGTGTGCACGCTTGTACGTGAATCTGTTCTGGTTTATGATCGAAGTACTTGTTCCAAGCGGATATCTTCTTCGATCAATTCACCTCCGCCATTTCGTCGCGATCGAAGCGCCGTACTGCAAATGATATCAGTAAACTAGGGCTAATATACAATGACCTTTCGCTTCGTTCGAACTGCAATCTATTTTAGTCTAGTGTTATCGCGAATCTCTACATTTCACACAGACAATATAGAAAAATGATTTTCAAAATTGCTGCTTGAGCAAAACGAAACTAAGAATGGAATTAACGCATGAAATATTCAAAACAATGATTCTGTTTATACGTAGAAAAATTAAAGATAAGCAAAGGAAATCTAGTTCATTGTCGTTGTCGATTATATTAGGTTTGGTTTAAATACTCGAATAATACATTTTAAAAGCTATCTCATAGAAAGTGGGTAATGCCATGGTTAACAAACAGACATGCTTTAAACTCTAATTTTAACTCATGGGAGTAATGCTAGGTAAGATACTATTTGTTATAAATATCAGATAATGCTCTACCTAATATACAAATAAAAGGTAATGAATGAGAGTATCCCTAATAAAAGAAGATGCTGATTCTCAACAGTATGATATCATGACAATACAAAATATACTACACTGATACTCCCGCAAACATTTAATAAACAAGTAGAAAGAAGCCCCTAGAAATTGAAGCTGTAGAAAACAAGACAGATAATACATTACATCTCGAGAGAATGATCTAATACCTGGTCGGATTCCGACAGTCTTAAAGAATGGTCATTTTTCGGGGGAGTGATTAATGACATATAGCGGCTACTACACTCCTTACCATTAATATAACATTATTAAACACAGATAATGTAATATCTAGGACATACTTTAAAACAGCAGGTAACTCCTGAGAAGCAGTTCTCATGACAAAACCCTAAATACTACCATATCGACCACTATTAAAAGAAAGTTCGATAAAGCATGTTACATTTATATCTATTTAAGAAATTCGTGTCATGAAAACATGTGTATGGCCTCTGAGGCGGTTAGCTAAAATGAAATATTAGAATCTTTACTCTACATATCAGCGACATATGTCATTTTATTAATACTGTAATATTATACAAGAAGTGTAAACGTTAAGCCCCGTTTGAAATTAAATCTAAGAAAGTTTTTAAACACTATCTTTATTTTATTACATCGTTAACATTAATGTTATTAATAATTCTCAAACTAATACTATCTACAACACTATTTTGTGATTATATATATATATATATATATATATATATACTTTTGCAATAACAATTCAAATGAATATAATAGAATATAAAATTATTAGAAACCCTTATGAACTGAAATGTGTAAATAGCGATATTCATTGCACATTATAGGTGTATGTGTATTATATATATATATATATATATATATATATATATATATATATATATATGTATATATATATATATATACATATATATATATATGTATGGTATTTCAAAACATTATGTTGTATCATTAACTAAAATAACAATACCCATTGTTATATAGACATGACAAATAGCACACTTTAGCTTTTTTTCATATATATATATATATATATATTTATATATATATATATATATATATATATATATATATATATAGTTATATACATATGTATATGTATGTGTATATATATATTGTATTAACCCTGTAAGTGTATACCTGAAGTGTACACTCAAATAATATCCGTTGAAAATGAAATCTAAGAAAGTGTTTAAATATTATGTTCATATGTATTACATGTTAATTAATCTCATAGATTATTTAAATACCTATTGCTATTGACAACCGTATTGCGTATATATTTGAAAATGTCGCAATGATAATCCGAAATGTATATTACATAATGTTTATCTGTTATAAATGCTTTACAACTTAAATGTACAAATGAGGAATACGTTTCGCTTTTTTTATGTGTATGAAGACTATTATATATACAGTATTACACCACAGTATGTTGTATCATCAATTTAAATTACAGTAACCGCATGGATTGTAATATAGTTATGATCGATAAAAAAAACTTTCACATTTTCATTGTGTATGCATTAATTTTCAGTATTTTCCAACTGTTCCCGATACGTGATTAGACTTAGCTGGACACTTATGCAAATAATTCATAGCAATTTAGTTACACAGAGGATTCCGCGTTTTTTCTCTGGACGATTCTCTGCATAGAGGAACGGAGAACACTCTGCGTAGCTTAATTGTCATAAATATATTTTCATACATATATATATGTATATGCAAACATTATTATTATAAAGTTATACCTTTTTTAATCTTTTCACATATTCAAATTCTTTTAATTGTGTGTAAATGAAAACATCCGTATGTGACACTGACGTTTTTTTTTAAATTCTTCTTCGAATCATCTTCAGATGGTCATGGCAAATGTCTTTAATATGTCAGTGAGATGCACACGTGAAAGAACGCTTTACATTATTCCCAGAAAGACGTTGACGAATTCACTGTTTTAAACCTTTTTCAGGTATGTATTTATTTACTTTTTAAAGTAATGGCTGACATGTTGGTGTAGTCGAATAACTATAGGTAAGCAATAATTAATTTAATAGAATTATGCCCCATTTTACAAATGTGAATTACACGACGTAAGACTGGCGTCACTTAACAAAATTAAACTACGCTAAGCATTTTAAAATGGGCCTACTAGTCTCATACGCGATATTATTAATTGTAAGCTGTTGTTTTTTTTTATGTAAATGGCTTTAAGTATCTTTAATTTTTTCAAATTGGTCTCAGAATGTATAATTTTACTGTTTTGTGTACTGAAGCTTGTCTTTAATCAGATGGGGACAGTTATGAATTTGTAACTATTTGTAGATTTAAATAGAGTTAACGAGATGCATGGTGAGACGACGGGATCAGGTAGTTGTAGTAAACCAATCTAGCTATTATTATTAGTAGTAGTAGTAGTAGTAGTAGTAGTAGTAGTAGTAGTAGTAGTGTTTGTATTATTATGGGAGTAACATTCTCCAAAAGGGGTTTAAACATATAGACGCTAAAAGATTAGAGGTTTTATATTTTAATAGTAAATATACTGTTTAATTCTATTATCGGTGTCTATTCGGGATATGTATCTGTGTATACTATTGTTCATATCTTTTTCTTCCAATCTGAAATTTGGTTGTATTTGATTACAGTAGCATATATTTATATAGTTACAATTGTGATGTTGTGTATTATCATAATTAATAGTAGTCTTTTTGTAAGTTCTGGAATAGGTATTCTATTTGTTCATCAACGATGTATTTATGTAATTCATTGTTAATAAGTACTTGTTTTATCTATGTTAGTTCGATGAATAGTGTTATTCTGTAGAAGGAGATCAATTTTAAACGGTTTTGTAAATTTTCTCAATAGCTATTTTCTAGCGATATGGTAATTCACTCTTGTATTTTAACAGACTAGAATTTTAGCGGGTTGTTTTCTTATAGGTAGATGTTTTTAAACGTATTATTACAGGTGCCAATAAGTATATCTTGGAATGGGATATCATTATTATCGTTTAGTTCTATGGAGAGTTCAACAACATGTCGTTTTTGGAAAAGGCCTACAAGTTTGTGTATTTGTTCATTCATATTAACTAAAATAAGTATACCTCTCGACATAGCGAACATTGATATACGGTTTGGTAATAATAAGGTTGAGTTGGACATGTGCTGAGCTATTTTATCCTCTTTTACTTTTCTATATAGAAAGTGAAGAATGTGTGTGTAATTTTGTGACACATTAAAGGAATTTACTTGAATTGAATAGTGCTATCGTTCTTGTTTCCACGGCCATATTTTCCGTGTGGTATATACGTTCTAGAATTACTGTTAAGATATACCTTCAAGGACATACCATTAATCAGAGATAAGTTTAGAAGTGTAATAGTGATTAATTAGCGCTAAGTCTATAAAGGATAATGTTTTTTGGTAAAGAGAGGGAGCAGTGTTATGAGTAACTCATTGTGAGGGTCTGCTCTTTCACCAGAGAACTTGAAAACTAGATCACATGGGCGATTTTCAAAGTATCAGGGAAGAAATATACCGCGCGTAATATGATATCGTGTTTCAAAAGGACATGGACCATTTAAGCACGATGTTACTTTATATCAATAGCAGACACATGATCTGATCCACATGCTTTAGATGTCTCAATCGGGATTGACTGCTAAACTACTATAGGGTCCATACTTCACCAATGAACATTTGAAGGTTAGAGGTTGAATGTAAAGCTTTGGTATACCCAGACATCTCTTTGAAACCGGTGTGGCATACAGTTCATCCATCGTTGTTGCAGTGTTGATCACAAAGCAACTTCCTACACACATTACTAGTATGATTCTGAAAACGTTCACGGGCCGAATGCTTGCGATATAAAGCTGGGCAACAAGGTCTGCGGCTGACGGGTTTTTATGCTTGCAAAACAAAACACAAAATATTACAGACAATGAGTTGGGCTATTCATAACCCCATGAAATGTTCTAATATTCTTGGAGCACGAGGAAATTTAAACTCTAGAAAGACGTGTTGGTTTCCAAGCAAAGTAACTATCTATATGCAAGATCGACATCGCTGCATGGCTGCAGAGCGGATTCAGAGAGTAGTATCAATTAGAAAGGTACGATTGAAAATAACAGTCGTTTAGATTAAATAGAGTTGTTTTGTTCGTACAAAGTTAGATACTAGTATAGAGCAGCTCTACGATGTTAGAGGTATCACTTCTGTGTGGCATGTCCATGTTCTCGTTTTATGACTGTTATTTTGGTTAATGACGAGGACATTTTAGTGCCCGGATCGGTAAATGCCATGAACCATGAGCTGCATTTAGTAAACGTATTTGAAAGAGCGAATAGTAATAAATCCTATCTTGTTTTTATCTGCACTTTGTTTGGGTACGCCATTTACAACATATTCTCACACCAGAAGGATGCTCATAAAACACTGTAGATACACACACGGTAAGACAATGCTCATATCCTAGATTATGTTATCGCCCGTACACGAGACCTTTAAGATGTATGTACTATATGGAGTTTTGTAGGATATATATATCATACAACGAACGTATTCGTGGTAAATTAAAGACAACACTCATGCGTGCTTCGCTCTCAAAAAGTTACTTTTTTCTCACGCGCATCAATGTATCTAAACTGTAGAACAAAAATGCATGTAAATATCTCAAATTCGATGGGACATGGAACCAATTTAATATGGGATCCTAAATATCAGTGTTGTTGTTTTAGGTCTTAAGAAAATGAATCATAACGGTTGCTTTAATAAGCACTATTCTCAGATTAATAACCTTCTGATAGATAAACCCACTCTTCACTCTTGATATTTTAGCACCCCAGAGATTACACCAAGGTTCCAATAATGCTAAGTGAAGTATACTAAAAATTTAGAACAAGTGCTAGTTTAGTATTTCCGAAAAATTCAACCGCGTATTAGAGAGACGATGTCGAAACTATTTACCACTTAATTAGGCAGCGCCACAAGATTTAAGCACTAACTATAGAATCATTCATGTCTAAATCGGCCACATCTTCAGAAAAAAAACCAAGAATATGAACCACTGGAGTTACCATTTCATTGATCTTATCTACAACGTCAGTGGTTGACTTGAGCACGTATCAGTAACGCAACGAATCTACATAGATGTTACAGAAAACGTACCTCAGAAATATGTTAAACGACAACTGTAAATGTTTTACACAACACACAACTCTTTCTCTCTTTATGTATATATATATATATATATATATATATATATATATATATATATAATAAAATTAACGATAAGTGAAGTATCGTAAAGTGATCTATCGTGATAAAGTAAAGCTCAATACGTTGAGTAGAGTAATCATTTTTTAAGGAAGATGAAGATAAAAAATTGCATAAAATTACATAAAATAACATAAAATTAATACAAATGTTATTACATCGAAAGTGCAGATGCAAAGAGATACACTAACCCCATAACCTTGTGTTTTCAAAGATAAACTTCTTCGTGTAGTTTTGTCTTTGACAAATCATGGTTTAAGGATTAGTGTAACTCCTTACATCTGAACTTTCGATGTAATAAAATGTGTATCAATTTTATGTAATTTTATTTAATTTTCTGCATTTTTTTATCTTTAACTTCCCTTTAAATATATATATATATATATATTTACATATATATATACATATATATATATATAGAAATGTATATATATATATATATATATATATATATATATATATATATATATATAAACAAATGAGAAAATAATAAACACTTGTTAATACTAAAATGATATGATGAACTATTAATTATACGTGAAGAAACACGTTGTTTACTTAAATATAATACATAAAAGCTTTCCAAAATATGGGTACACTCAAAATAAGGGCATCTGTAAAAACAAAGTATGTTTACCATTAATTCCATAATCATGGAAGTTTCTCAAATTTTCTAAGATTTTGGATTTCTAAAGAGTGTTGTCAATCCCTCCCGTTTGGTGCGCTTGCTGTTTCAAGACACAGTGGTCGTCTTAAACGATCTAAACACCTTTGCTTATCATTATTTGTTATAATATATATATATATATATATATATATATATATATATATATATATACATATATATATATATATATATATATATATATAAATATATATATATATGTATATATATGTATATATATATATGTATATATATATAAATATATATATATAGATATATATATATATATATATATATATATATATATTAGTACTTCATGTATCCACATAACATATTATAAGGAGATATAATTTTTTTATGTATCAGTTTTCAGTATTTACTTCAACAGTGCTCGATACGTTACTTGATTAAATTATGCACAAATATGTTATACTACATATATATTTAACGTAATAATGGGTGTAAATGTATCTGCATGACATGTAAGGAATACATACATTTGTAAATCGCCTTTTTTCGCTTAAAATAACACGTGTTATTTTCTAGTGAACTTAATGAACATTTGAAAATAACCAACTTTTTACATCTACATGATTAAAGGTCGACTTTTCATCAATAAACTCATATGCACGACCATGTTTTTATCGAGCCGACGGGCAAATGTAGGTTAGATCCAGGCAAGTTATTATTTGGATTAATCGTTCATAATACAACTGTCATTCAAATTCTTAGAATGCAGCCAATAGTTTACATGTGCTTTGGCCTCGGGTTAAAAGAATTATTAGTGAACTTTATATCTCCAAACTCAACTGACAATTAACACTAAGGTCAGTGAGGAGAGATTGCCGAGTTAATAGCCCATGCGTGGGTCTCGACCCGATTATATTGCAATGTGGGCCTCAGACCAAGCGCATCAAAGACAACGAGATTTATCCCACGCAGACAAATTTGAATCGCTCTCTCTCTCTCTTTATCTCTTTCCTTCTCTTACTCCCTCTCTCTCTCTCTATTTCTATCTCCTTCTGTCCCCCTCTCTCTCTCTATCTCTCTATCTCTCTCTTTTCTATCTATTTCTGTCTCGCTCTCTATCTCTCTATCTCTCTCTCTCTCTATATATATATATATGTATATTGTTAAAACAATGTTATAAAAATATAAAGTGTTAGATGTATAGAGTTTCAGTATATATATATATATATATATATATATATATATATATACATATATATTTATATATATATATGTATATATATATATATAATTAATGTGTAATATATGACATCCAACGCCCGCTTCAAACACTCACCATAGCCGTTGCCCTGAGCGACGTGCTGCAACAATACAAGTTCCATGTAGATGATTATGAATATCCATTACTTTAAATATATGTTGGTATTATGTTAGCGCAAACAATTTTTAACGTAGAAGTTAACGATCTTAAGAAGGAATACAACACGGTTCATTGAACATAACTTACTATGCGTAACTTATGGAAACGGTTTATTAGAAGCAATCTATCTATATGTGATATTCATTCCTCGGAGTTTCCGTCAACCACTGCATAAAGGGGTACATTACAAAATACAGTATATCCAGATATTGCAATATATATATATATATATATATATATATATATATATATATATATATATATATATATATATATATATATATATATATATATATATATATAATTAACTTGTTACAAATATCCATGGGGTATGAATCCGAAGGAAGTTGAAACCGGGTTTATAAGAGTGCTCACTGAAAATTCAGAGCAAAATATATATTTTTTTGATTTTATTCCATTAGTTGCGACAAAACAGGTTTTGTTTCATTGGTGCGGATAGCTACCAATTCATCAGGCCGGTGAAAGGAATTCAAATGGCATAAAATTTACTTTAACGGGAGATTGAAAATTGAAAATACATTGGAGGGGGAGGGGGATAGAGTTGGGGCTTTGTCTATAACGGCGACATGGGACATGAGAGGGGAGGGGGGATGACCTCAACAAGTCGTGTTTCAAATTATTACGTGGGAGGTTTTGCACGTGTCAGTGCTGCGACAATCTCAATCTCGGCCGGGGCGGGAGGGGGGAGATGGGGCGACGGCCAGAGTGAGTCAATTTCAAAATGAGGATAAAACCATGATTATAACCGTTGTTCTTATTTTATTTTAATTCTAATAAGTAATTATCATGTGGATAAAAATGTTTGATAATTTTAATTTAGGGTATTAATTGCTACTTTTGCATTTTATTTATTTTATTTTAATGTTTTGTTTATTATTTGTAGTGAATTTTGTTGTGATTATATTTTTAAATTGTGATTATATTATACCGAGATCAATACTAGTGGAATCTTTTATAAACGAAGTTTTCTGGTGTTACCAGTCATATCACCAACAAAACCGATTATGACAATGGCAATGTCCGCCAACCCTACCCACGACAGTCGCAGCGACAACAGCCTTATGTAAAAGCCTTAATAAAAATAAAATAAAAATAAAAATAAAGTAAAAATAAAGATAAATATAAATAAAATTAGAATAAAAATAGAAATAGAAATAACAAGTTTGTAAGAATATTAATGATAATGACAATAATAATAATAATAATAATAATAGTATTAAAAAAATAATCAACATTTAATTTCTGTCTTTGTCTTTGTCTTTGTCTTTGTCTCTGTCTCTGTCTCTGTCTCTGTCTCTGTCTCTGCCTCTGCCTCTGTCTCTGTCTCTGTCTCTGTCTCTGTCTCTGTCTCTGTCTCTGTCTCTGTCTCTGTCTCTCTATCTCTGTCTGTATGTATGTCTGTCTCTCTCTCTGTCTATATATATATATATATATATATTTATATATATATGTGTGTGTATATATATATATATATAGCGAGAGAGAGAAATAAGTATATATATATATATATATATATAGAGAGAGAGAGAGAGAGAGAGAGAGAGGGAGAGAGATACATACACGAGTAAATGTATGTGTAAATATATGTGTGCGATGCGTGTGTTTTCTTGTTAGAAACGAAGTTTTGTTTAAACGTATGTTAACGAGAAATACAATGGGAGTGCTCTCGAATCTATAAAGTAGAAATAACCCAATAACCCCTTCAAATTTGAAATACGTAATATTTTCAGGAAATTCTAATCATATGTATAAAATACTCTTGTGAAAAAAAGGAACTGCCCCGAAATATTTAGTTCCTTTCCTACCCCTATAGCGCTTTATGAGATTGAACTGGTTTGACACCTTCAATATATCGTATTTTTATGAAATGTATATCATATGTATAAACCTATCCGAAGAAGGCAATGTAAGTTGTTCCTAATCAGTAAGTTACTCTCTATGTGGAGTTATTGGTTAACACATTATCGCCGCGGCCCTGTTTAAACTAATTTTTTCACTAGCATATACGCAACATAATCTATCTCAGTGGGAAACGTCTGGCAAAGTTACTAACATTATGGCCGGACACCGAAGCAGATATCGGTGTCAAAAAGTCGAGCTTTCTTTAAGATCGGCACTGACTGCGCTGTCTGCAAATATTGAAAGACTGGCAGTATAAGAACAATACCTACCCATTGCGATTTGCAAGGAAATGCAATGTGACGTCATATGGCTACAACAGATACACCATGACAATAAAAAAAATCGCCCTGGGATACTTGGAATGACTATGGCTATTTAAAAACACCATCGCCAATACGGAATTACCATCTACGTTTAAACGGACCCAGGCAGTTATGCTAGAGCAGGAACAGAGTTAAACAACATCGAAATAATAACGGTAGAGTTTAGCAGAGTCATGCCTATTTATGTGAATGAACCAACAGATAGAGAATTCACCTTCATCAAGGCCCTGGCAAACCCGCATTATATGGCGCAGATTATAATCGGAGACTTCAACAACCCCAGAACACAATGGGGCTACATTGAAACTAATTCCGATGGGGAAACAGTAAAGGAACGGATAGACGTCAACCAGCTTAACTCATCCATGACCTAAAACATCCTAGTTCCTTTAACAGGACTAGATAGAAGCGGGAGATCAAACCCACACCTCGTATTTGCAAGCAATGACATTGCTGACTCGAGTTAGAAACTTGTTTTAGATATAATACTAATGATTTAAAACAACCCCATTGTTGTTAAGATACGTTGCCCTATTCAGAAGATGTTTTAATTTTAAAAAGACAAACTGGGAAGAATATCCACAAGAAGTGAATCACAAGGTCAGCTATATCAAACCACTTCCATCAGGTAATAAAGAGCTAGAAGGAGAATATTTAGGAGATGCAATATTAAGTAGATCGCTGGCCTAAGTGCGTAGAATGCTGGACTTTATAATGATTACATTGCAATGTTTGAATCGGATCCCTTTTCTTCAGAAACCATTATAACCGAAGAACAGCTGAGTATGAGTATCTCTACTTCGCGCCTAAACAGTACGGATTCTCTGATAGAGAAAACATACATCTCACAGAACAGAAAACGCGTATGGACTTTCATTTGCAAACTTTGAGGATATATGAAGACAACAAAAAAAAACACTGCAACACCACTGTTGAACATGTTGTCAGAAAAAAACGGCTGCTGAATAAAAATGATCCTACAAAACGAAACCAGAAAGTTAAATTAGACTGAAAAACGTGCTATGAAAACCAAGGCTTCACCAGACTATACAGTATGACTGAACTTGAAACATAAATACATGAATTGAAACAAGGGAAATCAGTTGGACCGGATAACATCGCAAATAGCAGAACTCGTACTTTGGAGAACACACACAAGAAATGGTAGCTCAACGTATTTAATAACTGTATGGTTGCACAAAAGCTTTTAAACATCTGTCTCAAGGTACATGAACTAGCGCTCGTAAAACCTGGGTAGCACCCGTCTGATCCTAAAAGTTTCAGCCTATCTCACTTCTATGTCACGCCCACACACTTTTTCAGCGCTTCATACTGCACAGGGGTGTACCATCCATCAAAGAGAAGCCCATCCCAGAGTAAACAGGGTTCCGTCGAAGCAAACCTACAACCATCCAACTGGTCAACTTCACTAAACACATTGAGAATGGTTTTGAAAGAGGGCAAATTACTGGTGCTTTTTTCGTAGACTTGTATGTTCCTTACGATACAGTACAGGACAGACGACTTCTATGTAAGATCGTGAAGATCATAAAAGGTACCGACCTAACAGAATAAATGGAAGCAATACTGCAGAACCGCATATTCTACGTCGAATCTAGCAGAACCCACAACAGATGCCGTATTGAAGAAAATGGCATCCCACAAGGCAGCGTACTTTTCGAAGTTTAGTATACCAACTATACAGAAAACTAACACAGTGATGACGTCACCCGTCGTTTTACACATGTAGATTACTTGTGAATCAACGCTCAAGGTACATATTCCATCACTATTGAAGTAATGCTCAACGACGCACACTCAAGATTAAGAGCATTACATGAAGATACCACTCGACGTGCCAATCCAGCAAAAACACAAGTATGTTCTTTCTACCTGAAAGACAAGCAAGCTAAATGATCAACTGAATGGGAATTTGTGTGGAAAACCACTCTAAAAGGCTGCGCACCCTGTCTACCTCAGAGTTACACTCGACAGATGGCTTACACTCAAAACCAACATCATGAAGACAAAAACAAAAGTGACATCTGGCACAACGTTCTGCGTAAACGTGCCAACACATGATGCGATGCATTTTACAATACCCAACGTGCCGCAGTCCTTACCCGATATTCTCTACTACGAAGTATGCCAGTCTAGTGTAAACAAAGATAGACCCATGCTAAACACCTGAACTCTGCTTTTATCTAGAACTGCAGATGTGTTACTAGGTGCCTGGATCCATATAACACTAAATGGTCTATATATATCCTGAGAGATATTGCAGGAGCAAGCAGGATAAAGCAGAGCAGGCAAGCCACAGATGAAAGGCACTCAATACATGGACATGTACCTACCCCCAGTTGACACACATGAAGTGTCTTGAATATCACTGCCCCACTAGAGACAGCTCCTGACTATCTCCGTATTAAAATGGGGTAGGAAAAGCTGTCAGACCACCAACACAACTCGGCTATTCTCATCCTGCCTGCTGAAA
This sequence comes from Sepiola atlantica, assembly GCA_963556195.1. Classification (NCBI taxonomy): domain Eukaryota; kingdom Metazoa; phylum Mollusca; class Cephalopoda; order Sepiida; family Sepiolidae; genus Sepiola; species Sepiola atlantica. The sequence continues at coordinate 171,304,550 of OY744515.1, read as the reverse complement.
CCCTTCCACAAAGAGATGACAACTGGGTAAAATGGAAGGTTCTAAATTAATATCGCTCAAGTGTCGGGCGTTCCTAAGAAGATGAGGCTGTCTTAGTGACTCAACCCCATGCGACTGTGACACAGAAACTAAAACGACGATTCCCTCTGTTGTATATGTCCTGCACAGCAGAGGAGCAACCACTCTCCAACATTTAAGGACAGCAACATATCAAACATTGGATGGTTATTATATAATCTGAATAGCTTTGTATATCGACCCGAGAAGAAAAAATACCCTCTATGTGCCGAATATACGTTATCTTACAAAAACTACTGAGTGGGCTGTTTCGATTATGCCCCCGATTTGTTTAAAAACAACTTTTATGAAATCAAATAATACCTTTTTAAAATGAAATGTAAGTGCATAAGGTTGGTATATTTAGTACCTAACATATATACCTACCCCTATTGCTCGCTCTCTATCTCTGTATATATATATATATATATATATATATATATATATATATATATATATATATGTATTTCGATATTTGAACAGCCTCGGCTTAAGGAAAATATAATAAACATAAATTCATGACAGAATATACTTTACATTGAACAGTCGAAGTTTGAAATAAATCTGGAGATTCGTACATGTTTATCACTGATCTTTCATCTACTTTTATAATTGTTATATCTCGTATATTGAGCTTAACTAATTTCTACTATAGGTCCTATCTACTAATAGTTTCATATATATATATATATATATATATATATATATATATATATATATATATACATATATATACATATATATATATATATATATACATATATATATATATATATATATATATATATATATATATATATATATATATATATATATATAACGGAACCTATCCATGCATGTAGGTGTGTTTGTTCAAAGAGACGAATATATACTCGGTAGTGAATTTTAAATATAAGGGTATTAACTGTTAACATTTTATTGTAATAGGCGTAGTTATTCATTTGTAGCAATAATTTAATGTAGCAAATCATATTTTATAACCTGTCTCACAATAAAATAAATTATTTGTATCGTGTACGTAAGATTATTCCCATTTATCTGAATATATCAGTGGGTTAGATATCTGATTGACAGCATTATATGATCTATACTGTCTTTAATATGGTGTTGTTTATGGTGCTACTCTGCACTCTACATTCGGCAACCATGGATTTCAATTTCAATTGCTTTTCAATTATGAAATAATATCTATATACGGCTATGAAGTCTACTCAAAATGTTATTTACATGTACAAGCAGTTTTTTTAATAGTCATTCCGCTTATTTATTTGTCGTGAGCATTGTTCAAATATTTGTTTTGTTTCGAATGTAATATTAATATTTAGATTCAAATATTTTTAACTTAGACACGTGTCTATGTAGTTCGTGCTCATGTACAATTCAATAACTTTATCTTCATGAAAAAACAGCGTTAACAGATTTGATTTTCTTTTTCAATTTATTATTGTATCATTATCATTCATTGGCAATATAACGCATAAAATGGTGTAACCCCAGTAACATACATACGTATAAAGCGTCGATTATGTTATACTAAATAGCTAAGTGTAATTCCATGTCTCTTTTAGTAAATATACAAGATGGTCATTTGTAATTTATAGTACTTCAAATAACAAACGGAACTCTTGAAAAACCGTATGCCTTCAAAAATTTAAACTGCTTCATACAGCCAGGATTAGGTTAACGTTCGTTGTATTCGAAAATAGTGGCTTCAGCCAACATGTTTAGCTATGGTTTATTTGTGAATACTCTATTGAATCTAACGCTGTTTACATTCAAGTTATACACATATATATATACACACATATATATATATATATATACATGTGTATATATATACATACATATATATATATATGTATATATATATATATATATATACACACACACATATATATACATATATATATATATATATATATATATATATATATATATATATATATATACGTGTAACGGCGTGGACACATATATTGCATGCACAGCTATATGTATGCGGTTGTATACAAATACACATATATTTTTTTATATGAACAGAGGTAGTTTGTTATATACATATATGCATATATAGGCATACCCAATATAAAACGTCGCTAGTGTATGCGGGTTTATGAGTGTGTGCGTGTGTATCATCGAATTTATTCTGATATTCATCTATTCTTATACAGATATGTCTGTCAAATTGTCACGCACATATACATACACACACTAACAACACACACATAAAGATGAATTTAAATTACTTACTAGACAAAGGAGTTTGAATTACCTACTCGACAGCAAAGTGTAAATAACCTAATATACACTATTCTCTAGTGTGTACAAGTGTGTGCCAGGACTACTTAAAATGAGAGTAATTAACCCTACAAGTAAACCTTGGCCAGAAATTCAAAATAACATAGTGTTTGCAGCACAAATAATATCTACTAATCACGGCTATACACTAGCTCATACGAGGAATAGTTCTGTTGCTTCAAGTAGCACCCCTTAGCTGGATTATCCACCAGTGTGTATGATTTTTTTGTCCTGGAAACCGGTAAGACCAAGATACTACAAAAATATACTACAACATAGTAGCCTGATCAATTGGAAATAGTAACATGAACGTTCTTAAATTCTGTTCAAACTCAACGTTCGAGAAATAAATGAGAACTTCAATAGGATATTCGAATATGTATATATATATATGTTTATATATAAATATATATATATATATATATATATATATATTTATATATATATGTGTGTGGGGGTATGTGTGTGTTTATTGTGTGTGTGTTAGCTATGGAGTTCCTTCGTTTTAGTATGTATTCATGTGTGTGTATTTGCGTGTACGTTACTGTCTGTAAATATAAGTGTTGTATTAATATGGTTATCAATTTGTAATAATATGTGACCGTTAGTTTAGATGTGTTAATGTGTGTAGGTATATGTATGTATGTATGTTTAACACGGGTGTGTGTTTGGCGTGTATGTGTCATCTCTCATGAAAGATGTGCGTGTGCATTAATGGGCAGCTAACCTTTACGTCAGCTGCCATAGATTAGTCAGGCCGTTCGAACACAATTGAAATCATTGGCCGTCTTCCGCAATTGGCGATGAACGTGGGGAAATTATGTGTAGACAATATCCGGTCGGCTATCACCTCTCCATAGATATTCATAAATGATATTGGGCGTCGCTATTGTTCGTCAGGCTTGTAGACTTCGTCTGACAGCTAGGTTGCATCCATTATTTCTAAACATTGATGCGGGAACTATTGAATTTCGTTCTATTAATCATTGTTAACAGTTACGGGGGCTAACCAAAAATATGTCTCAAAAGAGAATATATTCGTTAAAAAGTCAGTTCTTTGCGATCTCACTTCACACGTTTTTTTCACCACAACAGAGTTTTGCGTCTTTTGCTTTGTGAAATTCTGCCGAATATTTTTTAACGATATATCTGTCGTATACCTTTATTCTTGTCTCCTGTGTTGTTCTTTTCTCGCCCTAATTTTCTATTTTATTTGTTTTACAATTTGTAGACGCATTATGAAGTGTACGATGAGTATCCAAAGTAGATGTAAATTGACTAATAGTAGTGGATTTAAGGTAGAATTATAGGAGTATATGTATATATATATATATATATATGTGCGTGTGTGTATGGTTCCCTTATTTTAAGTATGTCTCATGTGCAGTTTCATTGAATATACCTAATTGTTTTAATTCGTAAATGTTTATTATTTATTTAATGATAATTATTAATAAGAGTTGTTATAGTGGCAGTAAGACCATCATTATTATGATTGATAGTAATAACAGTTATACTTTAAATAGTATTAGTAGTTTTTAACAATTGTTATAGAATTAGTTTCACCGCTTAATGGCTTATTCGTCGTTACAAGACATGCCAAATATTATGTAATTTAAAACGAAAAAACTATGAGGCATCTACAAGTTTGGACTGTTTTACGATTACACATCTTCATCGGAAAAAGTTTGGTAAACGAGAAACGTACGTTTCTTAGTAGTTTCAACGATACATTTTTATATGTCGAACAGTCAATTGAGAGTGTGATTAAAAGAACGCTTTAATGACTGAGAATGTGTAATTGTCTTCCCTTCTACAACTCATGTGCTAGAATTGCCAAATACGAAACGTTAGAACTCCTATTTGTAGAGGGGATCTATTCGCATGGGTAGTATTCTGGTGTTAGAAAAGGATCTGTCTACTTATCGTAAAGACATACTTTAAAAAAAGAGATGTTCAAAGGTATGTAAGTTGAGAGAAAACATTGAGCTAAAATTGGTTCTACTGTTACTGAACACATTTGTAAGCGTAGTGGGGTAGGCACTTTACTGCAAGTCGAATTTAAATTTGAGTAGCCATTGTGGTCCACCATACTGCTGGTAATACACTTGATTGATTTATTTTGATTACGACGAAACAAATGTTCCTAACCTATTATACCACATGTGAATACATGTACACACATATAATATATATATATATATATATATATATATAGTCATCCACATACAGCCTTTTTCGCTGTTTCACAGCTCATCAGTGCGGCTAGACCAGTTAGTGTCTCAAGCCGGGATCGAAACGCAACCATCGAGCTGACAGTCGGCGATGCTAACCCCTACGCCATCATGCGACACTGACTATCTATCTATCTATAAATATATATATATATATATATACATATATGTATATATATACATATATATATACATATATACATATATATATATACATATATATATATATATACATATATATATATATATACATATCGTAAATGAATAAAATATTCTATTTAGATGAAGGAAATATATTTATCACATTATCAATAACGTGATATACATATATATATATATATATATATATATATATATATATATATATATCAATTAAACAAAGCTATACTTTCTTCGACGATTACTATGCGTTTATTGTCACATCATTTGAAATGCTTTACTGCTGATCGAATTCTTACTACAGAAGGCCTATTGTCTGTTTATGAATATATCTATATCAGTTATGTTGATTTCTTTCTCACGCTCACACTGAGAGTAAAATTATATTTCGTTATATGAAAAAACGAACTTTATCTATCTAATATATTTATTATGTTATGTCGATTGTCGTATCTCGGACTAACTTATTTGCATATAGATTTGAATAATATGAAGTTCTTGATTCACTATAAAGTATTGTGTTTTTTTTATACCAATGACGAATTCAACTTTATTTAACACATAGATTCTGACGAAGGGGTCATTTTTTACAGATCAACAATAACAAAGCATTTGTTCCTCGCTTGTACTGACTGTGTAAATAAAAACTCAGGATCTCAAACTTAAACACGCTCACACACATATGTATAAACAAATATTCATCATATATAAATATATATATTAACAACATACTATAATGTTTATTTTAACCTGCAACTTCAGTTATTATAGAAAATAACCTTCCATTTAATATTTTAAACTGTTCCTCTTAGCGATACGCCTATGTCCTCATTTTTGTTTTCAGAAAGTATGAATTCGTTTAACTTCTTTCCAATATGTTTCATATTTTCTACGGGAAATCTGATTCTCGCAAATCACAGGGGTCTTTGTTTATAGAAGCCTAATAATGTAGACGCACCTGTAAATTCCAGATTCAGGTAATATAATTTTGTTATTCCGATGAATTTACACCTGATTAAAATTTCACGAACACATAACCACACATTCAAATTGAAAAAATAAACATCTACGTTATTCTTTAATATGTAAGAAGTTTTTCAATGTCGTATAAAATAAGAAATATTTAACAAACATAAGCAGGATCAGCACTTCAAATCCGATCGATTTATATACATAAGTTATTCAAATTTTAAAGAAATTCAGACCATCTTCTGTTAAATTTTAAATATACGCATCCGCATTTCTGAAAAGCAATGCATATACGCTACGATTGAAAATGCCTCTTCCAGTAAACATTCCCGCTGATGTACCCGGCATTGCTCGGTGTCATAAAAAACAAAATAGTAGAAACATCGCGTGTGTAATAGCTTCATATTCAAATATCTATTTATCCCCCTTTCTGTATAGCCGTCTCTTTATCTTTCTACTTTTTTCTTCCCTGATCGCCCCATTTTATTGCAATTTTCTCCCTTTGCCTTTTGTGAAAGCTGTCTTTTCCCCACCATTTCTCTTCCGTTGCCCAGGGCAAATGTATGACACCTTTGTCTGCGCCTTCTATATAGGTACTTATCTCTGCCCCGGTGCGCATACTATATACCCACCTATCGCCGACTTTGGTTACTGAGGCAGATATAAGTCTGCACTGAGAAACATAATAATAGTCATGTCATATTTGATCTTTTTTTAAAAAAGTCTTTCATCTTTTTAAATACCATTTCTGTGAAGATTGCCTGAGTCTGAACAGATTTCTCTATCTCTGAGAAATAACAGAAGAGATACCATGCAGTATCTACACAAGCGCAAATAGTGCTCAGTTATGACAGTGTATGCATTTACTTGCAAATCTCGTGTCATGGTGTTGATTAGTGGGAATAAAAAAAAGGTTTTACTTTTAAAATATAACTATCACCTCTAAAAAACAAGCGGAAAAATGATCCACTATCAATCTTATACGTTATTCAAATAGTATTTATATCACTGTCATTAAATTAAGCAGCCCGGATGTAAGACTCATAAATCGCAATAAATGTTACCAGTTTTAATGCATATGTAAAAAAAGTGTTTTTCACAAATCTCTCAATCTTAATAATTGTTAAACAACGTTATGCCGTAATGTATATTGTTTTACACATTATATGCTTATTAATGGTTAAGCCTTACTTTAAGCGGGGAAGTAATACACTGAGAAATATATGTTTCATCTTCGTGTTTAGCACTAAGTTAGTAAACAACACAATATGTGTTGCCTGGCGATGCATTAAAACATATATCGGCTGTATTAGAATGTTGAGTTAAGAAAACAAAGATACAGCATTTACAAGGGTGCATTTAAATACATATGTGTATAATTATACTGATGCAGAAGGTATCCACGAAATTTCGACTTATTAACACAATTATATGGTTAATTATAGTGCTGAAGCAGTGAAGGAACACAGTAAACTTGCCGTTGCACCGGATGATATTAAACCAAATATGTGGTTAATTATGATATTAGGTAGTGACGGGTTCAAATAACAAACTCGGAATACATTACAACAAACAAAATGGTATCTATAGTGTTTATATGGAAAATTATATTTTAAATAAAAACTTTGGTTAATTTGTTATAATTTAACTCGCTGTTCAATACATTAACACAAACATGTGTCTCATTATAGATTTGAAAGGAAGAAAAACAACAGCGTTGCCTGGTACCATGATTTTAAAAGTGAAGACTCGGGTGTATTTCTTAAATTGGTATTGCTATTGTATTACATAAAACAAGATATAGTGAATGGTCTAATGAAAAAAAGAATAATTAGTCTGAATGATAGAATGAAAAAGATATACAAGGTCAAGACTAATATATATATATATAAATACACAAATTAAAAAGAATTATGCCATACAGATAACTCTACTTCTATTTATTGTATAGTATGGACCGGGAAACACTGACAAAAATTACGTGCTTTCATTTTACAATACTAAAGTGCCCCGCTAAGTGAATGAGCCAATAAAAAGAGAAATGTTCAAACTGGACGTCCTACAAATCAATACAATCTCCTCCCACATTTGAGGCTATATTTCACAAGTATCCGATAGCTAATATTGATAATATAGTAGCTTCCCCTGCTAAACTACTCATGTGTACCAGCAAAACTACTCTAAACCTTTTTTTATCATGTTTAAGTGACATGATTTTCTACACCCTAATATAAAGCACATGAAAAGCATATGAGCAAGATCAGAATCTATATCTGTAACACATTCTGGATAGGCTGGTGCATCATCCACGAGTCTCTCCCTCTTAGAGAAGATCCAAAACAAGAGTCGCCAACTTAATAGGTCGCTTACTATCCACCAAGCTCCAGCCTCTATCTCACCGCCGCAATGTTTCTTCCTTGTGCCTGTTTCACAAGTACTTCAATGGGTTGCACTCTGATGAACATGCTCTATTGGTGCCCCCACGACGAAAATTCACTAGACCAACCCGACAATTTGCCAAACCCCATACATTCACTGTGTAGCCCCCCAGATGCCGAAGAGCTTTCTTCTCCAAAAGCTTCTCTCTTCGTGCTGCTGGACTCAGCAACCCCCTCCCTGCTCTCTGTTTTCCTGACGGCATTAACATGCAGAAAGGTAAAACTAATTTAAGCAAACATATTATCTGCACAGCTCCCGATTTAGGTTGCCCCCCTTAAAAAAGAACAAACACACTATCACCCTTTTTCTTAGTAGCCCCTTACGTCTACAGTGGCGGTCTGTCTCGTTTGGGGTGAACTATGTAAAAAAATAAAGAAAGAAAATGGAGGACTAGATGTTCTGGCTTCGATGTGCTTTAAATTATAAAATATCACATCAGAGACGCCACATTGATTAAAATAATTTGATCTACCTTGCAAAAAATGCGGAAATGTGGTAATATAGTGTGTTAAAGCAGGTATTGAACCATATTTCATTACGTGAGGCTATCAATACTTCACTTCGACTTGTCCAGCTGTCATAGCGCATAAGCGGCCAACATTCAATTGATTCAACAACCATCAGTGAGCTACAAATAGACGAATAAGTATAACATTAAGAATACATTGTAAACGTGTAATATCGACAGGTTTGTGTATGTATAATGATGTGACTAGAAACCGTATTGAGCAACCTTAATTAGAAACGTGAGATTGGTTGAGAATCGCTAATAATGTTGTTAATATTAAGCAATTACTAATTCAACCAGTACCTACCCTACATGTGGTGCTTGCAAGGTAACGACTACGAATGAATTGCTTGTCCACCGGTTTCTTTAATCTTTACCTATAGGGTGGGCAAAAATAAGGGTCCTATTTTTAAAAATTCATAACTTTTTTATTTATTGATTTAAAAAAATTTTTTTTTAAGAATAAGTAAAGGGCCCCTTCCGAAGCAAGCATGAGCCGTATTAGCCCTAAGGAACGTACCCTCATTTAGAAAACATTATTTTTGCTTAAAAAACTCAAAACAGTGTAAAAAACAATACTTTAGTTTTTGTAAGTTTTAAGAAGTGTTTTTCGGCTAAAATTTGTTTTGTTTATTTCAAAAAATCTCGGAAGGGTCAGTCTACACACACATAAAGTTTGGTGAGTTTAACTTTTATTTTGTGGAAGTTATTCAAATTCAAGTTATTCAAATTTAAAGATAGGACCCTTATTTTGGCCCACCCTGTATAACCCTACAAACTAGTCCCTACATAATACCTTACTACCGCCAGAAGCAACACTTGACTATCTGATCAGAAACTCTTCCTGTATATTTTAAGGAACCTACATATTTGTGAATCATATAGAGCTGATCTGATTCTAGCTATATTAATAATGAATTATGTGCGTAATTAGGACCTGTTATTTTAATACACTTGGGCAAATGCATTACGGAATGTTTTTTTCTAAAGTAGCAGTTTTATTAATTTTGATTGTGAAAGAACTTACCCATAAAATGATAAATACTACTATCTTTACTTAACTCTTTGAACTTTCTGACTTAGTGTATGCATTTAGGCAAGCCCGTTTTCCTGTGGATAAAATAATGGGCACTTCTGAGCGTGTAAACCATACTGTGGATGAAACAGTTTAATCGTTAGTCGAAGTGTTTGATATTTCCTAAGCATTTGACAAGAGCGGGCATCAATGTAGTTTGATGAAAATTATTTTGTAGGTATATACTGGACGAATATTATATATAATACGATCCTTTTGTTGCTAAAAGAAAGATTCAGGCCGTCTTTGATTGCTTCACATCTTAGCAACATGATATTAATGTGTTTGTGTTCAAGGCGTCAATCCTTGGCGATTTATTTTCTTTGATATTCAAATATGGCAACCCTAGTGTAATTGTGTTTATAGATACTACGCTCTATTCTCAATATGTGGGAAAAAAAAACCAACGTGCATATATTATATTAAATGCAAGGTTTGACTCCTTAAAAAAACGATCGCAGCTTATAATGAGATTCAGTAAACAACTGATGGTTATAGAAAATGCTACTTTTCGTCCTTTGGTAATAATAAGACACATTTAAAACTATTGTTTGGCATGGCTACACCCACCCGACCTTAAGGTCATACATTCACATTTCTCGACCTAACATTTAGTTTTAACGTGAACGGGAACAAATAAACAGAAGATTCTGCAACTCTTCTAGAAAAAAGGTGGGGAATTGTACCGTCTAGACAACTCTCAAAAACTGCCTTTGACTTATCTCTTTATACATCCTCTATTCGACATGCAGTGAGTATTGCCGTCATATCTGCACAACGGCACTACTCACTAGTCTCCCCCTTTAAGAGTAAAAAAGCATCTAATCTAATAAGTACCACTCTGTTTACAAGCTCTAGTCTATGTTCTATCACCGCAATGTTGCGTTCCTCAGCTTGTTTTGTAATACTTAAATGGAATGTGCAAACTCCAACCCCTTAATTATAGAGATCCCCAGATGCCGGAAGCTTATTGGCTTGAACTGCTCGATTTGAGAATTCCTTCAAGGCTCCCTGTTTCCGCGACCAAACCAAGAGGCAAACAATTACGTTTAATGTGAACAAGTATCCTGCTGCACAACTCTCCCTGTAGGATGCACTAATGTATCTGGCTCAGTGTTGTGTGTTAGTAGAGATATGCCTTGTTGTGATGCAATACACACCTGCTAAAATGAACAGATACGCTGAACACCATACAACACGGTAAATACTAATGGCACGAATCCATTTGTCTCGTATTCGTCAATATGAATATTATATCCATCTTAAACATACTAAATATAAACATCTAACTTCGACCATTTAACACGACATGCAATACCCCAAACAGTATACACAATATGTACTGCTCTATTGATATACCAGAGTGTATATTGGAAAAACCAAGCCGACGATTCGAATTAAGATACGATGGCAATAATGAAGTCATAGTAAAAACATATTCTAACGAACCGCTACAAAATCAGCATAATATTTCATAACCCACATTATGGAATGCCAAGTGGCTCCCACACGACTCTTCATTCCATACAATAAAGACTCGCAAACAAAAGTAACCAAATAGATCCTAAAAGTCAACGTCCACATCACAAATCTTAACACATATCTTGGAAACTTCAACTACCAATACTTTCACGACCGTTAACTACTTACAGAAAACTAAATGTTATCCCACAAACATACACACATTGATATTCACTTTATAATAAAAACATTAGTTTAAAGAGTACAGCCAATACTATAATGGTGATTTATAATAAACCAACAGTAAAATTATAATTTTACATATCAAATAAGTATACACATTTTTTAATCTATAACATTACTGTTTTATTTATATTTTTGGATTAAACTTTTTGTAAATAAATATATCAACACACAGCGAATTACACTGATTTAACGGAACCAACCACATAAGATCTAAAGAGTAAAATAAAATGATCATTTGTTCTTATGACAGCGTAGAAATAGAGCAGCATGCCACATAACACCCACTAGAATAACATTCTAGAAAACTCGCAGTTTAAATCCAGGGACTTCACTTAAAATATAAATAATCTAATAATAATTAAAATATAAGTAACCACATGTTACGGCTTCTTCCACACCGTACGATGTTTTTAATAATTATTTGTTGTGAAGAACACAGGGCGTTCGAAACAATTAATAATTATGCTTCAACTACCACTAACCAATCATAAACATGTCTGAAGAACATAGTAAAAAACAAGTGATATATTGTTGTGGGTGACCTACTTACCCTTTAATAATAACTAAATGGTAGAAACCGGCTACCATAAATACCGGTTTTGCCGGGAGAACATTGGCAGGCACATTTAAAGACTAGCACTGCCAACACTGACTTGTGTATAATTTCTCTGTTCAATACAATTTATTATTATTATCTCTAAAACTGTTGTTCTTTTATTTCATTGTTGGTACCCCTAAACGGGTCCACAACAACTGGCGGCGAGTGATTCGTAAAGGAATTCGTTGGAAACACCTTGGAGCTGGCAACCTGTGAGTGAGAAACCAGTGTCTACAACACGGTCAACCTTCGAAAAAAAAATTCTACCCGTTTGAAAAAAAAACACACCCTGTGCTTTACAATTTTCGGGAAAATATTGGAAACATCTAATACATTTAATTTTGGGACGAGTCTGCCTTACAAGAAATAACCAGTTTACACAATTACTGGAAGAATAAAACAAAGTAAGACAGATTTTACTATTTGTGTTCTTCGTATTTCAATACAGGATTTTACCTCGTGTAACAAATGAAATTAGAATACCAAGTGCTTATAAACCTGAAAGGTTTGAAAAGAAAACAAAACAAACTCCAAACTACAAAAAACTATTTTTGTGTCTGATATAGTCAAACGTATTTTGCGAACAGACTTGTAACTGTAAAATCGTATAGTCGAAAAAAAAATCTGACAAGTAAAACCAAGTTACTTTCTTCAATAACTAGTCAATTTTTAATATAGCCATTACTTGCTATTTTGCATTTTCAGCCTACACGGAAAGGCAAACGGACTTATTGGGAAAAAAAGTTCCAGATGCGAACAAAAATACAAATAATTGGTTAAATTAATTACCCAATAAGCCGGATTAATAAAATCGTTTTTTTTTCTCAAAGAAGTTTGAACTAAGAGAAAAAAAAGATTATCAATTACCGGTCGAATTCGAGACCCGAATTACGCAGTGATGAGAAGGGGTTGAGTTTGTTATTAAACTGTAAGCATTTGAAAAGAAAAAAAAATAGTGAAAGGCTATTTGTGACTAATTTTTTTTCAAGAAAGTATTTCTAAATCATGGAAGATTTCTCGAAACAGATATTGGAGATGATTAAATTTCAATCAGAACAACAGAAGGCAAACGATGAAAAACATTTTGCTCAACAGAAGGCAAACGATGAAAAACTTCAGTCTCTACAGAAGGGGTTTTAAGTCGCAGCAAATAAGTTTGTTGAAATATTCTGAGGAAAAGAATTTAGCACAAAAGCGATAAGATAGAAAATCTTTAGACGACTAATTGATTGGGATAAAAAATTTACAATTAGAGCAACAGACTCAATCAAAAAGATAATTTGAACAGCTAACACAAGCAATGATAAATACGACGAATGACGACAGCGACCGTTCAACCAAAATGCAATATGGTCAGCAATAGAAACTTTCAATTATGTGCCTGAAAAGGACCTAAACTTCGAATCATGGTACCGTCGATATCAGGATTTTTTCCGACAGTGATTGTAGCACATGGTCAGAAAAGAAAAAGGTTCGTTTAGTTCTTCGTAGACTAGGTACGGCAGAGCATACAACATTTGTCGATTATATTCTGCCGTAGAAAACGGGCGAACTATCTTCCAATGGAACCATTAAAATGTTAATGGAACTATATTGCCCCAAAACAAGTTTATTCCACAAAGGGTGGAAATGTATGAACCTAACGCGAAAAGAAAGCCATGATCACGCAACGTTTGCTTCGCTCGTCAATAAACATTGTGACGACTTTAAATTATCATCCTTGACAGCGGACAATTTCAAAGTTTTAATATTTGTTCAAGGGCTCGTCTCGCAAAACTATGCAGAGTTAAGAAGACGTGCAATAAGCAACCTTAAAACCGAGCCAAATTTAACATTGCAACAACTGGCCGAAAGCTGTCAACGACATATCTCCGAGAAAAAGGAAGCTAAAGAAATAGAGGAAGCAGCAATTTTTAATATTAAAAATGTTCGTCGTTTATCAAAAAAATCATACGCTTCGAAAGAGAAATTCAGGAAGGATTTGCCTCAAAGGTCGGATGAAAAATTGCCAAACCACCCTTGTCGGGGTTGCGGGGACCTACATTGGTACCAGAAGTGTCCTTTTAAACGAAAAAATTGTGACAAATGCCATACAATGGGACACAACGCCTCACATTGCAGGAGTAACACTAGAAAAAAAAGTTACATAAAAACAACCAGAATTAATGGTGGCAACCTAAACATACGAAAGTATGTTACGGTAAAAATGAACAATCAAGATGTTAAACTATAGCTTGATTCAGGGTCTGACCTATCAATTATTAATATTAATACCTGGAAAAAGATCGGCAGACCGATTATGCTACGCACAGATGAAGTGGCTCGATCGGTAACCGGAGAGAAAATAAACTTTAAAGGGGAAGTCATTTCAAAGCTTACACTAAAAAATAAGACATTAAAATTACGCATGTTCGTAATGAAAGATACATGAAATTTGTTCGGTTAAGATTGGATTCAGCACTTCCAGCTCTGGGATTCGCCGATAAGCGCCTATTGTCAACGAATAGAGAACCTTTCTGCTGAAGCAGAAACATTGAATAAGGATGTGAAAGAGTAATTCCCCAAGGTGTTTTCTATTGAAGGCGACTTTAGAACTAATTGAAAATACGAATCCCGTTTTTAAGAGAAAACGAAGTGTACCATTTGCCTCTTTTGAAAAAATTAATGGAGAAATAGACCGGTTGGTGGAGAAAGGTATTTTAACAACAGTTGACTACTCGGAATGGGCGGCCCACACCGTCTACTTGAAGAAAAAATCTGGAGAGATAAGAGTGTGTGCCGATTTATCAACCGGTTTGAACGATGAGGTTGTTACAAAATTAAACGGTGGAAAACTGTTCTCAAAAATTGACTTGAGTGAAGCCGATCTGCAAATACCTGTAGAGGAAGATAGTTCTAAGCTTTTCTGTATTTCGACACACAGGGGACTACTAAAGTTAAATCCTCTCCATTTTGGAATTAAAGTGGCCTCGTCGATTTTTCAGCAGGTAATCGACACGATGTTGAGCGGGCTCGATTTTTCGATCGGCTACCTTGACGATATCTTAATGAAAAGTACGAACGTCGGGGAGCACCGTGAGCACGTAAACAAAGTATTCGAAAGGATAAGCGATTTTTGTTTTACACTCAAGGAGTCAAAGTGTGAATTCTTTCTAGAAGAGATCAAATACTTGGGACATGTCATTGATAAGAATGGAAGACGTCCCGACCCAGAAAGATCTATAGCCATTAAAAATATGCCCGAACCGAACAATGTTACCAAACTACAAAGCTTCTTGGGTCTCGCAAACTATTACGAAAAATTCATTCCCAGTATGCACAAATTGCGAGCCCCCTTTAAATGAGTTACTTAAGAAAGATAGTAAATGGGAATGGTCCGCCGACTGTCAATCTGCATTCGACAACCTAAAAACGAAGTTAACTTCAGAATTATTTCTTACTCATTTTAATCCAGAGCTAAAAACTATTGTTGCAAGTGACGCCAGCTCCTACGGCATTGGGGCGTGCATTTTGCATAAAATGCCGGATGGCTCGATGAAACCCATCGCGCACGCTTCAAGAACTTTACTTCCTGCAGAGAAAAATTACTCTCAGATTGAAAAAGAAGCGCAGGGTATTGAGTTCGCAATGACCAAATTTCATCGGTATCTACACGGCCGTCATTTTATCTTACAAACAGACCATAAGCCACTAATCACCGTCTTTGGATCAAAAAAAGGCTTGCCAACCTACACAGCAAACCGCTTACAGAGATGGGGTATAATTCTGTTGAATTATGCCTTTGAAATGGAATGTTGACCGTCAAAAAGACTAGTACACGCAGATGGTTTATCGCGGCTAATCCCAAAGTACATGGAACCGCTTCGGTCTGAATATGACTATAGTATAGTACTGTGTAACACAATAAAAGAGCTGTCAGTCACACTTGGCGATTTACACAAAGAGACAAGAGAAAGTTATTATATTATCGAAATTAAAAATAAGTTACAAACAGACGATGAGCAAACGGCAGAAGCTTTTTAAGTCTGTTGCGACACATTATTATACCGGGAACGAATAGTAATCCCAGCTACGCAAAATAAAAATCCTGAAGGATTTCCATAAGGGGCATCTCGGAGCGACACGCATGAAGAGCCTAATGAGATCTTATGTGTATTGGAAAAACATGGCCAGGGACATAGAAACGAAGGTGAAGGCCTGTGCGGGCTGCGCGTCGGCAGCGAAAGCACCACCTATTCAGTACTGTCCATGGCAAAAGGCAGAGGAAACATGGTCCCGGATTCAAAGAGCTTCTACTATTTAAATATAGTCGACAGCTACTCAAAATGCCCAGAAGTTGTTAGATGTAAAAACCCAACAACGGATGTCACGATATGCGCGTTGCATGAACTGTTTGCCCGATTCGGAGTGGTGGACATTGTTGTATCGGACAGTGGTACACAATTTACTTCACGAGAGTTCAAAGAATTTTGTGAAGACTTTCAAATTAAACATATCACCACTCCGACTTACCATCCGAGGTCAAACGGACAGGCAGACACATTTGTTGATACCTTGAAGAGAGCGTTGAAAAAATCGACGGGCACGACGAGAGAAAAGGCAGTCCAGCAGTTCCATTCAAGTGTATAGAATTACACCCAACGAGAACACACCAGCCCAGGTACCACCAGCGGAAGTAATGTTTTGAAGAAAAATAAAGTCGGTATCCGACAAGTTTTTACCAAAACAGGTGAAACCGACCAACATTACGGCACCAAAGAAGAGTTATGAGGATGGAGAGTAGG
>OY744515.1:171190225-171282725 GCA_963556195.1 Sepiola atlantica | reverse complement strand
CCCACGCATAGATGCAGCACAATTTTATATAAACACCCCTACTCCACAATGACCAATATAGCACAACCTTTAATTATTTCTAATGACAACAAAATTAAATCTGCTTAGCAACGAGCACCTATTACACACCCTTCTAATAATTGAAACTACCAGAAATCTAGAGAATGCCTATATAACAGCGATTGCATACAAAAGTACGTAATATACGCATGCACTGTAACACAATTCCCCAACCCTATTGCCCTCCATATACTTAACTACATACACTAAACGACACCCAAAATAACATCCTCTAAAATTACCAATAACCCACGCCTTCTAACAATAACCTCGATCTTACCCCTCAAACTCTTATCCACCTAACAATTCTAACTTTAAGTTGGCCAAGAGCTTGAGCATGAAACTTAAACTACTCTCGATACTTCAAATAACACAAATGCCACAATGATAAACCCATGCAAAATACAAACTTACATTGGGTTTAGTGCTTTTCACATCAAGATTCGAATATCAAACCATATCTACTCATCCTAACACAATAACAGCAATACCACTGCGACCTCTATCCAATTAAATAAAAAAGAATTATCGTAAAAAAACGATCTACGCCGGCATTGCCCAATATTGAACAAAGTTTAAACACGGCACTCGAGGATCCGCTTTCTGCAAACTATGTACATCAAAATCAGGTTAAAGCAAACATATTATTCACTTTAAAAACGAAATCATCTGAAATTGCAGTTACAAACGAAAATTGAAATACATGAATTTAATAACTCCATCTCACCCCCTTCTCCCAGACAACAACCCACCTCTAACATCATACTAATTCTTTAATTTTATAATTTGTTAACTTTTTACTCACCTTTCCAACTTAACATCCCACTAACATAGCGTGTTTTTCACTGTGCACATAATTACTTCATTAAACATGATACTGAACATGAATTGATAAATAACATGACGGTTATCCCTTTCTACTAATCGTTAATCTCCTCTACTCCAACACGTTAACTCTCATACCCTTTTTCAATTATAATCTAACCTCTCTTACATACTTATCTATTGCATTTCTTATTTCTCTTTGCATATAATTCTTCGATTCTGTGGACGCAGCGCTCGATCGATAGTCCTTTTCTTATAGATCCAATTACTCTCGCCTTTTAATTGCGCTTTTCGGTTACTGCTATAATGGCCTATCCCCCCCTTCTTAAATCTATATATAATTCAAATACTCCATGTTATCATTTCGGTTACATAATCAGCTTAATCCCACCCCATTATCCTTATAATTGAACTCTCCTGACGCTAACATATCAACGCCGCTCCACATCCTAATTACAGCAAGATCTAAAGTATCTTAATTAGTCACGACTATACTCATTAACTGACTGTGAAATCCATAATGTTTTTAAACATTAAACTCTGAAATACTATAAATTTCCTGATGATTAAATCTTACAGCCGCAAATTCCAGATTTCCAACCGTATGAGCCTTGATTCCCAATTTGAAAGCTTTCTGAATTATCTATAATTTTGTCTAAAAAATATGTTTAAAAACGGGAAAATCCGCCCACCAAAGTTTTACTTATTGACCATAAACGCTAGTGTAGTAGGTCATTGAAATCCCAACCTAACCCTTTTGATGATACATTTAAAGCATGGGAAATAAATAAGCAGTAATTAAAGTCTATTGTTGCTTACAACTTAAGAAGCCATTCTCTTACCACATTCCTAGCATCAGCCGCAGTTTCTTCTACTAAACTTCTCCCACATTCCTTATTAAACACTAGTCTCCAATTGTAGTAGCCATTGTCTTTAATTAGAATATTCTCTCTCACGCCCTTGGTTCTATAGGAGAAACTCACACCTCTAACCACTAAGTCGGCCTACTCGAAATATATACAATATTTTGAACTCAATTCCTTAAAAACTATTTTCCTTCGCCGTCACGGAAGTATGTTTTAAATGGTCCTAATTCTCCTACTCACATCATAATAAGCGAGTTTTTATCTTCAATTGCACTGAACATCATTCTTTTGAGTTTACTACATTTTAGCCATCTCTTACGCAGTCTTTACGAAATCTCTTATTTATATTTGAATCTTTTGTCACCGAACACTTTGTCAACGGACATTTACTCAGATTTACAGATGTTTTGATGACGTTGTTATGCGCACACATTTAGCTTCCATTACTTTATATTGTTACTTAATTTTTTTTTCAAATTTAAAATGTTGGTTATTCTCCTGCCAACTGATCCATCTATGTGATTCCTATGATGATAATGTTTGTAATTTTGAAAAGCCTGACTTGAGAAAAGTAAAATAAATATGTTGTTATCGAGTACACTTTGCATTGAACAATCGAAGATGAAATAGATTTGTAATTCAAACAACTTTGTTTCACTCCCTTCGTGTATCTTTATTATTGCTAAATCTCGTATATTGAGCTTAACTCATTTTAATATAGGTTCAATCCTCTAAAAGTATACATTAAGTGTCATATTATATATATATATATATATATATATATATATATATATTTATATATATATATATATATATATATATATATATATATATATTTATATAGCAATACATGTATTTAGATAGGATGTAAGCAATGTGGAAAACCAGTATTTATAAAGATAGACATGAACAAAGACACATTATTGAAGAAATCCATGGGAATTATTTCTCTTAAAAAACTTAGTCGTAAATATTTCAAATATTATTTAATGTACTGTACATGAAATCCTTGGAGGTAAACCTATTTTGGCGTATCAGGAAAAGATCTGCATCTATTAAAACACAATACAAACACATATATTATTAACATTTACAGCAACCAAACCTTTAAAAATGGCAAATCGTTCAAAGTGATTTAATTCACAGAAACATATACAATATTTTATGGTTTATGAATTAATACTTTGTTTAATTTTTTTAACGTTTTTTATTAAAGACGTGTATTATTACATATAATTACATATTCTCAATAGAAGTTAAGTATTTTTGGCAGATTTAAATATGTTTTTCGTATTTTTTAGTTAATCTTTTGTGAAATCTTGTTTATTAGATATAATTAATCAAAAGCTATGTATTATTATTATAATAATCTTTTAATATATTTATTTGTACTCATCTATTTTATTCTTTTTTACTTTTATTTAATTGTCACTAATTTTACTTACATACATATAGTCATATATAAATATATGTCTGCCTTCTATTATTCATATATATATATATATATATATATATATATATATATATATATATATGTACAAATATATATATATATATATATATATATATATATATATATATATATATATATATATATATAACAGAACTAAAATATATTAAAGGGAATAAAGCTACACCGAGACATCTATGTTTCTTCAGCGCAGGGAACCGTCATACTAAATACCCTTCGATCCAGGAGTGTACCCTGCTAAGGTATGTTACTGAAAGCATGTATAGAGCTCTCTCACTTCAATCGAATGCCCAGATACTTGGGGAGTTTAATGCACACCACCGTGACTGGTTGCGATTCCGCAGCCTTACTGACGCAGCTGGTAATTCTTCGTATAATTTCTCCTTAGCTATCTCAGACTCTAAGACTGTCGATGTCCCAACCCGCATCCTCGATCGAGTAGACCAGCAAGCCTCACTTTGAGACCTTTTATTGACCTCAATGCTCGTAGTTTTGATGACGAAAATGCATAGCCCACTCAGTAATGCTGACGACATAGTGATAATGATCCATATCACCCTAAAACGTCGTCCAAAAGCTGATGAGCCGTATCTCAAAATTACGAGATACTACGAGCTGGCTGATGTTGCGCCAAAAAGAGATCACATCAGTAACGCCCCATTGAAGGAAACCTTATCACGGCCTGTTGACCAGTGTGCAAATGAGTTAACTGAATGTGTCAAAGCAGGCATTGTAGCCTATGCCCCCATGCGAACATTCTTTAGCAAGCCCCACTCTCCCACATTGTTCACCCCGGAATGTGCAGCTTCCATTGCTGAAAGACAGCAAGCATTCCATTGGGTAAATTCGGCCGCCATAAGTCACCTAATAGCAGACATAAATTCATAGAGTCAAGAAATAATTGTAAGGCCGTGATAGATTAAGCATCAGGAAGGTATACTGAGTTAACAAAAAAACGGATTCAGTCATAAAAACGAGGTGCTCATGATTACCGGAAAATCTACAAGTGTGTAGTGAGCAATGATCAATCAACGATTCCCCAACTATCCAATTACAATGAGGTTGTTTGCACGGCAACTTAAATGGCGGAACTACTTGCCCAGCGTTTTGACTTTAATTCTACTTGGACTCAGTAAAACCACAGCCTCTCTAAATTTCCATTGCGGACCACAACAACTCTTGATAATCTGGTCATCCCCCCATCCCAGGTCAGAGACATCATAAAAAAACCTCAAAACCTCGAAACTTGTGGGTTTGATCTTATAGCTCTAATAGTAATAAAGAAATGCTTTTCTGAACTGGCCTCTGTCCTCTCTAAACTCTACAATAAATACCTAGCTGAATTTTCCTTCCCCGATACCTGGAAATTGCATCTGTGGTGCCAGTCTACCAGAACCCCGGGAATAGTACCGATCCTTAGAACTACCACCCAATCAGTCTACTCCCGATTTTTGCTAAAATCATTGAATTTTTAATCAATCTAGAGATAGTTCGGAACTTAATTAATGATAAACTTCTTTCGGACCGCCAGTATGGATTAAAATAAACAGGATCTATTGAGGCATCCTAACGGGCATCTATGAACGCATGTATCATACACTCGAAAAGACAGGTGAAGCTAGGGCAGTAGCGCTTCATATAACCAACCCTTTGGCAAGGTATGGTATGAAGGGTTTCTCCTGAAAATACGCTTATACGGTATTACTCGGTAATTACTTTATATATATATATATATTTACTAACCAAAAGAAAGATCCAGGTTGTCCTCGATGGCGGTTCATCTAAGCAACATGACATTATTTTTATGTAATTATTTTTATTGGTGATTGTAGCGTTCAGTGTTATTTTGCTTACTATTATTTCGATTGTCTCACTTAATTACATAAAAATACATTAAATATTTAGGTGATAACAATCGTACATATTTCTAGAATGAGCGCTTTGTCCAGTGGAAGACGCTGGACTATAGACATAAATATCGAAGGTTCGATCTCTGTCTAAGTTAGCCATGCTGATGACGGCTGTGAGCCAGAAACAGGTGGCCATGGATTACTTTTATGTACGTATAAAATAAATAAAAATATATATTAACGGTGAAAATACGTCTTATGAAGTTAAGGGCAACAAATAATGTAATTTTCTGTATCTTAATCAATTAGGAAAGTGAGACAATCGAAATAATAGTACGAAAAATAACAATAAACGCTACAATCACCAATAAAAATAATTACATAAAAATACATTTTATTTATATATATATATATATATGTATATATATATATATATATATATATATATATATATATATATATATATATATATATATGCTGATGAGAAACGTAAACTTGAAACGACGTCGGACGTAAGTAAAATATTAAACATGTCATTTGTGTGTGAATCGAAACTCTCAATTTAAATAAATAATATGTTTATTTTTAAAAACCTCTGCATGTTACTGGTTAAAAAACGTTATATATATATATATATATATATATATATATATATATATATATATATATATATATATATATATATATATAGTTGTGAACGTAACCCCGCATTGCACAACTAGGATATATGTGTTTAATAAACATGTAAACTTTCATGTTAATGTCTATATCCGAACACATCCAGTAAAGTGTTGTTTCTTACTTGACATACAGAACATAATATTTGCGTGACAGACAACGTGAATACATCTTAAGTCAGTTTATCAACCATTATTGTGGGATTATTTACAATGAAAAGGTTATATTTAGTGTGTTTGCCGCGTTTGCTCACACTCGATGAATAACTACAACGCGTCGACGATGTAAACCATTCTTCACGACGGTTTTAACGTAGTAAATATGAGTTGTTTTGTAGTAATGTCTGTGAGAGTAGATACACATTGATCTACTACTTTACTCTGAAGGATAACGTGTCTTCAGCTAAGAGACGAAACTATCAGCAGCCAAGTTGTATAATAGCCCGACGGCAGTGGTGCAGGTAAACGGAATGCGATCGGAATCGGTTGCTGTTTTTCGGTCGGTACGTCAGGGGTGCCCGTTGTCTCCTCTCCTCTACGTTTTTGCGTTGGAGCCCTTCCTGCGCAAGCTGAGGCAAGGGGAGGCTGGACTCGCCCTACGCGGTATCGCTCTACCTGGTGGTGCTCGAGCCAGGGTCTCCGCGTATGTCGATGATGTTACCGTGTTCGTCTGGTGCCGTCGAGACATCTCCACGGTAACTAAGGCACTCAAAAGGTATGAAGATGTTACAGGGGCCGTGGTCAACCTTAGCAAATCCATTGGCCTAAGGTTGGCTGCCTGGAGTAGCGCGGCTGCGCTGCCGGGCCTTATCAACTGGTCCGATGGCCCGGTTCGGATCCTCGGCGTGTGGTTTTGACCGGGTCTCCAGCTTGATAAGAATTGGTCGGAAGTACAGTCTAAGGTCGAAGCGTCTGTAAGGATTTGCCTTCGAAGGGGGCTTTCCCTTAAAGGTCGAGCTGAGGCGTGCGCCATGTACGTCTTTCCTCTTATCCTTTACCGATTGGCAATACTACCTCTGCCTGCGGACCGCTTGGCGGCTTTAACGCGTATGCTTTTCTCGCTTTTGTGGGACAAGAGAAAGCCGCTAGTCTGTAGACAGGTCTGTACTCAACGTCCTGATGTTGGGGTCTTGGGAATGCCCGACTTGGCGATCCATTTATATGCCGAGAGGTTAACATTCCTTAGTAGAACTTTGACAGAGGAGTCCGCGTGGGGCCCTGCGGTTGAGAAGGCTTTTCCCAACCTCATCCCTGACCACTTGTCTGAATTCCGTCGTTAGCAAAGGGGTCAATCGCGGTTCTTCAACGAATTCCGAACTGCGCTCAGAGTGCTTCCGGGGTCCAGGGACCTCGCCCGGTCTAGGAAAACACTATATCGGGAGTTAGTGGTGGGGACCGCTTTGGATCCACTTGGGGGGCGACTTGGATTGTCGGAGGAGGAGGTTCGCTCTCAGTGGAATTTGGCGCCAGGCCGGAGTTATCTTAACAATACTGAGTTTTCTCTAACCTGGCGATTAGTTCGAAATGTAGTACCCCTTAATGGCATACGCTTCAGTATTGGTCTAAGTATGGACCCTTTTTGTCCACGTTTCGAGGATGATTAAATTGAAACGGCCAAGCACGCCTTTTTCAACTGCTCCAAGCTGCGTGAATGCTGGACGTATGTCAACGAGGTGACGGCTCGCATCGTTCCCGAGCGGGTGACGTGCCTGGATTTAGAATCCGTTGTTTTCAACATGGACCCCTTGTGGCCCAGGGAGAAACGAATGGTGTTACTTGCGATTTTAGCCGTAGCTAGACTCGTAGTGTGGTCTTCAGGCTTAGACATAGGGAGTGGTGGGATGCCGCCTTCTCATTACGATTTAATTTCGTATTTTAAGCATCAACTTAAAATCGAAATTAAATGGGAGATAAGGAGGTTACCCTTCTCGCTATTTAAAAGTAGGTGGATACACACCGCTAGTTTATGTGTGTTCATACGGAATAGAATTGAGTTCGTGTTCCCTGCCTAAGCATGGCACACGCCGACCTTAGGTATTTCTTTTTGACAAGTTTGTCATAAATATCCAATTGTTGGAGCAGTCCCTATAGCAAGTAGTACAAATGAGTCCTGTTTTCCCATCTTTATTTTAGGTGTCAGAACTCCTCTAGGATGCCCGCTCCCCGATTTACTTTATCCCTGGCATGCCCTAATGGTATTTATCATGGAGGACACCGCACATCCCATTAAAAAACCACACCCAATATTTATTTTGTCCCCCTAGGCAACGCCCACTCCACTCAGGAGCTGACTCTCTTGCTTTCGGTTGTTCCGGAAGACAGTGAGCAGTTCATACCTTAGATAGGATGGGAGGGTCCTACTAACTTACCATAATTAGCATTTTATTTATTTTCTTTATTTTTACATCCCTTTTATTTTTATTTATTTTTTGGCCATTTTTTAAGGTATAGTTTTTGTTCTCCCACTCCCTATCACCCTACTCTGTACATATTTCTTTTGTGAATAAAAATCATGAAACAACCTGGGGATATTTAAGTAGATTAAGTCCATAGAGTAAATGTGGTATTGTGGTGATTGAAGCTAGTTTTTTTAGGGCATAGACCAGTGGACGACCCCCGACCCCCGACTCCCACTCCTCCCACTCCTCCCCTATACCTGTTTTTGGCCTTGTGCCACATCTGTTTTTATATTTTCTGTAAATATTTAAAGAGATAAATTAAGAGGACATTCCTATCATGTGAGAGTCTTCATACCACGTGCCCAAGCAATGTTTAATCGCTAAAGCGCTCACCTTCTCGGGCGCTGCCTTTCAAATCCCACTGTCCGACTTTGTATCACATACTCCTATAGGGGGTAAGTGTTAAATAATTGACATATCTATCATGTGAGAGGCATCATACCACGTGTGGTATCTGTTCCGATGGATACCACACCCATAAGACCGGTGTTGTCTTGGCCTTCGGGGCATGATTCCGCCGGTCTATGGGCTCTGTCCTGTGCAGTTCTAGGAGGTCCACTCTCCCAGGCTTTGCCCCTCCTCTTTGGGGAGGAGTAAGTT
Source organism: Sepiola atlantica (assembly GCA_963556195.1). Lineage (NCBI taxonomy): Eukaryota > Metazoa > Mollusca > Cephalopoda > Sepiida > Sepiolidae > Sepiola > Sepiola atlantica. The sequence goes on along the minus strand of OY744515.1, from coordinate 171,273,917 downwards.
TATAGCTTACTGTCTGAGGCACCCGTACCGAGGAATGCCGACGGGGCTGCCCAGGCAATGTTTAATGGCTAGAGCGCTCACCTTCTCGGGCGATGGCTTTTCAAATCCCACTGTCCGACCTTGTGTCACATACTCCTATAGGGGGTAGGTGTTAAATAATTGACATACCTATCATGTGAGAGGCTTCATACCACGTGTGGTATCTGTTCCGATGGATACCACAACCATTAGACCGGTGTTGTCTTGGCCTTCGGGGCATGATTCCGCCGGTCTATGGGCTCTGTCCTGTGCAGTTCTAGGAGGTCCACCCTCCTAGGCTTTGCCTCTCCTCTTTGGGGAGGAGTAAGTTTATAGCTTACTGTCTGAGGCGCCCCTACCGGGGACTGCCGACGGGGCTGACCAGGCAATTTTTAATAGCTAGAGCGCTCACCTTCTCGGGCACTGGCTTTTCAAATCCCACTTTACGACCTTGTGTCACATACTCCTATAGTGGGTAGGTGTTAAATAATGGACATTCCTATCATGTGAGAGTCTTACTACCACGTGTGGTATCTGTTCCGATGGATACTGCACCCTATACACCGGTGTTGTCTTGGCCTTCGGGGCATGATTCCGCCGGTCTATGGGTCTGTCGTGTGCAGTTGTAGGAGGTCCACCCCCCAGGCTTTGCCTCTCCTCTTTGGGGAGGAGTAAGTTTATAGCTTACTGTATGAGGCGCCCCTACCGGGGAATGCCGACGGGGCTGCCCAGGCAATTTTTAATGGCTAGAGCGCTCACCTTTCCGGGCGCTGGCTTTTCTAAATCCCACTTTCCGAAATTGTGTCGTATACTCCTATAGTGGGTAGGTGTTAAATATTGGGCATTCCTATTCATGTTTTACCGCCTGGTAGGAATCCGGTCATCTCCTACCACATTTAGTGGCGTTACTGTATTGCTATGATATAAATACATTGTATATATTAACCTGTCACAATTTGTGGTTGTTATTCTTGTGACCCCTAGCACGGGTCTACAACACTGGCGACGAAGAAATTAGTAAAGAACAAACGTGAGGATGTTGATGTTATACCAGTCACGACAACTGGCTACCAGGATTACTCAAGAAAGTTACGGGATCATTCGACAAAAAACTTAATAACGAAGATTCGGGCAAGGATTTACTTGAAAAAAAAAACGTCAAACAACAAAAGACGTCGTCAACAAAATCTTATCATGCTGTTTGAAAAAAAGCCACAAGAAGCCTAAACTACGAGTTAAAATGGAACTCATAAATGGCGTGGATTTACGACAACTGAAAAATAAAACGACTCAAAGTTTCAGTAAGTACAAACACAAAAATGTGTTCGTTTTAAAAAGATTGTCTTTAAAAGGCATTAGCATTGAAAACAAAATTACGAAAATACAGCAAGTAAATGATAGTATATTTTATTTTAGCTAAAGCGAGTATTCGAAAAAATTAAAAAGTTACGTCGGATTTTTCCGATTAAAATAAATTTTTCTCTGACTAACTGGCACGTTGAAAAAAACACTTTCGACAAGCAGGTACGGCATAACACTTTGTGTTAATGAGAAAATATGATATTCTGTTACGCACTTAAAGCAGAAATTATGGCCAATATTTAAATAAATGCTAAGAATTCGTTTTTTTTTTCTCAAAAAAAAAATTTTAAAAACTAATTTTTTGTAAAAGAAAAAAAAGTGTGCGTTCAATAAGGATTTGAACTAAATACTTACACGTTACGAAAAGAAAATTGAAGAAAAAAAATGGTCAAACTTTTTTTCTGTATAAACACAAACGCTGAATTATTTTCTAGTGGAAAATTGCCACACAATAAATTAAGGAAATACTCGTCAATATAACCAGATACAACAATTGTAAAAGTTTTTTTGTAGAGTTGGTACTATAGAAAAAGAATTGGTTTGTTTCTGAAAACGCTTTTTTGTCATAAAAAAAAATGGAGGATTTTTCAAAATAGATTTTGGAAATTATAAAACTTCAAATAAATCAACAATTAGAACTTGAAAAAAGGTTTCGAGAAGAACAATTGATAGTACAGAAACAAAATGACGAGAAGCAGTTAAGTTTAATGAAATACTTCGAGGAACAAGAGGGAAGAGAAATGAAAGAAATGATGAAATACGCCGCGGAAGAAAAGAAAGAAATGAACGAACAAATATTGGAATTGAAAAAATTACATTTAGAGCATCAAAACCAATCAGATAATAAAATCGATTTGTTAACGCAAGCTTTAATGAATAAGGACAACGAACAGAAAAACAGTGCAGCTTTTTCGCAAAATGCGATCTGGTCAGCTATTGATACTTTTCGCTATGCTCCTGAGGAAGACCTAACGTTTGAAGCATACTTCAGAAGATTTGAAAACTTATTAAAGATTGATTGTGGTTCATGGACGGATCAAAAGAAGGTTCGTTTATTACTACGGAAGTTGGGTCCATCCGAACGTAACAAATTCGTGTATTATATTTTGCCAAGAAAAACCAACGAATTGTCGTTTGACGAGGCAGTCAAACTGTTAATAGAGTTATACTGTCCAAAGACAAGCCTTTTCTATAAAAGATGGAAATGTATGAATATTACACATAAGGAGAATCAGGACTATACAACTTTTGCGTCTATAGTTAATAAAAACTGTGACGAATTCAAGTTGTCATCATTAACGGCAGATAACTTTAAATGCCTAATATTCACACAAGGTTTGATAGCCACAAAAGACGCCGATATATAAGACGTCGTGCTCTAAATAAACTGGAATTAGAACCTTATTTAACACTTCAGAAACTGGCTGAAGATTGTCAGCGGTTCGTGGCAGTGAAACAAGATTCCCGAAACATAGAGGAAGCCGGTATCGCTCACATTAAAAAGATACGCTCCAAAAATACAGGACACTCACTTGCCACCTATTACCAACCAAGAGGCAACAAGAACCCTTCAAAAATTATCAGGATAGACAAAAGCCTAGGACCCCTTGTAGTAAATGTGGAGGACCTCATGGGTACAATGCATGTTGGTACCATAAGAAAATAACGTGTGACCTATGCAAACGAGCAGGGCACAAGGCCTCATATTGCAGAGCAAAAGTAGAAAAAAGGAGCTACATAAAAACTGCAAAAAGGGACCCTTCACCAACAGAGAACATAAGGAAATATGTTACGGGTAGAACAAGAAATAGAGAAGTAAAACTGAAACTCGATTCAGGGTCGAATATATCGATTATAAATGTTCACACGTGGAAGAAATTAGGTAAGCCCACGATGATGAAGACGAATAAAGTCGCAAGATCGGTAACTGGTGAAAATATACATTTTGAGGGTGAATTAATTATTAAAGCATCAAACGCATCAAATTTATTTGGATCTGACTGGATCAAAGAAATGCAATTATGGGACTCGCCAATGAGTGATTTTCGTCAAAAAGTCGAAAATGTAACGGCCGAAGCCGACAAACTAATAAAAGATCTAAAAAAATCTTTTCCAAGTGTTTTTTTCTGAAAAGCTTGGATGCTGCACGAACATAAAAGCGAGATTCGAATTGCTGGATTAAGCAAAAGCATTATTCAAAAAACCACGTAGCGTACCGTTCGTTTCAAGAGAAAAATTTGAAGAAGAATTGGAAAGACTAGTTAAAACAGGGATTTTGACCCATATTAACTATAGTGAGTGGGCAGCCCCCACCGTATACATAAAAAAAATCAAAAAAAATCAGAGTATGCGCAGATTTCTCTACCGGATTGAATGCATCGCTGAAGGACCACCACTATCCGTTACCAAACCCAGAGGAAGTATTCGCTAAGTTAAATGGCGGAAAAGTATTTTCCAAAATAGACTAAAGCGACGCGTATCTACAGATACCAGTAGAAGACGATAGTTTGAAACTTTTGTGTATCTCAACACACATAGGTCTTTTTAAATTCAATATATTAGCATTTGGGATAAAAGTAGCACCTGCTATTTTCCAACAGATAATTGACACTTTGCTAAGCGGTTTGGATTTTTCAATATGCTATCTGGACGATATTCTCATACGTAGTCAAAATGTTGAACAACATAGAGATCATGTATTTCAAGTGTTTGACAGAATAAAAGAATACGGTTCACTTTGAAGGAGGCAAAATGTGAATTTGTTTTAGACAAATAAAATACTTGGGTCATATATTAAATAAGGACGGGAGAAAACCCGACCCGGATAGGTCCACAGCAATAAAAGACATGCCAGAGCCTCATAATGTAACTACATTGCACAGTTTTTTAGGGCTCGTTAACTATTATCAAACTTTTAGTAAGAATATGCATAAATTGCGCGCGCCTTTGAATGAACTATTAAAAAAGGACAAAATATGGAACTGGACGCCGGAGTGCCAGTCGGCATTTAAGCAGTTAAACTATGTACTAACATAAGATTTATTTCTGATTCATTTTAATCCGAAAAAGGAGATTATTGTCGCAACCGACGCAAGTGCTAATGGAATAGGGGCATGCATTCTACATAAAATGGCAGATGGGCCCACTAAACCTATCGCCCATGCGTCGAGAACCTTACTGCCAGCCGAGAAGAATTATTCCCAAATTGAGAAGGAAGCACTGGGGATCATATTCGGGGTTACAAAATTCCAGCGTTTTTTACACGGTCGAAAATTTAAATTACAAACTGATCACAAGTCGCTTATAACCATTTTCGGTTCCAAAAACGGAGTTCCAACTTACTCAGCCAACAGATTGGTAAGATGGGCGACCATCCTGCTAAATTACGATTTCAGTATGGAATTTCTTGCATCTGCGAAGTTAGGTCACGCTGACGGATTGTCGCGATTAATCCCGGAATCAAGGGAACCGCTGGTGGACACACTAATAGCGTCACTACAAAGTGAAAAGGACTATACACAAATACTGTGCAATACGATCAGGTAATTACCAGTGACTTTGAAAGAGCTAATAAGGGAGGCTGAAGAAGATAGTTTCATAAAAGAAACGAAACAAAAAATTCAATCAGATTAATCGGCGGCGGAAGTTTATTCTATGTGCAATGAGGTACTGTTGTACCGAGAAAAAGTGGTAATCCCAGCCACGCTGAGAAAAACATTTTAAAGGATTTTCATACGGGGCACCCTGGGGCTACTAGAATGAAGAGCCTCATGAGGTCTTACGTTTACTGGAAGAGCATGGACACTGATATTGAAGACATGGTAAAGTCGTATAAGGGATGCGAATTGGCTGCAAAAACGCCCTCAATACAATTTAGCCCGTGGCCTAAAGCTGACCATCCATGGTTAAGGATACACGTGGACTTTTCAGGTCCATGGGAGGGAAACTATTACTTAATAGTTGTTGATAGCTTTTCAAAATGGCCTGAGGTATTTAGATGCAAGAGTCCAACGACGGATTTTACAATCAGTGCTCTTCACGAATTGTATGCTAGGTTTAGTGTGGTCGATTGTTTGGTGTCGGACAATGGCACGCAATTCACGTCAGCAGATTTTAAAAGTTTCTGCCAGGATTTCCAGGTACAACCACATAACAACTCCAACCTATCATCCTCGATCGAACGGTAAGGCAGAGAGGTTCGTGGACACGCTAAAAAGAGCCCTAAAAAAGCTAAAGGAACGCCCTCAGGAAAGGTGTTACAACAGTTTTTACAGGTGTACCGAATTACGCCAAATGAAAGCGCTCCATCAAAAGATGTGGACGGCAGAGTTAATGTTTGCGAGGAAAATTGCGCCGGTCTTCGAGAAACTTTTGCCTAAACAGGTAAAAGTGCCGAATACTACAGTTCCTAAAAAGAAATATTTACCTGGGGAAAAGGTATTTTCCCAGGTATATAAAAATAACCAAATTCAGAAACGGGTCACTGATGACGACAGACAACCTCCTGTTGAACAAGAAGAAGTAATGGACCATATATATGACACGTTCGACCTGGTAACACCGCAAGCAGGCGGACAACGCCGGTCTTCCAGAAAAAGAAAAAGGATCAATCCCATAGAGATCAATCCCAGAAAAAAAAGCTATACGATCATTCCAGGGGAATGAAAAGCTCGGGAGGGGGGTGTTGTAGGATACAAATCACCCCTATTGAAGAACTAATCGAAGCAACCATCTATAATAAATACCATAGTTGCAAAGACTAAACAGAGGACATTACTATTCATTGTTTACCGCATGGTAGGAATCCGGTCATCTCCTACCACATTTAGTGGCGTTACTGTATTGCTATGATATAAATACATTGTATATTTTAACCTGTCACAATTTGTGGTTGTTATCTTTGTGACTCCTAGCAGGGGTCTACAACAATATGTATATATATATATATATATATATATATATATATATATATATATATATATATATATATATATATATATATAATTAACTTGTTACAAATATCCAGGGGGTATGAATCCGAAGGAAGTTGAAACCGGGTTTATGAGAGTGCTCAATGAAAATTCAGAGCAAAATATATATTTTTTGATTTTATTCCATTAATTGCGACAAAACAGGTTTTGTTTCATTGGTGCGAGTAGCTACCAACTCATCGGGCGAAAGGAATTCAAATGGCATAAAATTTTAAGTTCACTCTAACGGGAGATTGAAAATTGAAAATACATTGGAGGGGGAGGGGGATAGAGTTGGGGCTTTGTCTATAACGGCGACATGGGACATGAGAGGGGAGGGGGGGACTCCAACAAGTCGTGTTTCAAATTATTACGTGGGAGGTGTTGCACGTGTCAGTGCTGTGTCAATCTCAATCTCGGCCGGGGTGGGAGGAGGGGGATGGGGCGACGGCCGGAGTGAGTTAAATTTAAAATGAGAATTATGGTTACAACCGTCATTCTCATTTTATTTTAATTCTAATAAGTAATTATCATGTGGATAAAAATGTTTGATAATTTTAATTTAGGGTATTAATTGCTACTTTTGCATTTTATTTATTTTATTTTAATGTTTTGTTTACTATTTGTAGTGAATTTTGTTGTGATTATATTTTTTTATTTATTCCCTCTACTTTTTTTATATAAACATAATCAAAAAATGTCGAACCACAGTACTAATAAATAACAAAGAACAATGGACAAAGAAAGACCATTTCTCTTCATTCGATGTATCTATGGGCTCTCTTGACTCTGCCGAGGTAACAGACTTGGTTGGCCTGTACTTACTATACAACCTAACAAAAGATCTTGAAGTCGATTCAATCGGCCTCTACAGAGATGATGGCCTAATGTACGTGAAAAACACAAACGGACAAAAATGTGAACAAACCAAAAAAATAATATCCAAAGAAACGAAACGAATAGGCCTAAAGGCTGAAATAACATCAAATGTTAAACAGGTCAATTTCCTCGATATTACCTTCAACCTCAATAGAGATACTTATGAGCCCTATGCTAAGGATAATTCCTACCCCCTTTATGTCAACCCACTATCTAACCACCCTAGATCTGTAAGTAAACACATCCCAGAATCAATTAGTAGAAGGATTAGCAACAACTCCTCCAATATAGATATCTTCAATAAACATAAGAACTTTTATAATAAAGCACTAAAGGAGAGTGGATACAAAAATACCAAAATAGAGTATATTCCAACTACACAAAATAACCCTAATAGGAACAAAAATAGAAATAGGAAAATTATCTGGTATACACCTCCATTTAACAACTCAACTAAAACCAAAATAGGGAATAAATTCATGAACTTAATAAACACTCATTTCCCCAATAACAGCATACTCCATAAAATTTTCAATAAGAATACACTAAAACTCAGCTATTGTTGTGGTGACAACTTAGAAAAAATCATAAAAAAGCACAACATGAAAATACTAAACACCCCAGTAACCTCAAATTCTAAAAGAACATGCAACTGTAATAACAAATCAAACTGCCCCCTAAATCAAATGTGCCTATCAACCCAAGTGGTCTATGAGGCATCTATCTCCTCAACTGAAAACCCATCCCAGACTAACTATTATATTGGTCTGGCAGGCAACAACTTCAAGGAAAGATTCTACAACCATAAACTCTCCTTCAACAACCCAGACCATCCTGGCCAAACCGGACTTTCACTACACTACCACAAAATAAAAACCAAAAATGAAACTCCCATAATAAAGTGGAAAATCTTGAAAAAATCCAGCACCTGCAAATCAATAAACTCTCCATGTAGATTATGCTTAAATGAAAAACTGGAAATTATCCGCTTTAAGGACAAAAACAAACTCTTAAATAGAAAACAAGAGACATCTATCAACTGTAAACATAGTAGACTCTACCTCCTTAGCAACCCACATACCCCACCTTAACTCCACACCAACCCTACTTAACTTCAACATAAAATTAACAGTTTTTGTTTTTGTTTTTTACAAAAATGAATGATAACATTAAACCCCCACTATACACTACCCCAAAACACACTATAACCCCCTACTCACCCACCCAAATTTACAACCCAATCCCACCCCAACAAGTCATGATGAATCTATAAATATATAACCACCCCTCCGAACTACCAATAATATCAAATCTCTACCTATAATGCACAGCCTCAATAACCTCTCAGCCATACTACCAATTCTAACATAAACCCATAACTAGGACAGCTATCAACACTGATATCACTTAGACTAATCTCAATTACTTAACCCCTCGATCACTACCTTGAACACTTAATTATTAACTGGTACTTAGTCCTTGTCATTGGTAGTGGAATTAAAAAAGCCTACCGTCACTTGTCGACTTATTTCGCCCAATGACTTCACAAGTAGCAAGATGGTAATTGATGGCGGTATTTATCAGTATTACTATTATTATTATTATTATTATTATTATTATTACTATTTTTATTATTATTATTATTATTATCATTATTATTGTTATTATCATTAATATTCTTACAAACTTGTTATTTCTATTTCTATTTTTATTCTAATTTTATTTATATTTATCTTTATTTATTTTTTATTTCATTTTTATTAAGGCTTTTACATAAGGCGGTTATCACTGCGACTACCGTAGGCATGATTGGCAGGCGTTACCATTGGCATAATCGGTTTTGTTATTGATAAGACTGGTAACACCAGAAAACCTCTCTTATAAAATGATTCCACTAGTATTGATCTCGGTATAATATAATCACAATTTAAAAAAATAAAAAATAAAAAAAAAAAATATAAAAAAAGTAAAGGGAATAAATAAAAAAATATAATCACAACAAAATTCACTACAAATAGTAAACAAAACATTAAAATAAAATAAATAAAATGCAAAAGTAGCAATTAATACCCTAAATTAAAATTATCAAACATTTTTATCCACATGATAATTACTTATTAGAATTAAAATAAAATGAGAATGACGGTTGTAACCATAATTCTCATTTTAAATTTAACTCACTCCGGCCGTCGCCCCATCCCCCTCCTCCCACCCCGGCCGAGATTGAGATTGACACAGCACTGACACGTGCAACACCTCCCACGTAATAATTTGAAACACGACTTGTTGGAGTCCCCCCCTCCCCTCTCATGTCCCATGTCGCCGTTATAGACAAAGCCCCAACTCTATCCCCCTCCCCCTCCAATGTATTTTCAATTTTCAATCTCCCGTTAGAGTGAACTTAAAATTTTATGCCATTTGAATTCCTTTCGCCCGATGAGTTGGTAGCTATTCGCACCAATGAAACAAAACCTGTTTTGTCGCAATTAATGGAATAAAATCAAAAAATATATATATATATATATATATTAAATTTCCGAAACAGTTTTTAATGGAAAACAACTGATGATCCCTTAAACTAGTGTTAGAAACAAACTTATATAATAACTGTACAAAATAAATTGACTTACATGAGTGATTTTCCACTGAAAAACTTGGGACTATTATTTTTTTTTTAATATAGTTTTAACGGTTGAGAAACTTCCGAGACTATATATATATATATATATATATATATATATATATATATATATATATATATATATATATATATATATATATGGAGTAAGGTACACGATAACTCATGAAAATGAAATGTCGTGATAAACAAAATTTGAGAAAAAGATGAAAAACGGAAAACACGTTAAAATGCAGGAGACTAACAAAAACAAAATATTTTTGACCGGTTTCGTTCCTGGCGAACGTCTTCATTTTCTGAAGACGTTCGCCAGGAACGAAACCCGTAAAACATCTCTTGTTTTTGTTTGTCTTTTGCATTTTAACTTGTTTTACGTTTGTCATTATTTTCACACACACACACACACACACACACACACACACACACACACATATATATATATATAAATATATATCAATACTTTACAAGATAAAAGTATTTAATTTGTGTTAAAACATTTACTATTATCAGCATATATAAGATCATATAGTATAATTCAATACACCATATTTATTCGTATGCATGAATAAGCAGTCTGCCTTATCTAAAACCTATAAGTAAATTCTCCTAAGATTAAAATATGTGTTTCCCTCATAGAAGAACATCAATTGTATTTTCTTTATTGTCGTCGCATCTTTGATATATACACATTGTATAGATGCATATGTATATGTGTATCCATTCGATATAACGAACGCAAAACATGAATGTCAAAAGCACCTGTTTTTTCGTGAGAGCAAACTATGATTGATTATTTCCGCGTTGACTTAAAATATCAATGAACAAATATTTCTTCGTTGCGAACAACACGGGCATAGCATTACAAAAAAAAACAACTACGGAAAACTACTTAATCCAAAACTAAACATAGCTAATGTATTGTAGTCAGTGGCGCAGAAATTATGTTGGAAAAGTTATGAAATATTTCCCCACCGTAATATTTGTAAAGTTTATATATATATATATATATATATATATATATATATATATATATATATATATATATATATATTGCAATATGTACAGTTGTTAGTTTATAACAGGTATACGGATTTTGCATTGCTGAATTATGGTACCAGATTGCAGAAATTGCTTACGAACGCTACCTAGTTATATGTTTCAGCAGGAAACACTACAACAAACTTAATATATTCAAGCATGTCAGCTGATATTACACAGCAAGCTGGTAACCAGATAAGGGATGAAAATTATACTCGGTTTATTAGGTGTGTGTTGTAGAATAAGTAGCAGCGATAATTATTAGGGTTGTTAAATAGTTGATGTTTTGAAACTTAATACGGCATGGTGGTTTGCAATAGATTTGAGCTTCATAATAATTTGCTACACATTATGCTACGAAATATATATATTTAGTGCACACATCAAACTAGTAGAGGTGCATTCCCGGCTTGCTGCAACTCTGAGCCGCACGATGAATACCATGTCATCAATAAAGTACATAAACTATGTTATATGACTAGAAACAAGCAGGCCATCTCTTTTTATGAAGTATTTTGTATTGTCTTCCTAGCTATTTGCCATTGATTAAGGCCCTATTCAAATCCGGATTACCCACTGTAAGGCATTCTTTGATGGAGAAAATATATCGAATAAAAATCGAGGAAGTGAGAAAAATAAAGTGTTTGTCTATTTCTATGTGAGGTGAGAATTAAATTAAACTTATTGACGCACTCATTGTCATTATGGTTGTAACGGAGAGCGGCCGATTGAAGTAAATGCAGACACTTGTCGCCGCCGTTCAAAGAGGCAGTGTCTGCTAGGTTGTGTCTGCAGGGCGAACCCGAAAACCCTCGTCCCGACATAAAAAGAAAGGGGTGTGGGAGGAGAGGGCGTCAGAAAGGAAATAAGATTTGTATTATTTCATTTGTTCATGCCAATTAGGTTGTTTGCATGCAGTGGATTTTCGTTTTAATAATAGAGAGAAAAGTTAAGAGTCAGTCAGTTTTTTCGTGGATATCGTTCTGAACGCGTATTGGAAAGCGAGCAAAAGAAAAGAGTGCTGGATTTTCTTTCATGTTGATTTGAAGGACGTTTTTTTTCCCTACCATTTGGACTTGATCTGGGCAACATGTCTATTTAAAGATTAGTTCGTTATTCTTTTTTTTTATTACAATCTATTCCGGCCTTAACATTACCAATAGGCAATTTGACATTCGTCTTATTCCAGAATTAAGTGGAACTACTACTGACCTACCGATGGTGGAATGGACACAACAGGTAGAACTTGTTTGCGAATTATGTGAGTTTCACGAAGTAGCGCGAGTTATTTCCTTGCGGTTAAGATGGGGCGCTCTAGCTGTGTATCGACAGTTATGTAAGCACGGAGGGAGCCGCTGATAACCGCATATGCCACCGATTCATTTGTGGCGTGTGAGGACTTCATGACGCGACGGCTACTACCTGGAGAGACTGTAGATGTGTTTTTTGCTGAGCTTCGAAGATTGCCCTTCTATCGGGGAGACACTTCCAGAAAAATGGAGGGTATGCGCCCTTGTAGCAGGACTGCCGAGCCACGTAAGGCAACATCTCCGGGCGTCGTCGAGAATGGATGACATGAGTCTAGGGCAGATGGTAACGAGAGTACGGGCCGTCATGGCGGACGACAAGGAAATAGTTGCGGCAGCTATACAACCGGTTCAGTTTAAAACTAATCAAACACCACGCACTGTGCCGGCTAGTGGAAGCATTATGTGCTATAAATGCTCTGGACAATACTACTTCGCAAGGAACTCCCGATATCAGTCTGGGGAAGGGCATACTAGCCACAAATATAAATCACGAGGTGAGATACAATGTTATAGATGTCAGAAGATAGGACAGATTGCATCTGCGTTTCCGGGAAACGAAAAAGGAGGCGAGATATCAGTGCCGGTCTCTCCTCAGCCAATATAAGAGAGGCGCTCCCTACCGTTGAAATGTGGATCGATGGAAAGAAACGCAAAGCAAAGGATACACAGCACATAAATTTGACAGAACTTGATGCTGTACTAATGAGCATTAATATTGCGGTGATGTGGGAGGCATCCATATCGCATCCTTTTACTGACTTTGCCTGTGTGCACAAATTGATAATCGATACCCTTACATGAAAGTCTAGAGTGCAAACTAAAGCAGCAAGCGAAATGCTGATGAGACGACGACTGGGTGCGCTCTTAAGCTTCATAGAAGAGTACAGGTTGTCAGTGGACATTACCTTAGTAAAGTCAGAATATAACCGAGCAGTAGTCTGACACGCGTACCGCAACGATGGTTTAACTTAATTAGAAAAGCAGCTGAAACCCAGAGACAGGTGTGTGCTGTATCAACACCCAGCCCAGAATCCGACCAAATCAGGGCTATCCATCGCAAAAGTGGTCCCCCCTGGCATAAAAAGGACGTCGTATTTGTTAGCAGGGTCAACCCCACGATTTCTAAGGCATCCGTCAGGACAGTAGTGAAAAAGTGCAAAGAGTGTCAGTCGATCGATCCGCCGTCCGTGAGCTGGCCGAAGGGGAATTTGGATGTCAGTGATACTTGGTATCGAGTGGGGGTAGATATAACGCATTATCAGGGAAAGCAATATCTGTCGACTATCGACTGTGGGCCTACACGGTTTACTATTTGGCGTTCTCTTAGACGGCAAGACGCAGCAAACATCATGGACCAATTAGAAAATGTATTTTGCGAGCGCGGGCCACACACTGAGATTCTCCTGGATAATGACCCAGCATTCTTCAGTAGGAGTTTTAAAGACTTTATAAAAGAGTTGGGAGTTCGACTGCGATTTCGCTGTGCACATATACTATCAGGTAATGGTATTACTGAGCGGTGCCATCGAAGTGTTAAGCGGATTGCCGCATGAAAACCGTGTTCAGTGATGGAAGCAGTTTATTGGTACAATGCCACCCGAAGGACGATGAGTCACCCCTGACAGCTCCTGCTAACATGATCTATAGTTACACGGTAAGACTGAAGGGCATCGATGTAGTGTCCCTCGATGAGCCCGTACAACAACACTTGTTTTACGAGGTGGGAGATCGTGTTTGGGCGAGAAGTCCGAATGGACGGTGTACATCTCCTTATGCAGTTGGACGCGTTACAGGTGTGATTAGCCGACAGAATGTCTTCATTGATGGGATACCTCTACATGTAAGGGACCTACGACCCGTTATAGGCTCAACTACATCGGAAAGTGGATGTGCCAGTGATTCGTTTACTCAGAGTACGCGAGTGATCACTATGAGCGGCGCAAATAACCCCATGCTTATCACAGATGTATCGGGTGATTCTTCTGGAGACGAGTCATCGGAGGAAGAAGTTGTGGTCGTATGACCGCGGAGAAGGCAATTGAGTCCAAAGCTAAGTACAAATGCATCGGATGCTCCCCCTGCGGACGAGTTATCTGAGGAAGACGTCGCTACAGTATTACCGCGAAGAAGCACCATACAAAAAAAGAGCTGCACCAGGTTGCCACATGTGTGATCATGAAATCAGAGGGGAGTGTAACGGAGAGCGGCCGATTGAATTAGATGCAGACACTTGTCGGCGCCGTTCAAAGAGGCAGCGTCTGCTATGCTGTGTGTGTGGGGCGAACCCGAAAACCCTCGTTGCCGACATAACAAGAAAGAGGAGTGGGAGGAGATAGGCGTCAGAAAGTGAAACAAGATTTTAATTATTTAATTTGTTCATGCAAATTAGGTTGCTTGCATGCGTGGGATTTTGTTTTAATAATAGAGCGAAAAATTAAGAGTCAGTCAGTTTTTTCGTGGATATCGTTCTGAACGCGTATTGGAAAGCGAGCAAAAGAAAAGAGTGCTGGATTTTCTTTTCATGTTGATTTGAAGGAAGTTTTGTTTCTATATACAGTTGAGAGTGTTTAAGAAGTGTTTCACATAAAACTTTACTTACGAAATATTTTACGAACACAATTAAATCATTGCACTAACACTAGTTACATTCGTTAAATATCAGTGAAATATAAAAACTACTTGCACTACTTTTTTTGAAAATAGTTAGTAAATACCATTGTTAATACATGCTTATTATGTTTACATTCGAGTTAAAATGTGTGTTATGTGTTGCTGTAATGATTATACCATGTTTAAGTGTGACGGTGATTAAATGACTGACTTACTAACTTAAATCTCTTCTAGAGAAAAGATTTTTCTGTAGCGTTAGGAAGATAATTTGCACTGTGAAGATCATACAAGGAAGAACAAGACATTGAAGTCCAGTCTAGCAACTTCTATATAAAGAAGGATATATTGTTGATGAAATAGTAACTTCAAAGCTGTGAGAATTAGTGTGTAGAGAAATGTCAACGAACATTAGATTGAGAAGTCGATGCTTTTACCGTTTCAAAAAAATGAATAAATAATCTGACCGATAGCTCTTCGTATTAGACAGCAGTAATCTACGTAATAATATACATATAATAAAATGAGAAATAAAGCGGAATAAGTCATATAGATGTAAAATCATATTTCAATGTAGCTAAGGGTATTTTCATATGGTCCAATCAGATCATCTGTTCCTTCTCCCATTGTGAGGGTTCAAAATAAAATAAAATTGTTTCCAAATCTTCAATTCTTCTGAAGACGTTCGCTAATACGAACGAAACGGCCAAATTGTGTTTTTCTCTCCTGCATTCTAACCTATTTTCCGTTTGTCTTTTTTCAAACTATTTGTCTACCACGGCATTTCATTTTCATGACTTATCGTGTACCTTACCCCAGATATATACATTGATAATTAAAGAAAAATGTCATACAAGTACATGAAAATATTGGGTTAACATGATGGGTTAATGAGAAGAAGTAGTAGCTACTACTGGGAGAACATGACAATGGTCCGGGTTGAAAGAAGTCGGCGGCATAAAATATGACTAATGTGGAAGGCTGTGAGTGGAAAAGTGAAGAGGTTGGGGTGAAGGAAGTTAATGTGGATGACTGTGAGGTAAAAAGTGGAGGGCTAGGGAAAGAGGAATGGAGGGGAGAGGCTCTGTGTTTTTTATGTGTAGGTTTTGCGAAAAGATTTGAAAAAGTGAAGGTGATTTTAAGTGGGAGGGTGGGAGTATGATTAAGTAGTCGAAAGGGTGAAATGGGTGAGGGGGGGAGAGGGAAGATTTGTTGTGGTTAGGTGTAGGGAAATCTTACAAATGAAGACGAAACGTGTATGAATACATAAAAAACATGTTTTTGGTGTTTCCTTTTTCATTCCCCATTACGTCGGATTACATTCATCCTTCCTTTCTCATATATATATATATATATATATATATATATATATATATATATATATATATATATATATATATATATATATATATATATATATATTCATCGAAGTTAGAATTGTCAAATGAAATATTTTATTCAATGGAATAAGCCAACTTTTAACTCTAGGCGAGCTTAGTGTGCAGCTTAATTTATGGTTGTATGATCGCTTTATAAGTCAGTATATTTCATTTTTATAGTTTAATTTCAATGAAGCAGTGTCATAATAAAACTTTAAAACAAATGTTTTACTTAACCGTGTTTATCTCCCTACGAAACATGTATGTTTTATCAAGTAGCGAAATTATGAGTTTTTAATCGTTTTGAAAAGGTATGCCAGTATCTTGATTTAAACAACATGAATTTGTAAATGTATTATGATCAGCTGGGCTCAGATTTTGACACCTGCCATTACAAATTTGTTTTTTCATAAAAAATATATGCGTTAATTTACTCTATTTCGGTCTACATGTGTGACAGTTTTTGATGAATACCATTGTAAACACATCACACATGTGATATACTAGTCGCTAATTATTGATATTCCTTTGGCTAATAAATCAATAAAAAAATGCGTTGCGTATCCCAAAATACGGAGAGCAGAACCGTGGCTGTTGATGTTTAAGTCTGTGGTTCTTTAGAACAGGAATCACTATCGCAACTTGTGTGAATTTAACTACACCGTATAGTGAAGGTGGAGGTCGTATATACCCTGTCATATGTAGACGCGAAAGCCACTCGTCTAGTGTGGAAACGTTTGCACACACCGCTTAGAATAATTGGCAGGTCTATGTATTGATCGGTTCGTAGAAACACATGGTCAAAATTGACAAATAATCATGCAAACTTGTGAATACGCTGCTTTTTTTATATCTTCACCATGCTGCTATTTGACGCAACCTTAATTTACGCCGGATTTGAGCAATCGTAGACTTCAACTAATCTTGTCTCTGTACAACAGCGTTTAAAGTAAGTAAATAACCTATTAACCTTTTTTTCTTCAGAAAGAAAAAGTTAAAACAAATCATCAGGTTAGTGCGTTGATTCATCAGTATTTATGTCCTATAAGCAATATTTTATAAACACACGTAATTCGGAATTTGCTATTGTAAGAAAATTTACAACATTAGCATAACTAAATAATCTTAACTAATCAGCTGTTCGGGTTCATATCTTGAGACGTGCCGTAGTGAAATTCGTGTTTTAAAAAAAATAGTAGAACGTTATTCTATTATTCGAGACACTTGTATACCGATGCTTGTAACCCTAACCCTAACCTTAAACCCTACACCCTAACCCTAACCCTAACCCGATGATGGATCTATTGAGTGATCCTAAATACAAAAAAAGAAGGCTGACACTTCCTGCCAGTCACATTTAGCCCATTGCTTATTTCTGAATTGGCAGGTGACAGGGTTGTTTACCATTTCGTAACATAATACATATTCCCTATAAGAGTGTATTTCAGGAAACGTCGATGCTGTCGTTTGAGTGGTTATGATTGGCTTACGTTAAAACACAGTTATTCCATAGGAATACGTAACATTCTTGATCAGAAAAACATGACTGATTTACAATTAGAACAGATAATCGAATGTTATGCTTGCATACGGCATCTTTACGTGCTTGTGTTTTGGATTATCGTCGCTTGGGACTAAGCCATTCATTTTGTAATAGAGATGGTGTTAATCTGTTGAATTACAAATTATCTGTCGTTATCGCCTATCAATATTGGCTCGAGTCGTATATGATCGTTGCGATAGTGTGGCTTATTGAAGCAAGTATTTAAAACAACATATAAGTAACTTTTCGTCATGTAAGTAGGTCACCGTGTGTAGGGGAGCATGTTGACTATGTCGTACCGAGACGTTTCATCTATGAGAAATTAATAATTTCGATATATAACACTTGAGCCACACCATATGTGACAATGTCAACTCGAATCTATGTGTACAAGTATTTCAATCGAAGCTGATTCGAAATAACAAGAGGTTGTTTACTGATGTGTACAAATCATCAGCTTTTTTGTCATGTAAGCTGTTTTGTATACAACTACTGACCAGCCTACGGTATGCCCTGTGTCAGAAGAAGCTTACTGGGTTTGCTTGCATTATTTTAACCAGGTTAACGGAGTTACGCAGCAAGTAATGTGTATCTCTTTAGAGATTATTTATTTTGGAAAAGTTGGGTCACCTGGTCAAGCCAGTAATTGTCTGCTGGTATGTGTATAGAAAGATATAGTGTGTGTTGATGTTCTAATGTAGAGACTCATGACGGCGATGACAAAAAATGTTAATTTCGTGTTGTTTGACATAATTATTCAAAATGGAGAATGTTAGAGAAATTCAATAAACCCAAATTATTTTAAAAAAAAGGAATGCCAAATATTGTTCAGTCGTTAACAGAAATTTGTATGCCAGTATTTATTTCATTGCATTGACGTACGTAGTTAAAATTCAGAAAAATCAAATACAAACATTATTTATTTCTAGATGTTATAAATCTGTTTATTTTACATCACGCATGATACAAAATCATGAGCTCTTTCCGAAATTATAATAAACAATAGATGAGTGTTATAACAGTATTACGTGCGGTGATACACGAAACTATGAATGTGATCAACATCTTTGGATCAAACAAATTATTAATCCACTTCTAATAAGATAACTCAAGGCAGCAATGGCAAAAGTGTGTTTTTGTTGTGAGACAAAATGATACAAAACGGAGAATGTAAGAGATATTCAACGAACACAAATGTATCGATTGCCTTGTTAAGAAAATCAGTCAGACGAACACAACTGACACAGAAGTAATTAAATCAATCTCTATGACAGTAAAATCATTCAACTTTACAAAAAAAAAATGACTGATACCTATTATGAAACGTATTCGATTATTTATTTGTTTTATTTTTCTAGCTGTTCATATAATACTTGAATTCGTGTATTAGTGCACCTTTGTACTCAAATCGTGACAAACGGTAAATTTAATAGAGTAACAACACTGTTTGTTCATTTAAAGTTGTATTACAGACGTTGAAAGTACTTTCCATTAAACATTGTCATATATGTTAGTTTTACTAAGTCAATGCATGGGTTCTAATTACGTGAATGTGTCTTATAGTGCACTATTTCCGTATTAGAATTTCTTAGATGCATGTATCAACAGTACAATAATACATTATAGAACATTCTATATTAGATTACTATATGCACGTGTATTTAATCATTTTCCCGTCATCACTTGCACAACTTTGCTCCATTTAACCTTTCACTCAGATAGCACTGTTCATATCTACATCTCATATACTCTATAACCTAATACTAAGTCCGCAAAAAATGAAATTTACAGACATAAAGTGTTGGATAGAGTCGTTCTGACGTGACTAACGTCTTTACTTTCGCGACTTTCCTGCAGACCATATTGTATCTAATATATGTCAGAGAATATGTCTCTATCCGCATTGAACTAAGCTACAGTCGCCTTACAAATATTGCTTTCCACAACATCCTGTATTTGCTTTGGTAGAGAAAATACTTTTGAACAGTATGTCCTTGTAATTTCTCTCTTGACTATTCTTCAGCACCCGAACGTGTTTCCTATTCCGAATACTCTGGGCACCGAATCTCTTTCGGTAAAGGCTTGCAGGAACAACATATAAATAAAACTGCTTCGCCAAGCACCTGCTTGAGAACCGTGATGTTGTAAATGTAGGATTTAGCCTTGTCACAGCAAAAATAAAATGCAGTACATATGCACGGAACAGCAATAGAAGGTTCGTGTATTCTCCAATGAGGGTGGTTGATTTGAAAGCATACATATTGATGACTGTCTTTGCAATCTCAACATGGGCATCTCATTCCGCTTGAATAACGTCGCAGCTTTTCTGCAGCATTCGTTCCATAATCGTCTGGATCAGCGCCTGCTTGTTTGCCACATTAGACAAGCAGTCCTCCTTTTCCGAGCAAATTTTGTTACCTCGGTAATATTCACCTATCTTGCATTCAACTTTCGACTTCCTTTATACTTGGTCAAACTTCCTTACCATCAAACACAACACCTGCACTTATATGGTGATCAACAGTACATAGAACATCATTATTTGCTGTTAATTCTCCCCTCCTTCAATTTCAAACGGTGAAGAAAGGAAACTTCGTCTTATGTTGTGCTCTTTTACTGAAACGGTATGTTTCAGCATATTTTGTTAGAGGTGCTGCCAGCTGTGTTGTGGCTGCTTGACGTAATATGCTCTTTCCTTAAAACAAAAACATCGGGTAGAGACAGAGTTCATAGGACATGAGAGCATACAGCCTTAGACTACCAATCTGTGATATCACTAGAACTCTCTGGAATAAAAGTGCTAGGCTAATGCTACGATCTGCAGAAACTTTGACATTCTTGCTCGGTGCTAAAGTCCTTGCTTTCAAACTCTTTTTTGTGAGAGTAGGAGCAAAACTGATTGTCTGTCAATCTTATGTACAATGTATTTCCCGATTTTAAAAAGGTGTTGAACATTTACATCCTCGTTAGCAGACACCCCTTTGATAATATTGCATAACGGTTCATCGCATCAAAACGGTTTTAAGCTGTAAAGTAGCTCTGAAACTGTCACAAGCTCTGTCTCATCTATTCTCACTCGAGAGGCAGACAACTCCCTGCGCTATTCGCTTGTTGTGTAACTTTGTGCGGTAAGTTATTACATGACAAGGGTGTAAGAGTATGACATAATGGACGACATGACCTAAACTGTTATCTGGTGATCGGAAATCTCACTACGCCGCGTGAGCCAACCATAGCTTTTGAGTGAGTGCATTATGTTTTCTCGATGACAATATCGGGGCCACAACTTACCCAGTAGTGGCTACTGTGTCTGATTACGTAAAACAAGAACATGAACTGTTGATGTTCTGCAGGGTTGTCATATTTCAAGGCATACATCTTCTGGAGATAAAGACGAGTCGACTTCAGATAATTTGGATGACTAGTGGCTGCGAATATTGGCCGACAAGCGAAGACGGCACTAAGATGCAGTTTCCAAGACTCCATTCAATCAGCTGCAACAAGTACCCTAACAAGTCCTATCATGTGCTGATAGTTTATCCATAAATCTCTGGTGTTGGAGGATTTTAGCTGTTAATCTCTTATCAAATTAATACTGTGCTAAATCGTACAGATAGAATATGATTCCAAAATGATTTCATTCCCCGGTGTCCATCAGCATGTACAACCACTCAACTCCCTCAACCTTGTCTTGAAAACTATGTACATCCGCCAAGATGTTGGCAACAATCTGTCGTGTAGGACACTGATCCACCAGCAGGTACCCACATAATTATTATTGCCCTGCCTTTCCGCTCATCATGTGCACGACGGCATGTAAACTATATACTATATCCATGCTCTCCTTAGGTCTAATACCCCTAATCAACATCCTAAATATTCGCACTTCTTGTGCATCAGGTGGATCATAACTTGCCAGCTGGGAGTAGTATAGTTGAAGTGTAAAAAAACAGGTATGAGTTTCGCTGCGGTTTTGGGAAATGCTGGTGTGCATGCTTCCTTATCATCTGTCCGAGGTAAATTGTAGTATTCATGAAGAATCTCACATGTATTTTTTATAAATGTCACAATGTTTGCGACACCACAACGGTATTTTGCTACGAATAAAGGGTGTCCTATATCGAATCATCAGCTTTAACTTGAAGGACTGAGTTCCATAAGCTTTTGGTTTACTACCTCGTACGTATACTCTCATTTCAGCTACACAGTCCGATATCGTTATCTGTTTCTCATCGTTTTCCTTCAAGACTACACCTCTCTTTTGAATGATTCATCTAAATCGCTGTATTTAGGTTTTCCACTTTTTCGTGGTTCGGTAAATTCTACTGACGTAAACTGTCTTGTACTGCTTTGCATTGTATAGAAGTTGACGTTAAATTACTTTGAGTACACATAGTATGAAGCATGAAGATCCCCACCAAAATATTTGATCTGACCGAGAACAGCAGTGACCGAGTCATCATCTCTTGTTTGCAATGAAACAAGACAGGTTGAGTGAGTGAATGCATTAGTATTCACATAGCAAACATTTCCCTCACATGTTAGTTCATAATCGTTGCTCGTAGTATCAGTTCTACAGAAAAACAATACGTTTTACTGGCATATCGTCCTGCCAAAACACGATCGCCCCTTTTTACTGGTCGAGCAGAATCATCCTTTTATTAGGCTAAAGCAATGTTCCAGCTTTAACAATGACTTTGATATATCTTTCGATACTTGCACGGTTGCACCTTTTATCGAAGCACCGCGGTCTCATCACAATCCAACTCCTGTTCGCATGAAAACAAGTTTCTTTATTTGCGTCTGAAAAAATGTTTGACCTTGGAAATATACGAAAATATATATGTATTAGTATATGGAGCGAGTCAGTTATTTGTAAAGACAGGTGTTTATGGGGTAACACGCGGTCCCTTTAGAGTGTTCAGTTCTTTTCGCATAGATCGTATACCCTATAAGACAATTTGATTTACGGAGGAAATGGTCCGGATTAATGTAAGAAAGCAATAATTAACCACTGGTTCCCATATACAAAAAATTCCTACATGCCAATTTGTAAACATGTGAGTGCAATAAAAGGTTTAGTGGTACGAGTACCAATGTAGATGTAATGAGGGAAATAAAATAGTCGGGTATACCTTGATATGGTATAACAGTCTATTTAGCATCACTGGTAACGATTTTCCTGCGAATGATTAACCTGAAAACGTGGGTAAACATTCAAGATTGATTGATGTATCATTAACACAGACCGAATTAGTGGTTAACACGTAACTGGAAAATTACTTGTAAACCAAATGAAGTCACATTAAAATTTTTACACGTTTCCATATTAAGATCATGTCCACTTTTTTATTGATAAAAAGAGGGGGTCCGTAATAAAAAAACGAATTTTGAACGAAATACAAAAGATATTTCGGAAGTTTAAAAGGGTTTCCGTTGGGAAAAGTAGGGTTCCAATTAATGGGAATCTGTAGTTTAAATGTTGAAAATGTAATACATCGGGCAAAGACAAATGTTTCATAGTTAAATGTTCTAAATAGTTTAAAAGGGTTCCCAGTTGGTTAAATGTATAATTAAATCAGACAAGGTCAAATGTATAATTAAATAAGACAAACTCAATGTATAATTATACACTAAGCCTGCCCCACTCAATCATATTAAACATTAGGGTTGAGTACAATGTTTGGGATAATGTTAGACTTCTTTTAACAATTGATTTCTATTATAAGTATTATAGGGTAGGGGAGGTTTGAATTATGTAAACTTAAATGTATTACTAGTGCGTTGAAGTTATGAATAGCTTTATAAGGATAGGCAAAAGCGGAGTCTACTATATATACACACATATATATATATATATATATATATATATATATATATATATATATATATATATATATATACATATATATATATATATATATATATATATATATATAGAGAGAGAGAGAGAGAGAGATAGAAGAAAAAAGAGTGATAAATATGCGACGATTGTCCAAATTTATTTCAAATTTCAATTGTTCAATGCAAGGTTGTCAGTAATAAACTAGTGTTTATTTTTTCTTTCTTTTTCAAAGATCGAAATCTTATCATCAGAGGAGAAATACAGATGGATAAGTTGGCTTTCGAAAAAACTTATATATAGTCTAATTATGTGTGTACTATCTCTGCTTCGTTGTGTGTGATGTAATTGAAAGCAATGCTATATACAAGTATAACGCATAGTTATTCGGCAACGAGTGGTGGCGAGTAATTACCTGATACAATCCATTTTATTTTTTTTTTAACGATAATGGTTTTGATTGTGCCAATTTAAATTGAACTTCGATTACGATTATCTTCATTATTTATTTGCGCATTTCAATGTTTGTAACACGATTGAACATAACTTTACTAGTGTAACATATTACGAATAATACAATGCTCATAATGTAATGTGTATTGGAGTTGAGAGGGTTATGTTCCATTGTATTGTGATTAACGTGTATTTCGGTAGTTTTAAACGGGGCTATTTATGTATGAACGTGTGTTATTGTGTAGTTGCACTATGTTTAATTTGTTATGATTAACCTTATCTATTTCGGATAATCAACGACTGATTTTCTGAAATGACTGGAACATTAATGGAACGCCTCTGTGAGTTCAAGCACCTAAACATATAAACTATCATAGCGTTAGACCTTCCGAGCAAGGACAACAACTTGTCAATTATAGGCAGTGTGACAGTGTATTAGAATGAAACTTATATATTAATGGGTTATGTTAGTGTTAAAAACAGCAAAAGAGAACAGAATACTTCGATTGTATTATAACGGTGAGATTATTGATGAGTTAACTAGGGATAAAAGATGTTGTACAGTAAGGCAAAATAAAGTTAATTCATGACACCAGTCTAAAACGACCGACTATGTTGTTGACAATGAATGCATAATTTACACTTTTATGGAGACCGTTATAAACTATGTATATATATATATATATATATATATATATATATATATATATATATATATATAGAGAGAGAGAGAGAGAGAGAGAGAGAGAGAGAGAAAGAGAGAGAGAGAGAGAGAGAGAAAGACAGAAAGACATACATACAGACAGACAGACAAAGGGAGAGAAAGCGAGCTAGCGAGAGCGAGCGAGAAGCATACACGCTGTTGAATATCACGGAATGTTTTTGGTTTCAATCTTTTGTTTATCTTCGAATAATCATTCTTCTATTTCTGTTTTATTATCGGATGTAAGCTCTGTATCTGTTTTGTTCTATTTTTGTTCGTGAGTACTTTCGATTGTAAGCTCTCAATCGTAATTAAGCAGATGATTGAACGTTCGGATAAATGACTGCAAAGTTCGAGCTCTGTGGTAAATTAATAAAGTTTACAAATAACGAATGGGTGATGAGATTTTGTATTTTGAATGCAATCAGGTGTTAGGCGCATGGTAGATTAAAATGTACACTATTTAATAATGTTTACAATATTTAAAATTTTAAATGGTTAAACGTAGAGTTTACTATTATTATAATTATTATTATTATTATTATTATTATTATTATTATTATTATTATTATTATTATTATTATTATATCAATACGATAGCGTGGGAGGTTGTGTGCCACGCTTACATAAAAAACGATGCGCATGCGTGCCGAAACTAGATTGGGAAAAGCATCTAAGTCACCTAATTTCTGTTAAAACTTATAAGTACTTCTCTTTGGCGCAACGGTTAGCGACGTAGGATTTTGACGTCGGCCCGACAGTTTTATAGTTCGATCCATACCAACTGTTAAGATTGTCTTTTCTACATCGAAGGGTGAGGTAGGGAGGTGATTATCGGGAAAACATATTTTAATACGATAGCGTGTGCTTAAAATACACCACACACATATTATATATATATATATTTATATATATATATATATATTGTGTGTGTATGTATGATTGTATATATGACAATGTTTTGAGATGCATATTAAATTTGTCAAAAATGTCAAATGTTAGCTAATCACGGTATAAAGCAAAATGACACACATATTCACGACAAGAGAATTCACTTTCTGATACAGGGATGCACACACAAGATAACATAACAACATATGTTCTTTCATGACATCTAGAATAAAATCATGGTACTAATATTCAATAGCCTTAAAAATAGATTGCGGTTATTTATTCCATATTCTGTCTCGAATAAAATATAGTGAACAACATAATGAATAATATAAGATGCAAAAGCTATAAAGCAGAAATAAATAGGAATACTGAGAGAAGGTCAATAATCCGAAGATAAAAGCAATGGAGTTTATTTGATTACGACTTTCCGTAGTTTCTCTTCACGATTTATCCGATTCGATCCGTTCACTAGATCAAAGCCTATTCAAAAGTATAAGAAAAGGGCAAAGCAGAGCGCCGGTTCGAAAGCAATACTGGTTGGAGGCAATTCCCATCATATTGAAGTTGTTTTTTTTATTTTAAATATATGTGACAATATTGAACATCTCAGTGATCTCATTATATATAAATCAGCAGACGTCGTTTTCGTCGAAAGAAGTGTAACGTAGGAAATCCCATGTTTACACATTATTCAACCTCATCATTTACTTCACATTAATATTCGTCTCGTGTGTTCGTCCTACGTGTGTACGGATGTTCAACACTGTTTCGCTTTTTTGTACTTTATATACCTATTAAAAGCAGGTAATACGGTTATAACCTTTTGAAAAATTGTAACCGAAACATTGCTTGTATAATTCAACTACTTCCGGCTCATTTATATATATATATATATATATATATATATATATATATATATATATATATATATATATATATATATATATATATATATATATATATATATATATATATATATATATATATATATATATATATAGGTATTTGAAACAAAAAATACGCTTCCTAAGATTTCAATTGACTAACTTTGTGGCTTATATTAAGTTTATCGGTGATTTGTTTACTTTTAGTATTTATTATATCTATGTAATTACCTTTGCTTGATCTAGTTTGTTGTTACGAAAAAACACAAATAACTAGATACAAGCGAACGTAATGATGTAATTACATAGATATAATAAATTCTGAAAATAAAAAAAAAACCTTTTCGATACACAAAAAATAAGCGGCAAATTTAGTAAATTAAAACCTAAGGAAGCCTATATTTTATTTAAAGACACAAAAGTAACTTTAGCAATAACCTTAGCGCTGACTTAACTAATCCGATCAAATCAGAAATAGGAAGAATATGCAAAGCAATTCAATCTCGAATCAACAAATACATTGTAAAAAAACTAGAATTAAACCTATAGGTGAATACAGTCGAAACAATCACTTGGTTTAACAATATCGGAAGTAAGATCCAATGTACCTCCCTACAATTTTACATAGTGTACTTCTAGCCGTCTATATCAGAATAACTCTTCAACATCCCCCTAGAATTTTCCGAGCAGTATACTGATATATCTAAGGATGATACCCATATCATTAAAACATATAAGAGATCAGTTCTAATCCATAACGATAACCAAGTGATTAAAACAAATATGATAAACTCCTTCGATTTAGCCATGAGTGTCTTTGACTCTGCGGGGGCATCAGCTCTTGTAGCGTTATTTATTTTAGATCTACTCCTAAATATGTTTGATAATACAGATGTCGGCCTTAATAGAGATGATGGATTAGCGATAATAGAAGATTCCAACAAAGTCAAATGAGAAAACTTTGCATATGAAAATAACAAATTAGACCTAAAGTAGGAGTACTTGCTAACATAAACCCATTCATTTTCTAGATATAACGTTAAACTTAAATATAAATACTTACGAACCATACCATTTATTTAATATACGTAAACCCAAGGTCCAATCACCCCCATCAATCATAAACCATGAACCAAATTCTATCGAGCGTAGGCTTACCAATAATTTTAGCAACGAAAGTGTTTTTAAAAAATCAAGCACCCTTTACAATACAGCTTTAAAAACTTAGGTTACTATAATAACGAAATTAAATATAAGTAAACGAACATTAATAATTACAACACAGTTAAAAATAAAAGAAAAAACATATAAGCGACTCTCCACCGCCATATAACCATATGCTAAAAACAAAACTGGGCCAAAAATTCCTAAATCTGATTGAAAAAACACTTCCCCGTAAGTAATCCCCTGCATGAAATATTCAATTAAATAACCTAAAACTATCCTACAGCTGCTGCGAAAACATAGTAATGATAATTAAGACACACAATAACAAACTACTGAAAGAGAACAGAAATAACAAATTACATAAAAGTCACAAATATAGCCAAAAAAACGATAAGAAAAACTACAATATAAACAATACAAATGAAAATAAACAAAACACTAATACTAATAACCCGAATAAAAATGAAAAAGTAAGCAATGAACAGAAACTATGCAACTGCATGTGTCCTACACTTTGTCTACTACAAAATAAATGCCTAACTAAAAGTATTGTATACCGAGCCACAATATTTTCCAAAGGAAAGACCGAATAACAAGAAGTATTACGTAGGCATGCCCTCCCTAGCTTGTAATCCAGATATTATGATCACAAACGCACATTAAAAAAGAGAGAACGTCGAATAAAAATAGCACTAGCAAACAACTATTCGAAGTTCAAAGAAAATGGACGCTCACCAATAATTGAATGGAAAAGTATACGACAGGACAGTACATGTAAAATTTGTTACGACCCATGTAGATTATGACTGCCTGAAACATTTAAAATCCTAAACTTTAAAGACACTCACAATCTATTAAACTGTAGAAGTGAGATAGCAAGCAGCTGCCTGCATAGAAATAAAGTAACCTTAGACTAACAATACAATCATAAATAAATAAATAAACAAATAAGTAAAAAAAACTAAACTAAACAATTTCAAAACTAAAATAGAAATAAAATGAACCAGATATTAAAATAAGTTCACCCATTATATTGCCACAACCAAGAAACAGAATATAGGCCACTCTATAAAGAACAAAACAACAGAACAGGATATAAGAAAGCAGCACTAACCGTACCTTTGTTCGTGGAGAGCCCGACGATTGCCTGAGAGAACAACAAAAAATGTGATGTGTTAACTAGCTAGCCGTTTATATTAAAACACCCGGCAAAAACAACCTGATGCATTTTTGCCTGAAGATTCCCCCGGGATAAAACACGGGGGGCTTATGTGTAGCTTAATTACCGTAAACATATTTCTATAGCTTACTACCTAACTCTACTTACGTATCGAGCACTGTTGAAGTAAATACTAAAAATTGATACATAAAAATGTATCTCCTCATAAAATGCTGTGTGGAAACATGAGATATATATATATATATATATATATTATTTCGTGTATCCACATAAAAAATCTATAAATATATATGATCTTTTATGTACTAAATTTCTGTATTTTCTTTAGCAGTGCTCAATATGTGAGTCGAGCTGTGTAGTGAGCTTAGAATATATGTTTATGACAATTAAGCTACACAGTAGCTTCCACGTTTCATTCCTGTAGGGAATCAACATGCTTAAATGCATGAGGTGTGTGTTGCTGTGTATTTTTATATACACGTGGTGTTTAGCTTAGCTATTTAACTAACCAGATTATTCGTTATCATCTTAGACAATCTTGGACTTTTCATAAACAAAGGTTCGGTTGAGTTTAGTTCCTTTTTCATATTCTTTGGTTATGTATTTTTTAAGGGTTCGTCATTCCCGTTCTTTTGTTGTGTCGACATAAGTAGTGACCTTATTTTAACTGTTTTGTTTAGTGGGGTCTAATTTATTTGTTCATCTATTAATTTATCATGTATTGTTAATCTGAGGTGAATTTTATTATTTTTAAGCAGGTGTTGGCTATTTCAACTGTATAGTTTAATAGGTGTTAGGGTATTAAATTTTGAGATTGTAAATGTCACATTCTATCATAATCTACACGGGTCGTCTCAGTTCCGACATGTACTTGCCTGCCGTATCATTTGCCATTCGATACTCACTTAGTGTGTTTCACACAAAATTATATGAAAGTTTATATAACGCCCATTACATAATTTCTAGATGTTGCTTTCTAAATGCAATAAGTCTAAATGGTTATCAAATCAAACTCATGTGTTCACATATGCACATACCTACTTTAAGCAAAGACAAGGCTATATGTATGATAGTATGTGTACACGTCTACACATTCACCTGAAACTTGAACATCAACAGAAATTTCTAGTTTTGTAATCAAACAAGTATTCTAGTTGTGCAGATGTCTCGTTCCTTTGTTTATAGAGAAAAAGACAATCTAGAGTTAATAAATTACAGTCTGCTTTTGTTATTTGATTAATGTGCTAAGTATTTTAGTGGGTTTAAAAAAAACATTTGACTTTAAAGAACGTCTTCTGTGATAGTCTAATAAATTCCGCTTAAAGCAATTAGTCTTTTCCTCAGTTGCTAATGAATAAAGTAATATCGATAGATAATTGAATTTCAAAAACATTCTCATCCAATTATATCCCACACTTTATATAGCAAAAATATAAACGAATATTTGCAGAGATCATTACGTAGGTTGGAACACCTGCAATTTTCATTGATATATGCTACATAGGATATATATATATAGCCTTGGACGACTAATTTACACTTATATATATATATATATATATATATATATATATATATATATATATATATATTTGTGTGTGTACATTCATGATAAATATGTGTATCTATGTAAACAACCATAGACTATGATGCATTTATCTTTGAGCCCGTTAATTTGTATAACAATGGTTGTATGTTTATTGTTTGAGAATCTTTGTATGTATATTTTTCAGACTTTAGACTTTTAATGTAATTATAATGTTAAAATGCAAAATTGTGTATAATTTGTAAGTATAAATCTGCAATAAAACTCTATTTTCCAAATTCATGTAATTCCTTCATTATCAAGGATTGTATTCTCTCTGAATGAGACATATAGACAATAAACTGTGCATTTAATACGGTAAATACAATAGAACGTTGGCATATAAAAATAAAGCGCACCTATACATATGTCGACACACACTTATATTATGTACATTGCATATACTCATTTCGGTATTTTTCTCGTTTTGCTGTCATGATTGTATGTTCTATACTTTGCTTATGATATTATAGTAATGTGCTATTAATTTTTTCATGTGACTATTAGTCTCTTTACTAAATATCATTCTAGATTTTAGTTGTAACTATTCATTGGATTATTAGATCGAGATTATTTGAAGGTACTTCTACGTGTGTGGCTTTACATAAAGTTAAACACATTTGCTTAAACACCCCCATACACTTCCACATACATATATGTATACACCCCCACATAAACACACACATATATATATATATATATAATATTTATAAATATTATTAATACATCAGTGCAGGAAAGTAACAATTTCACAGAGTCAGCCTAGAATCTGCAAGCAGTCGCCATATCCACTCGGCCAAGAGAAACTGTCACGTTATTAAGAGAAATTAAGATCTATATGTACCTAGAAGCGAGCAGAGATAGAAGACTAGTCGAGAGTGTTCTACGAACTTATTCGGA
This sequence comes from Sepiola atlantica, assembly GCA_963556195.1. Taxonomy (NCBI): domain Eukaryota; kingdom Metazoa; phylum Mollusca; class Cephalopoda; order Sepiida; family Sepiolidae; genus Sepiola; species Sepiola atlantica. Next base: position 171,242,565 of record OY744515.1, on the reverse strand, counting down.
ACTTTGCATTAGAGCTTTTTGACAGTCTATTTTTAATATCCCCGAGAAGGCTCAACTTTAATTTCTTAAAGGGCTTTGCATAATATGTATAAATAAATATTAAATTATTAATCGTGTCAAGCTTATTTATCTCATCAGTGCAGGAAAGTAACAATTTCAGATGGTCGGGAGGCGCGAACCTGGTTCACAGAGTAAGCCTAGAATCTGCAAGCAGTCGCCATATCCACTCGGCCAACATAAACTGTCACGTAATTAAGGGAATATATATACGAAACGTATACGTACATAGATAATAAACAATAGCAACTATTTTATATTTGTCGCTCCTCGTAGAAAAAAGTAGAGCACTCTTATGGTAATACAAACACAGCATGACGTCACGTGCTTTATAATGCATCATTCCTTCTCTAATAGAAGTAGAATACCTGGACATCAAGCTGCTTTAATATGTGTTAAATTATCATTGTTTGTTAGCTATTCCAATATTGGCCGCGCGGTTAGCGACGTTAGATTTGAGTTGAAAAATACTTGTAATCCAGGTTTTCGAATCGTGCGACCGGTAGTGAATTGTCATATCTTTATGCTGATGAGTCTCGATTGAAGAGATTCGAAACGAATACGTACATAGATAATAAATAATAACAAATATATATATATATATATATATATATATATATATATATATATATATATATATATATATATATATATAATGATACACACACAATCAGTTCGTGTCGACAGATCTGTGTTGTGACAATTTCTGTTTTACCTTTTAACACTGGGATAATAAATGAGAAAATGCGTCACGTTATGGGTTGGTAAACATTCAATATTTTTTTTCGACCTGATGATAGTTTAATATCTATGTTAAACATCACGCTTACCATTACGTACAATAATTATCCAAGCTAAGTTGAAATACTATTTCCACTGTGTTCATCATTTGTATTTATATATAATAAAGTGATAACTTACATTACGTATATATATATATATATATATATATATATATATATATATATATATATATATATATATATATATATATGTTGTCAGTATCTAATCAAACAGTGATGAATAGAGTTAAGGAGTATTATAAAAAAACATTAGGGATGGCAAAAAGAAGCGTCACTGTTTAATTCCCACAATAAATCATCAAGGGGATAATTGCCTGTGGCAATGAAAAGGTGATGCGTCGATGTTGCTTAACTGAAATATATACATATATATATATATATATATATATATATATATATATGTACATATACATATATATATATATATACATATATATACTCATATATATATATACATATGTATATATATACACATATGTATATATATATATATATATATATAAATATATGAATACATATATATACATACATATATATATATATATATATATATATATATATATATATATATATATACACCTATATAAACATATATATCGATGAGGACCCATGCAACCACATATATACCCATATAATAAATACATGCTATTAATTGATTTCTTGTTATAATGATTTTCAAGAAATCAACATCTGTATATAGAGAGATATTAGGAAAGTTTAAGTAGCTTATACATGTATATTCATGCATTGAAGAACGAAAACGATACACACTCCACAATGTTATGAATTAAAACGGATCGCGAGTATCGGCTTACAACGCACAGATAAAATGAATATGCATAACCTTCATACAATAGCATTCAAATAGATGACTTCATTAGAATATTCTTTTATTTGCTAAACCAAAAACGACTTAACGTAACAACATATGTTGTTTGTTTTGTTTTTATTTCACGCACCATTTAACACACAGCACAGCCGAATAATAGAATATCTACAACGACTGTCGGAGAGGAATTATCAGGAAACTTTTACCAAACGTTTTGTTATAACCGCTTCCATACGAACGATCTTTATAACTTTTTTGTATTGCTGTCCACATACAATACAATTATTGAGATGCACAAGTGTACTTGTATAAGTGGCTTTGTCTGTCCATCTGGTCGTATTCAAGCTACACAATCAGACACCGGCTTCCTGGCGAAATAAATATATTGAATAGGCTCAGCATATTTATATACGGCCAATCATCAGCATTCAATGCTCTTTTAATCAGTACTTTTTTTTCGAAACAAATGTTAAATATATATTCTTCAGTCTGTCACGCTTGAAATAGAAGTGTAAATGTATGAGCGCATTTCTGTAATACTACATATTGTAGTTTGTCGTAGGTATGTCACGTTTTTATTTGCAAACGCGCAGTCTGTATAGACGTATCTCAAAGAAACCACATTTTTCTCTTCTGGTATTCTATAGTATATTTCCTTTGTCGACTGTATTATTAAAAAAGGAGCTACAAAATAACATATGCTTCCAGAAAAGCTGCGCAACGAGTGATACCTTCATCCTTTGAAGTCCAATTCTTTGAGCGGCGGAGAAGCAATGAATGGAGTCAAAGCCGTGAGGAAAAAGCAATTGAACGGAGATAGGATAGAAACACCATGGACATCAAAGGGACAGAATAGAATAAAAAGGCCACTAATTTGTAAATAATGGTAACAGCAGTAAGACTGGCTAACATATCGCATATGACGATACTTTCACACTTGATTTATGCATTAACAAAGAGACCATGACGAAAAATGATACGATTACTATTAATATTGCTACTGCTGACTGTACTTGTTTCTCCAATAGCCAGCAGTTTACATAATAATAGAAAAAGAATAAGTATGAAAATAAAAACACGAATAAGAAGAAATAGAAGAATAAGTAATATAACAACAGCAGTAAGAGCAAAGACAATAACAATCATAAGAATACAAAATACAAACATATGGTTACACCGTAATCTGGTCATGCCACAAAACATATAAAGTGACTGACTACTACTCTTATTATTACTATTACTACTACGACTAAGACGACTACTACTAACACAACTACATACTTCTGCTACTAATACTAATAGTAATTTAAACATTATTTAAAAATCATCAAGATAACTTAAATAATGCTGTTAATTTGGACTTTCCTAGGCACGAAGGAATACACCCCACACAAAATTACACGGTACTGCATGAAAGCGTAACGCATTACACGATATCCTTAATACAGGAAACGATGATAAAATAGTAAGTGAATTGGTAAGAACCAAATAAATACATACGATTGTTGAAAGAGCTCGAGCTACTACAGACCAATATCATGACAAGCAAATATGCAAAACTGAGCAAAAAATGGGCATTCACTTAATAACCGATCTAATCAACGAAAAAAAGAAAACATAACAGTTATACATAAACTAACACATCTGCAAGTCTAATTAAACAGAAAAAAGAATTGATCAGTAGCAAGACATCTTACCATCAACCAGCATGAATATTGGAATACTTATAAATATACAACATTACCATTAGACGACTGCGATCAAATTGAATTGCCAAAATTCTATAATATAACACACCACAAAAGAGTAGATAACGAAACGTGGATGATGCCATACATTGCGGTTGTGCAAACACAGAATGGTCGTTATGGTTAATGCCATCGAAATGAGAGACAAACAAAAAATACTTATACTGGTAAGCTTCATAAAATAGCAGAAGCTTTTTATAATCGTATTCTAAGGATGGATAACCAGTGTTGTCAACGACACATTAATAGTAAACAACTGTTGCGATATCACTAAATTATGACAGAATAGTTACCGAAATAGGCTTAAGAGGTTGTACATTGAAGTAGATGTATTACCGCTAAAACGGCGGAGAACATCAGTTGTCATTGCTAGTGAACAATGATTCATAAATGAAGTACCTACAGTGTAAATAATGATAATAGCTAATTGCTATTTACTGACATGAGCTGGTAGATTACCTGGTGTCTAAGTGACAACAAATTTAGCAATCATGTCTAGTACTTTCGGCATATTCAGAGGATTATTGCAAACTTCTTTTGTATTCTGGCGGCAGCTGTTTGACGAATAATATCTGACATTTGCTTTCTCTTAGATTTGAGTTAAAACCAGTCTCCGAAGCAGTCAAGTTATCTTCGTAAATGTCTCGTTAATTTTTGAATCGCTAGTTCTCGCACCTGCAGTCATAACTGGAAAACAACAGACACTATTCCTCGGATTTGAAGTGACAACAACTTTCTTTTGATTATCAGTAACACTGGCTTTGCTAGATAATCATTGCCTTCTTCGCAGCATCTTTTTCCCATTAATTTCATTTATTATACAATTTTAGTTTTTATAGATCCATGTAATAAAATAAATACACATATATAAGTAGCACTAATAGGCGGCAGCACTCAGGCATATGCGTAATAAAACAAACGTATACACACAGTGATTCTTATTTCTTCAAACTGAGTTTAACCTTCGGTGCATATAAAAATATTAAGTGATAAGTAATACAACGCTTCCATATGCACAACATGTATTAAGCACACATCTAATTACGACTTTATTTCCAGTATACCTATCCATGTATGATGTGAGTTATATGGTATGCAACTTAGTGTTCGTCATTAATATTATGGTGCGCTGTCAATTGTATATTTATATTAAGGCATTATATGTTTAGCAATGCTTGTTTCATACTGGGTATTTTTGTATAATTCCCTCAATGTATAGTTTTCCTAAAGTGTTTACACCCTTATATTTTAAAAATTGAATATTACATTTTCAGATTTCAGAATCAACTCACTGACGCCTTCATTTGTGAGTTCACTTATAATACGTCCTGTGATCAAATTTCTGTACATTTCCTCAATAATTCCGGAAGCTACAAGCCAATTTAGTATATGGTTGACTTACTACAAGTATTCATAATTCTTTCAGAATATTATTTAGTAAGACGAATGTGTTTAGAATGAAGAAAACCTAAATAAGTGCATATCAAGAAGATGGATTTCGAAATATTTACGTAATATTTACGTAAATGTATTAAGGAGTTACAAAATGTATCAAAATATTAAAATAGATATCGCGCACAACTTAATCGTCAGCTGAAGATAGATAAATATATAGTTAATTCAACATTTAAAAACTGAATGTAATATTAAACCGGTTTTAATATTTTCTACGTATAAGTGTACATAGTGTGCATAGTTTTTTGCAAACTCACATCAATACTAAATATATAATAGTATCCTAATATTTGTATTAGTGTGTATGCTTCTGTCTTGTTTAACGTGTTATAAGTTGTATTCAAAATCTAAATAGTACGGAGATGATTTAGACTTACGTTTGCTTACAGTGTGTGTTTGTGTTAAGTACGAACATATACAGTAGCTAGTGTACTTATTCCATGGTAAAAGAACATACAAATTGTGTATATAAATATGGATAGTAAATAATCAGCGGGGCGAAAGAAATAATAGTAACATCGAAACAAATAACAAAGGAGAGCCAATATAAGAAGATGAAAGAGATTGAAAAAGAGATAATAAGTGAGATAAATATACTTTAATCAGAGCAGCGGGGCACAGCAATATAAAACCATGTTTAAAACAAGTGAAGTAATTTCGTCTTATTCTTGAATTAATTGGTCAATTTAAAAATGCAATAAATGCAAGTGATTACCTTAATAATTACAAAAAAAGTGCATATGCAACTAACTTGCCATGAATACGCATAAATGCTTATCTCTCTCTCTCTCTCTCTCTATCTATCTATATATATATATATATATATATATATATATATATATATATATATGTATATATATATATATATATATATACATATATATGTATGTATATATCTGTATGTATATATATATATATATATATATATATATATATATATATATAGATTTTTCACTTATCAAATAGATCACTAAGTGAAGACCGGGGTTGTTCCAATAAAAACAAGATCGATGATACTCGATTACAGAGTACAGAGAATTTATATGTGATTTTATGAAGGCTTACCAAAGCATTCCTTCCAGGACACCAATGATCACCATTAAAGATATTTTTTCTTACAAATTTTATTTATTCAAATTAAATGTTTTTTTCCTACACGTTTTCACTACCATGCAGGTACTTGTAATAACGAAGTCTCCTGTCATTTAACGAATTAGAGTGATATTTTCCCGTAAAGTTGGCAAAAAATAACCCCGTCCATTAAAAAAAGTGTTTTAAAATAAAAAATAGATTTCTGATAACGATATTTCGTAGTAATATTTATTTATGGAATATAGAATAATATTCTCCACAGAGAGTTGCAAACAGACACAGCCGTTAAGGAAATATTTTAAATTATTTAAAATAATAACTAGATTTTTGTAGAAAACGTTTTTATAATAACATTTTATTTTAGATATATGAATAATTTTTTCAAAACAAATTCTGCGGGATAGGTTTTTTTCGCTTCGTTAAACAACAAAACGATAATAATTCGGCAGTTAATAAAATGAAGGGTATTTTCCCAAAATGTTAAGTGACGTCCCAGACACTAGATAATTAATTTCTGAAAAGAATAGTTTTAATAATACGTTTTTTTAGAAACAGTATTTTAAATAAATAGTTTCTATCAACTAATTAAGATGTTTCTGAATATAAAGGGGAGTTTCTGCGAGATTGACGTTCAACTCGTCGTGTATTTGTTTCGAAGGGTAAGAAATCAGCCCTTGAAATAAGGCTCTTCTGACCGCTGGCATCCCGGACGAACATTTATGTTGATTTTTCTTTGTGAGAAGTTAGATTTAGAATTTCCAGACTATCATTGGGTTGGAATGGTAACTTGTGAACGGTTTCTTGAATGATTTAGATCATTGTGCCGGCCGACGTGAAAGTGTATTATCGCATATTGTTCCGGTTTTTCTTTTTTTTTTAATGTATTTGGGACCGATTATTTTCTTGTTGGCTAGGTCGAAGAAATAATGTACGAGCTACTTTTCTAAGACTTTTTCTAGGACTTTCTTTTATTTATCGTTGTTCTTCCTTGTTTTTTAATTTTAACGTTTATTTGTTTTCCTCTTCTCTTCTTAAATGACCTCAACTATTGCAACGCCACATTGTGTATTGTCGGCAGTTGAAACCGTATTCCAGACATTTAATTTCCCTGATGATCTGCCAAGCAAGTACCTGCTTGGTAGTGAAACGCGTGTAGGAAAAAACATTTAATTTGAATAAATAAAATTTGTAAGAAAAAATATATTTAATGGTAATCATTTGTGTACTGAAAGGAATGTTTTGGTAAGCCTTCATAAAATAACATATATATATATATATATATATATATATATATATATATATATATATATATATATGTATATATGTATATATATATATATATATATATATATGTATATATGTATATATATATATATATATATATATATGTATATGTATACAGCTATGCATAATATATGTATATATATATATATATGTATATACACTTATATGTATACATGTATCTCTCTCTCTATATATATACATATATATATATATATATATGTATACACATATATATATGCGTATATATATATGTATATATACATGCATATATGTATATGTATATATGTGTATGTAAACATGTATATATATATGTATATATATATATATATATATATGTGTGTGTATACATATATGCCCATATATATATTTAATTCGGAAAATTTTAAAAAGTCGCATCAAACAAAACCACTCCGTGTTATTTAATAATGTTTGCCTAAATATATATGTATATATGTACACACACACACACACACACACACATATATATATATATATATATATATAGTTTCGGAAGTTTTTAAACCATTAAAGCTATATGGAATTAAAAAAAAAACACGTTTGTCCCAAATTCTTCGATGGAAAAGTACATTTCCTGTAAGTCTATTCACTTATTACATTCACTATATTTGTTGCTTCCATTAATTTACGCAAGTCTTAACATTATTGTAGAGATCATCCCTTGTTTACCATAACGAAAAACTGTTTCGGGAATGGAAAAACAAAACAGTATGGTATCCAAAGAGTATATATATATATATATATATATATATATATATATATATATATATGTGTGTGTGTGTGTGTGGGGGGTGTTTGTATAATGAGTAAGCGAACGAAATACGTGACTATGATTCATTGCATTGTATATATATATATATATATATATATTAGTATATATGTGTGTATATAATGAGTAAGCGAGCGATATACCTGACTATGATTCATTATAGTATATATATATATATATATATATATATATATATATATATATGAATCATAGACGTTTATATATATATATATGTATGTATGTTTATATATGTATGTATATATACATATATATACATGAATCATATACATATATATATATATACATTTATATATATACACATATATACATATATACATATACATATACATATACATATATATATATGAATCATAAACATATATATATATATATATGTATATATATATATATATACATATATATATATATGTATATATATATATTTGCAGGTGTATACTCAACTTATTATGTACTTATAAAACTAATTACTAGATACGTAATTATTACAACAAATAAGATCAATGTGCTTATAATGTTGCAATATATTCAGCGACCTCAACAATTATATTTACTTTGTCGGCCATATATTAACACACACATTATATCCAACATGTTTCTTCGTTAACAAGGACATGCTTTATATCATTTGTAAATACTTTTAATTCCTGCAGTGTTCTGCCATTCAGATAAAAAAGATTATAAATATAGCAATGTGTAAGATATGTTTTATTTACACTTTATTATATTAATAAAAACGATATTTTTCCTTGTCTTTTAGTAAAACAACTCTTTCACAGCATTTTCAAGGTTGTCTGGCTGAGTCTTTACCTACAAAGCAACTAGAATAGTTTTACGTCGTTGTTAAAATGAAAAAATCAAATTAAATTACGATTGTGTGTGTAAACTATTGAACATGAATGGTAACGTCCATATAAATGGGCACGTAGAATGTCAGAAATAATTCCATCATGCCCATAAGAAAATACTATACGTGTATACATATTTCTTATTTAAAGAACACTCCTTAGGGTTGTCTTTGTATAAACTGACAGCCATACACATAGCACCCTTCTCTTTTTATTTTATAACTATATATCATTATATGTATATATAGAGAATGACGAGTGAGCTGCATCAGTTTAAACGGACATATAGAGAAAATGGTGCTAGATACTAAATATACTAACATCTATTATGTATCTCACATATAATATATTGTATCAAAAAAGAAGAAAGGATTTTTTTTCATAAAAAAGTAATTTTATGAAGGATGGAAAGAGCACACTCCAGATTGTCAGTCAGGTCACGCTGATCGAATAAAATATTTCTTAGGCGTATTTTAAATTAACACTGAGTATTGTATTCATATTTATCGTGCAACATGTTGGGAATTCCTGTAAAATGTCCCGTACAGTGTCTGTGCTACTCTTTTCATGTACTTAGAAAATATCTACACATGTATAATTGTTTTTTATATTTAAGGAAGGCTCTCAGTCTCTCTTTCTATAGACGGGAAGCCACACACAGATACGCATTTTTTTATATGTATTTTAAGTGCCCATTTATAGTTTGTTCATATAGCCAAAACAATAACGCTAATAAACAATTATATGTGTATAACTCCATATCATCGCTTTAAATACTGAGCAGAAGCAACATACCTAGTTGAATCTATAAACTATACTGCTTACAAAATACATTAACACAGAAAACATAGGATCATATAGAGATTAGGGATTGCTAGTTATAAACAATTCAAATAGCAAAAAATGCGAAAGAATGAAAATGTGTAGTTTTAAAGAAATTAAAGGATTAAGTATTAAGGTTGAAATATCATTAAATAACAAACTAGTTATCTTCTTAGATGTAACACGTAACCTAAGTAATGAAACGTTCTAACTTCATACTAATGTATTCCAATCCTCTCTCTAACCATCGACACACTATAATTACACACACACCCACACACACATCCACACACACACACACATGCACACGGATCAATTGAACATAGAATCAACATTCATTGTTTCTGATGAAGCCACCATTAACGCACATATGCCATCTAAGTAATGAAAGAGAGTGGATACAAACAAACAACATTAGATATATCAGTCCTTCAACAAACATATAAAAGAAGGGGTTTAGAAATTATTTGGTGTAAATCTCCATTTAATCACATGGTTTACACTAAACTTGTCAAACAGTTTTTTTTTTAATTAAGTGACATGCATTACCCTCATAATAGTTAACTACATAAATCGTCAATAAAATACCCTTAAATTTAGTACAGTAGTAGCAAACACCTAGAAAGAATAATTAAAATACATAATAATAAAATATATGATGCCAATAACATTCTAAATTAAAAGATAGAAACATTAAGACTTGTAACTGCTTGAATAGAACAGGATTTCCCTTACAACAAAATGGTTAAATAACCCGAACAGTCTACCACGCAACAATTCTAACCAAGGAAAACCCAACCCTGAAAAAATGCTACATGCACATCGCTTGTAAAAATTTCAATGAAAGATATACCGTGTATAAATTATAAATGTTCATTTACTAAATCTTGAATCCAGAAAATAGAAATTCGCTCCCATTATACCAGTGGGAACTTGTCAATAATAATAAATCACTATCAGTGATTTTGAACAATATTAGAAGAACTAGTGTCCGCAGTCTCTTAAAGGTACCATGTTTGTTATGCCTAAGTGAATAACTGGATATACTAAGATTTATTTATAAATATAAACATCTAAACAAATACATGACCCCTTAATAACTGTAGGCACAACAGATCGCAACATAACTAGTAAACTAATTATAGTTGATCGTACATATGTTGATAACTTTTTTGTACTCTCCAGATAAACACAAGTAAACACGTACAGAAATATAGCACACTCATACGTAACGTGCAACACTTGTTGTTGAATCTTTTTCCTGGTTACAACACGGCCATTTTTGGTATGTCATTCGTCTCCCCATAATGGAAGCGTTGTTTATTCAAGTAAATAAACCTAGTATCAACCATGCTCGTTATGAAGAGGGCGAAGGTATGTTGAAGTTTTGTTGAAGTGGTATTGAAATGTTTTTTAAAAACGTCTTCTTCATCAATTCACCAATCTTTTAATTTGCATACTCATTCATCCGCCTGAAGATAGCCGACGTCGGTCGAAAACGTTCGCGAAAATATGGCGATTTTTTATACAACATGGACAACAATACCAAATCGGTCGTGCGACGAATCGAAAAAAAACGAATCAAAAAATAAATAAACAGAAGCTGTCGCTACTGTTAAACCAAACATGCATAAATGAAGGTAGGATGCCTAATTACACAAATATATATATATATATACATATATAGTTTTATAACACTGTTCTATATTGGTTACAAACTTGTATGTATATATTTTAATAAAAATGAAAAAAAAATATAATGATTCAAGCTAAACATTTTTCTTTCATAAAAAATGATGTTTGTTGACAAAGACATTGTTTTCAATTTTTCATTTCCTATCTAATTTCCTGTAAATTCTCCGAATCCAATAGATTTTAAGTGAATCGGAAAGATAACGTTAAAAATATAATCTTGTATTGTAAACGCCCGAGAGAAATAAAAAAAACAACTAGAATAGACGACAAGATATATATAATACATTCAAATTTTGTTTTTCTTTTGAATTCATCATTGGTGTCATGTGAAAATTCAGGTATATTTTGGAATTATTCTTAGTCTGATCAAATGAGTTTGGTGTTTCTTTAATAAGATAAGTCACTTATATATCTCGGGGTTGGTGCGAAGGTTAGTCTCGCCATAGAATAGACGTGAACAGACAACAAGCTGTCTTTTCTAAGTAATATGCAGATGAATTTTTTTAAAGTGTGTATGTATTAATCGACGTTACGTCTTAAGTAAAAGACTTACTACATGTCTATAAACTCATGAAAATGGTTTTACTATTTTTATTCATCATTACTTTGGTCAGGACAAGTTTCTGTTCTGGCATCAGTGTTCTCGTGCAAGGTTTAGTGCAACCTATCGGATGCATATGTAGATGTTTCTTAGATTTTTTTTTCAGTCATAGAGGAAAGTCAGATAGTAGACTTTAAATGAAAGACTAACATAAAATAAGTATCTAAACTCGCTCTAGAAAGTATATCATGCCTGCCACTGCTTTGAAGTACTGTTGTTGACAGGTCTTGCGCAAAGTCTATTTTTCTGTTTTTACACAGAACAGACTTCACAATGTAATGGGATGTGTCCTTGTCTCGTCGTTTCAATAAGTTTTTAACATATAGATGTTGCCAGTGTTTCTCTTGTATATCTTTATGTGTATGGCAGATGCTCGGGTGGGCTGAAATCTATGGTACCTTCCTGTAAAACATTAAAGAAATAAAAAGTCGTATACCTAAAATTACATTGAATACTTTCCCTTCCATCTCTCTGTGTACTAAAACGAAAGGTATTTTCTATGGACATAATTTTTTTCACACTAAAATTACCTGCCTATGATAGGCAATACTCCGGGCTGCTCACTGTTTGACTACTACATTGTTGTTTAAACTTAAATGTGAACAGATTCCTGTTCAATCATCCTCCTAATTAATAAAATTCTGATTTATTTCAACCACTGTTATCAAGTACTACGGTGTCTCTGACCGTCCCCCTGACACGCTTATACAATTTTGGGCCTTAGTAATTTGTTACTCTTTTGTAAAAATATATATTCAGTGGTCTGTTTTTCACTTTCACTTGTCTTATTTTATGATGTTAAATTTCACAAAATATACATAAGCCAATTGACTGATCACAAACAAAAGAACATTGAGACAAATATTCACTCTAAGGAAAGATACGTTGTACTTTTCCTAATCAAATAGATATTTCTATTTTCCTTCGCTGAAACATTTTCATAAACAAGTATTTAATTAATAAACATTGATGTGTTTGTTAATTAAATACTTGCAAAGATTCATTACATGAAATGTGTTTTAAACTTAATGCAAACTGATAATTCATTAAATAAGTTATTTAAGCTGCACATTTTCTAAACGTTGGGATTACTTCCGTCGATTTACACGTTTCTACACCGCAATACTCTTAGCAAATGTAACCCGAACATATTGCCTTTATTGTAAAGCTGTAATAGTATGTGCATGAAAAAAGCGCATCATTCAAATAACTTTCTCACACTTGAGACTGGTCTTTATCTCTACAAATCTGCAATCATACCATGTATGGATTACTGTTGTCATATGTAAGCTAGTGAATCTCTTGTCAATTATTGATATAGTGGAGAAACGTTTCCGTAATTTCATGGCCCTACATTTTCTTTTTCTCTGAACCCTCTCTCTCAAAGATGTTATGTTGCTAGTGTCAGTCGTTTCTATAAATAGTATCATTATATTTGTTCTTCATAATTATATTCCCCTATTACTTTTGTTACCGCTCGTTTGACTCGGTGGTCTAGTGTTCTCTATTAAGTCGCTGTTTTGAAACTCAATTTTAATACAGAATCCTATTCCAGTAGCTTCTTTCGAAAACGCGCATGTTTCAAGAACTCCCTTCTCGCTGACTACCTATAACATTGATGTTCAAGATTAATACTAATAATCATCTCCTGTTTATGCGATAACCATATCTGTTCTTATTACATCTTAACACCAAGTGGCTTAATGCTTTGTCTTTAGCGATTTTCATTAAAATAAGGTAACTATAATTCATTTTTCTTGAATTAGCACCTTTTTGTTAATAATCCTATTTCGATATCCTTAATACATATTTCCGTAAATGTTTCGTTAAAAAGGTAAAGGTCGCATAGCCTGGACGCGCACGAGTGTCGGTGCCGACAACGCACACTGCCCATGGGCGTAGCGGCGGTGATTTGTTAAGAATCACCGTGTCTTGGGCACAGCATATGGAAGGCGAAACAATCCCTCACCTTCCGCTGCGTTGAACCTTCCCTGAGTTTTAGTCAGGTACCCATTTACTGCTGGGTGGACAGAGGGAGTTTTCTAGACCCGAAAATCAGCATACCGTAAGTGGGATCGAACTCGGGTCGTCCAGCACAAAGACAACTGCAATAACCACTCGTCCACAGTCCCTCCCTAAATGTTTCGTTGCACTTCCTAAATTCGCACCGTAACTCTACAGGGTTGTATGAGTATATTATTATGTACGCCAATTATGGGTTGACATATCTAGGCACCCAAAAGCCACTGTCATAGTTTACTTAGTCTTTTTGTGACAGAAAATGGATATGAAGGCATGTTATTTCTGTGATTTCTATTAGAACATGATATTCGGTTAAATGTAATTCAATCCTTATGTACGTTAACGACACAATAGGCATATACGTATATACCTACCTCTCTCTCCCTTTCTCTTGTCTTCTCTATCTATCTCTCTCTTAATAGGTGTACATATTAGTGTCTCCTTTTATATATATATATATATATATATATATATATATATATATATATATAGTGGCATACAGAAAATCTATATACCAAACTAGAGAGTTTGTTAAAAGGGAGGGACGCTGCAGATAGACATTTAAAATAGAACATAATGATATAATATTGATATTCGTAATGATATATTGATGTTCGTATTTGAATGGAAAATGTACGAGAGAATCAGCTATATAGGTAAGCAAGAAGTTTTGTTGCGATAACCTTTTAAGATCTAAGTCTACGGACATATATGGATATATTACAATTAATGCTTATTACTAAGACTAAAAAATAGATAACCCGATTAATAAAACGATATATAAAGATGTTGCCTATTCACAAAAGGAATAATATTACGGGTAATGCAAGTAGATTAAACGTAAATGAGTATAAAATAAGTGATGCATTCGGTATAATTATAGAACTTCAAAAACTTCAAAAACGGTATATTCGAACGATAGACAAATATATTTATTAATAATACTGGCAAAGAAGTGCACAATATATAACCGTTAATAGTTAGCAAACTAAATAATAAAATAAAGCAATATGAGAGAAGAAAGAGAAAGTGGTTAAGAAAAGGCAAGATCGACGACTCAAAATACAGAAATATGAATTGACACTTCTATGTCATCCACGATAAATTTCTCAGGAGTTTTGTTGAAACTGTTTGCTGTTAAGAATAGGTCATTCATTGCTGACCAGGTTCATTTTACCTATGTGTATATTTTTCTTTTTTGGTGTGACAAGGTACATGTATTGGTTACAATAGATTGATTAAATAATCAGTCAGTTCGAGTTGACATTTGTAACTGTGACCATCAAATAAATTTGTCAGTATGATAAGAACGTCACTTCCTATTTCCCATTTAACTATTATATCAAAAATGTCCACACACACATATGCAAAAGTGTTTATATGAAAACACTCATACGACATTGCATATACATATATATATATATATATATATATATATATATATATATATATATATATATAATTATTTAAAATATTTATTCAGACAATCTGTGTTGTTATATTTAAGCATACACGATTAGACTAAATGTTTCAATATGCAAACATATTCTACATAATATTTTCTATTATAACGTATTAAATTGTCAACGTCTTAGTAGCTGTTTGCATTCATATAAACAGATACACACGTACATGTTGTCAGAAAATGTTGTACGTATACAATCATCAGCTTCATCATCAGCAGCAGTAGCATGATCATCATAATCATAATAATGATATTCGGTGTAAGGCCCTTTTTTATATGTGAGAATGCGTTAGACATCTTACAAAATTGACTTCCAAAGTAATACACAATTTTTAAGGTTTTCCTTTTGCGTTTTCGATTATGTATCTATTTCTATCAACTTTTTTCCATAATTTGAGACGGTTTTTGAAACCAGTGACATGTAGAGGCTTTTTTTATGTACACATTTTATTTATTTAAATTCAAATGTTCGATTCACACAGGAATCTTTATCACGGTAATAGACCCTATTTTTCTTCTTTTTTTAAACATAGTGTCGCTTGATCTTTTGCTTCTGTTGTGGGATATTGTCCACAAGTGGTGTGTGTGTGCCCTGCTCACACGTTATAAGTATTAGTATAATGTTTTCACTGTATGAAATGGATTTACATTTTGTAATTAAGTACCGTTTTTAAAACCAGTAAAAGGCAACTACTTGTAAAAACAACATATTTATTATTTTAATTTTAATTTTCGATTCACACATTAATCTTCACCAGGATAATAGACAACATTTGTTCTTCCTTTTTTTAAACGACATGGTGTCGCTTGATGTTGTGCTTCAGTTGTTAACGAAGCCTGTTGCGTTATAATACCTACTGTACCACGAATCGCTTGTTATAAGGTTAAGTATAATTTTTCTACCGTAGGAAACGCATTTAATTTTTTTAATTTAAAACGGTTGTTGAAACCAGTAAAATACAGAGTCTTTTTAAAATAAACATATTTATTTAAATTCAAATGTAAAATTCACAGGATAATATCTATCAGGATAATAGCCCATTTGTTTCTTCCTTTTTTTTAAACGGTGTCGGTTGATCTTGTGCTTTAGTTATAAATCTCTCTCTGTAATAATATAATGCCTACAAGTGATGTGTGTGCACATTATTAGTATTAGTCAAGAGTTTTAAACCGTTTTAAATTACAAAGTTTAAATGGATTCTCTACAGGTGAAACTCTTCACTTATTCTTATAACGTGCGACCATAGAATCAACGAGCTTCGTAAATGTTGTGAAGTTGTTCCACAGTAAATAATAAATAAAGGTATTCAAGTCGAGGGTTGGTTTAACAAGTGTATTAACAAAGTAAGAATGTGACTAGCTTTTGGCTAGACAGTTACAAGGTGGTGCTTTGTCTTCTGGTGACTCGCACTATTTATAGTGACAACCGGTGTAGTTTCTCCTGTGTAAGAACGGCCGGGGTAACACCCCCCCCCCCTTTGAAAATATCCCCTCTGGGGATTAAGAACGTTTTTGTTGTTTTTTTCGTTCGTGCTTATGATAAATTCGTCCACCTCTGCCTTCCTCTTAATCTCATCAAGCGTTACTGGATGTTCTCTTATTGTGTCACATAACGTATTTTTTACTTCAGCTTCCGCTTGAATAGCTGCTATCAGCATATCCTCCAATGGTTCTGTCTGCTTAGGTATCAACCTTGATAACCCCTCTGCATGACCAACTTTCTTAGGTGGTACGTACTCCATTTGAAAATTGTAGTTAAGAAGAATGGTACCCCATCTTTGGAGTCTATTCGCAGTGTGTTGTGGTAGTCCCTTTTTCGATCCGAATATTGTTAATAAGGGTTAGTGGTCTGTTTGGAACAGAAATTGTCTACCGTGCAGGAAACGATGAAATTTCTTTACCGCGAATATAATGCTTAGAGCCTCTTTTTCAATTTGAGAGTATTTTTTTTCGGCTGGTAGAAGTGTTCGGAATGCATGGCTATGGGTTTTAATTTTCAATCATCCATTTTGTGCAATATGCATGCTCCTATACCATAGTTGCTGGCATCGCTTGCAACTACAATATCACGCTTGGGATTATAATGTGCCAGAAACAAGTCAGACGTTAAGATATCTTTAATTTTCTGAAACGCTTCTTCGCACTCTTGCGTCCAGACCCATTTTTGGTCCTTCTTTAACAGTTCATTTAAGGGTGATCTTAGTTTATGCATGTTTGGTACGAACACATTGTAGTAATTCGCCAACTCTAAAAAACTTTTTAGAGACGCAATATTTTCTGGAGCAAGCATGTTCCGTATCGCCATTGCCCTATCTGGGTCTGGCCTTCTTCCTTGCTCATCGATGATTTGTCCTAAGTATTTTATTTTTTCCATGAAAAAAGTACATTTCTCATCTTTGATTTTAAACCCATAATCCTGGATTTTTTGGAATACTTGGTTTACATGAGTCTTGTGTTGTTCTTTGCTAACACTGTTTATCAACACATCGTCCAGGTACCCTACTGCGAAATTCATCCCATTTAACATCATGTCCATAATTTGTTGAAAAATCGCAAGGGCGACCTTTACTCCAAAAGGAAGTCGTTTAAATTTGTATAATCCCTTATGGGTATTGATACATAGCAGTTTTGAACACTCTTCATCGACAGGGATTTGAAGATAAGCGTCGCTGAGATCGATTTTAGAAAAATCTTTTCCTCCACTCAGTTTCGCAAATAGTTCTTCAGGGCTTGGAAGAGGGTAATGGTGATATTATAATGCCTTGTTCGAGCCTATGGAAAAGTCGGCACAAACCCGAATCAACTTGTTCTATTTCTTTACATAAACTGTAGGTGAAGTCCACTCACTGTGATCAATTTTTGAAATGACAGCCATGTTCTCGAGTCTTTCTAATTCACCGTCTAGTTGCTCTATAGCGGCGTATGGAACATTTCTTTTCTTTCTGCACACAGGTAGTTAATCTGTTTTAACTTCAAACTTTGCTACCGCTTTTGTACACCTTCCAAGACCGCCTGAAAATACGTCTGGAAAATGTTCTTTTAATTCCCTCTTGAGTTTTTCTGCCTCCACATTGGCAAAAGGAGCTTAAAGGCAGATCTCATAGGCTAGACTTTTCAATCAGATCAGTTCCAAAAAGGTTATTTGATTTTCGCATAACAAAAATGTTGGTTTTTACGGTCTTATTCTGGAAAGAAATATTCGTCAATAATTCCCCTTCGAAGGTTATTTTTTCACCACTGACGCTTCTCGCCGTTTTTTGTGATCTGATCATAGTGGGTCTCCCAAGCTTCTTCGACGTATGTACATTAATGATGGAAATGTCAGATACACTATCAAGCTGTAGTCTTACTTTTTTTTAAGCATTTTGACCTGTACATATTTCCGGATATTTTGTTCTTCAGGTTAAATTTTTGTCAGTTTAATGGCTGTCTTTCTACCAGATTTTTTTCTACAACGTGATGCCTTATGTCCTTTCTGGTAGCAGTTGTCACATTGTTGGAATATGTAGGGACACTCATTGTACCAATGGTTATCTCCACACCTCCAACACGGTCCAGGTGGATCTTTTCCATGTTTTTTTATCTAGTTATTCATTGAAGTCAATTTTTTCTTCTGATGGATTATTTTATTGTGCGACACTCCGTTTTCCTCTATGTCACGACTGTCCTGTTTCAACGCAACAAAACGTTCACAGTCTTCTGCTAAGTTTTCTATTGTTAGACATGGCTCATTTTCGAGTTTATTTAAAACACGACGTCTGATTTCAGAGTCTTTATTTAAGACCAGACCTTGCAAGAATATTAAACATTTAAAATTATCCGATGATAATTCCTCTAATTTAAAATCGTCGCAAAGTTTATTTACTATACTTGCATACGTAATGTAGTCGTCTTCCTCTCTTCTAATAACATTCATACACTTATATCTCCTGTGGAAAAGAGCAGTCTTTTTAGAAAACAGTTCTGTTAGTAAAGTAACTGCCTCCTGGAAGTTCAACTCACTGGTCTTTTTTGGAAGGATAAAATTCACGAACTTTTTATGTTCGGCAGCTCCTAATTTTCTTAGTAAAAATCTAACTTTTTTAGAGTCTGTCCATGTACTGCATCCGATACAAAAATATCCTCATATCTTCTATGGAAGTGAGAAAAAGTGACATCTTCTTCTGGATTATAATTGAACATTTCGATAGCGCTCCACACAGCCGTCTGGGAAGAATGCATTATGATTCTCGTTTGCTTTCGTTAACTGTGTTGCCTCCAGAAATTTTCTCTGTTCCTTTTGTGTTTTTATCAAGAGTTCTTTCGAAGTGTTTCTGCTGTTGTAGCAGATTTTCTTGGAATCTTTCTTCTCGTGTTGTCACCAGCTCTTTTTGTTTAGCATGCATTTTTCTTTGGGCTTGTTGCTGTTCCAACAACTCTCTTTTAAATTTCTCCTCAATTTCAACTTGTTTTCTTTGAAGTTCCATTTGGTGTTCAACTTGCTGTCTTTGTAACGCAACATTTTGTTCCGTTTGGAATTTAAGTAATTGAAAAAGAGAATCTTTGAATTCAGTGTCTATCATTCACGAATTCAAGTTATCCACCACACAATTTACACTTGTAAAAATAATCAGTTTTCCCCATAACGTGCTTAATATAATTAGTTTGTTCAACTAATACACAAAACAAGAAATATATCATTCCTTAATAAAAAAAATACAATCCCAGTTCTTTTGTTTGAAAAACAAAACTAAGAAAATGTTTTTAATATATATATATATATATATGTGTACGTAGTTTTACAAAACCAAGTCCGTCGCTATAATCCTTATAAGACTAGTTTTATGGGAAATCTTTTTAAACCCTTTTTATTTTGCAAAAAATGCGACTTGCTTATTTAACAGTTCTTTGTTAGAAGCACAAATGACTTACGCGAATATATTTTTTTACTGTCCGTCCTTTGCTCTCGACAATTCTGTGGTAGACCGTTTCAATAAACAGTCAATCCGGATTTTGCTCAGCAGGTATTTCTTTCATTTTGGGATCATCACTACTTAATCTTATACTATTATGGAATATGGGCATACTCATGTTATTGCCGGGTCGCGTTGTATAGAAGGATAAGTGTCATTGAAAGATATATTTTAAATAGATTGTCAAAATAGATTGCCAGAACAACGCTAGTTGTCAATTCAAAATGGTTGGAAACAACGTATGAAAGAAGAAGTTAATTTTATATTACCAAGATGTCGGGGCAAAAGGTATGTGTTTACATTTGAATAAAATACAACTATGCTGTAGTCGGTTAGGAAGCAACCTAGTGGTATTCTGTCCTACAAATTTAACGTGTACTCCAAATAGATATACATATGTGTATTCAAGACGAATACCCGTCTTTGAATTTGTAAAATTAATCGACTCATCAGAAAAGGTGCATATTAATGTCATGCCATCTTACGAATTTTAAGTAAATATATAATGAAACTAAACCGTTGCTCAATAATACGTATTCTAATGTTGAGTCAATACATAACATGACTTAATTTTAATGAACATGCATGCTACTTAACGTTAGATCTTTACTGGTCATACAGAGAAATTGAAATACATGGTGTATTTCATCAATGATAACTAATGATTAATTGAATTCTCGAGTGTGGGAGGTCGATTCCGCACTAGTTAACCTAAAACCCGCTTGAAAAACTTGACAGGGACTGACATTTATGGAATATTAATCAAGTGAGCAATAATACCTGTGTATGTAAATTTGAGAATATACAGATGTATATGAATGTTACCGATTGTTTGAACAATGGTGTTTAATTGCTGTCCAGAAGTAAATGTAAGTAAATATGTGCCCGTGTGTTAAGATCTAACCTCTAGCAGTAATGGCCTATATTTATAAGGATACACTAAATTAGTCTAAAAAGGAATCATGTAAATACAAATATAGCAACATTTAAATTAAAACATACACATATAAAACTCCTACACTGAAGACTGTTTAAGCATACAACACCGATATATGTAGGTAATAATAAGTTATATTTACTCCAAAAATATTATATATATATATATATATATATATATATATATATATGTGTGTGTGTGGGTGTGTGCGTGTGTGTGTATGCATACATGTGATGAATGAAGATAAACCTAATTACAACATCATTTACTACAATCTAAGAATTCAATATAAATAATATTTAGAAATAATTAATATATATATATATATATATATATATATATATATATATATATATATATATATATATGTGTATCTATAATAAAACGGCACCTTTATATTTACATAACAGAGTTCATTACATATCACAGAAAAAATCTAACACGTAAAAGAAAACATTGTTACATGAACATATTTCAAAAGTTCCCATTCATAAGTCGGTATGAAGTGTAATCAACGCGAAATATCTTATACTATTGAAGGTAATATATCAAATTAAAAACAGTGAGTGTGTATCATATACAACGAATGAAAAATACGAAAAAGGATCAACTATATATATATATATATATATATATATATATATATGTATATATATATATATATATATATATATACATCCAATGAAAATATGTCAGGATAGAACTGCAGAATATGTCAACCGTAGGAATTCAAGTTACAAAATAAATAATATATAAAAATAAATTTCTTATGATAAAAGGGTTTAACATAGTCTTAATAAATTAACAATATTTAACTTCATAAACAAAAGGAGCAAATTAATTAACATGTAGGTATATACACATTAACGTATACGAACAGATAAATATATACACACAGACACACACCCACACACACACACACATATATATATATATATATATATATATATATACATATATATATATATATATATATATATATATATATACATATATATATATATATATATATATAAAGAGAGAGATCTTGTCTTGGAAACTAAAAAAAATAAAATGAAAACAAAACTAAATTTATATGCATATCATAAAAAAGCTGACACCGATAGGAAATATATATATATATATATATATATATATATATATATATATATATATATATATATATATATATATATATATATATATATACTAGACTGAAAAATGCGGGCACATGTGGTTAACACCACAATTAGGTACTCTCTCTTTCTTTACTAAGTCTTTATTCGTCTCTTAGTTGGAGAACAGGGACTGATCGCAAGATCTCGCAAAACAATGTGGCCGAAGGATTTTGGCCAGCTTGACCACGCGAGATTTGAAATCAATAAAAGAACATGCGTCCCTTTTCTCTCTCTTTTTTACCCTAAGCGTTCTGAGACGAACGAACGCACACAAAGAACGCTTGCCGACAAACGACCCCCCCACCAGCTCGAACGAGCGGTGTGCGGGAGGAAGAGAAAGGTAACCCTTTTCAATTCAAGAATCTATCGTTAAATTTGACGAACATTCTACAATTTATCTTCAATCTAAACGAACTTTTATTTCTTCGCACATTCACAATTATACACACAAAAAGACATTCATCGCGCTCGCATATATATCGCTTATAAAATATTAAAAAAATACATTGTTTTGTTAATATAAATGCTTTCCTTTTTATTAACCATTATAAGAGTCCTATTCGTATATGTGTGTAGCTTCCTCATTCCTTCGCTTTCTTTAAGGTAAGTTTAAATAATATTTTCATCCTTTCTCTTAGGTTGTCTTAAACTGTTTTATTTAATCTACACGTAATCCGATGGTGGAGTCTGAACAGTGATATTACGTGCCGTTACAAAGGCATCTATCACACTTCCTATGGTTGGGGGATTCATTGTCGTAAAACGTGGTTAGTATCCATAATCCTTTGTTCTTACTTCGAATCTCCCGCCATAAATACAGACTTCTACTCCGGCCATACATGTGGCATAATATATTTAAACATAAACTTGACAAAGGACAGGACAAGTGAAATTAACTCTTAAAATGTTGAAGCTGGACTTGCGATTTCAAGAATTTAATGTACAATGAAATATCACATAATTATAAAGTTTCTAAAATAGCAGACATATGCAATGTTTTTTAGCTCGTTCTTTGACATTACTATTTTGATTAACATAAGAATCATATAAATCATAGTCAATAATGTGTATTACATCATACAGTAGATTATATACAAATCGTCAGCTCACTTAAGCAGAACATTGGATGACTGACAACTTAACAAGCAAGACTAACTTATTTTGCAAATTTTAAAAAACATGGTTGTCACTTGAAATGAATGCAGATATTACTACAATTAGTAAAAGTTAAATAAAAATAGAAGTGGGAAGAAAATGGTGCTGATAATTAGAGATAGTTAACAGTAAGGAAGAGAGGAATCTAAGTCAATTATGCTTAAGTTCATTTAATTTTATTTTTTCTTAAAAAAAAAAAAATATGTGCTTTGTATATCATGCACACGAATCAAAATGACCTTACATATTCAGTATGGATACTGCATCCCATAGACTGGGATTGTCTTGGCCTTCGGGGCTTGATTTACGCCGGTCTATGGGTCTGTCCTGTGCAGTACTAAGAGGTCCACCCTCCCAGGCTTCGCCTACCCCCTTTGGAGAGGAGTAAGTTTATTGCTTATTGCCTGAGGCGCCCCTACCGGTGAATGCCGACGGGGCTTTCCAGTCAATTTTTAAACCCCACTTTCCCTACCCGATCTTAGGTTACATCTTACTTGTGGGAGTAAGATAAAAACTGGCCTTGTCCCAAACTCCTGGAAAGGAGTCAATCAATACTCAAGGTAAAATGGTAAAGAGCAATTTCTCATGGATTCGTCACATATTGAATGATGATTTTGACTAATTAAACTTTATTTAATGAGTATTCTTTTTATGTAGCTAATTTTAGTCTACATTTAGTTCTTAAAATCTCAATTCCAGTTTCAATTTTTTAAGAGTTCATTTCTAATTGCCTTGCACTTTTACGGATTAATATTTCAGAATAGTAATACACATGATACCGCATATTACTAGTCTACTTCACTTTTAAGGTTTTGCTGTATAAGAATATACAATGTATGTTTTATTATGATTTAAAAACGGAACCAATACCAAACTCTCAAAGCACCTGATTTATCTTAGTTACTTTTAGTTGGCGGAAATATTAGTAAGTTTCCGAATAATATGAATAACTTTACATTTCTGAATTTCAAATAAGTTCAAACATATTTAAATTATTTCCGAATTAATTCAAATATTTAATGCATTTAGTATTGCCTCCAGTATGAAAATAATTTTCGAATTATAATTTTCAAAATAAAGTTAAATAAGATTGAAATATGTCGAATATTTGAATTTGAAATATTCAATACGTTCAGAAAAAAAACATTAATTCGCATGAGTTTCAGAATAATTAGATTTAATTTTAATTCGTGTGTTTCATATACGCTTAACAAATTGTAAATTATTATAAAACGAAATTAAAATAAATAATTTAGAGTTTCTGTTAAGTTTGAAAATTATTTAAAAATATAAGAAAAAATTCTATATTTAAAAAAATAATTCATAAAATTTCAGTACAGATTATTATATATATATACATTAGATAAGAAGTCAACATAATTTAAGGTAAGTTTAATTAGAAGATAATGTTTCTCATAAAATCAATACAATTTTTACAAACAACATATTATCATTAATTTAAAAAATCACCAAATGAGTGGTTATCAAATATTTGTCTCAGTAAACAGTTCTACTATACACATACACCAACTTATGAATTACATTATAAAGGTGCTTAATTTCTAAAACTCATTACACCAAACATGAGACCAGATACACATCAAGAAAATACATACGGACTTCAAAAACAAACAAAAAACAGCTATATAATAGGTACACCATATTAAGCAAAAATTGATAAAAATAAGATCTCACCATGATATTAAAGTGGGTATACGTTTACAAAATGTCATGCAAGCTATTTGATTGTATATCACACACACACACACACATATATATATATATATATATATATATATATATATATATATATATATATATATATATATATATATATATATGTGTGTGTGTATATATGTATATGTATATATATATATATATATATATATATATATATATATATATATATATATATATATACATATATATACATTATAAAGTAATGGGCACACATACGCACATATATATATATATATATATATATATATATATATATATATATATATATATACATATATATATATATATATATATATTTTATATATATATATATGCATATATATCTATACATATAGATATATTTATATATCAAGTTTGATTTAATAAAAAGAAAACATCTAGTATATTTCTTTTTTGATCACTTCTTCCTTAGAAACAACCTTACTAAAACCTAACAATGGCTTATATCAGTTTAAAAGCGCAGTGACACAATATGTATCTTAGAATACTACCTCCATGATTAGAACAGCATTATCTCACTGCCTAACATGCCACCTCACCTCTATTTAAATCTCTGTCTAGCAACATTTCACAGGACAACCCGTTTTCAAAACAGACTTCCGTAAAATACTAACTAAGTATACTTCCACCTGACTACTTCAAACTGTAGTATTGGCTTTTTCTATCGTCAAAACACTATGCATCCGACCGTATAAACCTGTTATACACCCCACACAGAACGCGGATAAAGACGGAGTCTTAAAATGTTTGACATCAGGGTTTATCGAACTTGTCATTATAAAGTTATCATTTTGAATGTGTACAAACATCATGACGTACACGGGGACGTTTCTTGCGACTAACGCTTTCAAGTGTGGTGAGTTCATGTACACACTGAGATAAGCATCATATCGGCTTATCAGCCAGTGTAAAATTTAATCAAGACAACAATAGACATGTGCTTAAATTTCTATTCAATAAAACATGCATTTATGAAAGCACGCTGGCTAAGTATATATATACAGGCTGATTCATAAGTCACTTAGCTATTTATTTTTTAATTTCTAAAGTTAAAAAATACGGTAATACAAAACAGAAAGTTTATTCAACAAATTCATTTATGGGAGTTTTAACTTACCGCAAATTTACAAAATGTCGACCTTCGTTCTGCATGCATAGCTCTATTCTTTTTTTGCCAGGAATTTACGACTCTTTGTAGCATATTTGATTGATTAATTTTAACAAACTCGGCAGTGATTTTTGATTTGAGGTCGTCATTGCCTTTCAACAAGTTTGGGAGATTCATCAAATTTAGCCATATGAATAACAATAAACATTCGCTCTTTAATTATAAATGACATACTGCCTGAAGCAAAGCACATATGATGGTTTACACAAATTTAAATTAATAAAAATAAATATATATAGAAACAAATATATAAACGAACAAATAAAAAAGAACAAATAGCAGTAATTAGAGAGTAAGGTAACACTCATCAAAAGTTCATAGTATGCTTGTGCTTCATATGGTCAGCATTTTAAATAGCTAAGTTACTTATGAATAACCCTGTATATATATATATATATATATATATATATATATATATATATATATATATATATATATATATATATACTATTTGTGGCACCCCTCCCAATCGAGGTTCGCCAATGTAGTGAGTATAATTGTCATAACACCAAGGCACGTTCCTTCTGCTATCGTGCACTAATGGCGTCAGCTTCCTTAAATATGTTTACTGTCTCGCTGATTTATCGGGTGGTTTATTGTGCTCGTCGGAATCTAAGTAAAAGCATGGCAATGGTTCCGAAGTTCGAGTCCTGCCACCAGTGTTTATAATAATTTCTACACTGATAATTCCCTTAAGGATTACACGTATACATATCTATATAAAATCACTATTTTTTAATGGTGTATATATATATATATATATATATATATATATATGTATATGAGTGACGATAAAAGCCGTTTTTATAATGCGTGAGGAATTTATTTCTTTTTTCTTTTTTCCAATTCATTTCGGAGGAAATCTCCATCATCCGATATATATTTTTTTTATTTTATAAAATAAACAAACTTTTACTTTTGTATGGTGTGACGTTATCCGCTAAGTTGTAATAATCGGTTTTGAGAAGAACGGAAATAACAGGGCATGCCGGGAGGTTAATTCTTTTAGATATTGTTCGTTCTATTTTTTAAAAAAATGTTATAAGCATTGAATGAAAAGTGAGATAAGTGACGATAAAAGCCCTTATTACAATTCGTGACAAATTTATTTCTGTTTTCTTTATTCCCAATTAATTTCGGAGGAAGCCTTCATCATCAGAGATATTTTTTTTTCTTATAAAATAAAAACACTATTACTTTTGTTTATAGGTAAGACTTCATTGGGTTGGTGTTACGTTACCCGCTAAGTTGTAATAGGCAGTTTTGAGAAGAACGGATATGACAGGGCATGTCGGGAGGTTAATTCTTTTAGATATTGGTCGTTCTTTGTTTTTATAAGGATTGAATGAAAAGTAATATAAGTGATGATAAAAGCCCTTTTTACAAAACCGCCTATTACAACATAGCGGATAACGTCAAACAAACCCAATGACGTCTTACCTATAAACAAAAGTAAAAGTTTGTTTATTTTATAAAAAAATTAATATATGATGATGAAGGTTTCCTCCGAAGTTAATTGGAAAAAAAGAAAAAAGAAATAAATTTGTCACGCATTGTAACAACGAACAATATATATATATATATATATATATATATATATATATATATATATATATATATATATATATATATATATATATAAGAAATGAAAATAAAATACCAATATTATTTGTATATTTATGGACGTTTGATATTTATTTCAAAACTTTCTCAATATGATTAATTCATCTTCAAATAAAAAGAAAACATTGATGAATATATCAAACATTGTATTTGTTCCTTTTTTCATCTTCTGTCATTTTCGGAACACTATTTACATAGGTTTTCGTATATATATATATGTATGTATATATATATATATATATATATATATATATATATATATATATATATATATATATGCGTGTGTGTTTCTTATCAATTGTCCACTTGCATGTTTAATAAAACATATAGAACTAAATATGATAAGTGATTAAAGACAATTTTATTTGCATATAGCTGCTATATATTCAGTAATTTTTGTGCACATTCGAAAAGAATTAGACATCGTGTTTAATATAACGTTAATATAACGGATGTAAAAAGACCGAAATTTGATAGGCTTAGTTTTCTTCGTAAAATGCTTGTTACAAACAAAGTTGACGTTTTAGTGTTTCTCTTTATTTAAATGTATTTAAACGTATATATAATAATTACTGTACACACATATTTCCGTTTCGATATATAAACCATCAAATATTTAATGCTGTAAGTATATTTTAAAGTACACCTTATAATCGGAATACGGTATAAATGAAGGCCTGTCATGAAATATATCAGATTTATAAAATAATTTCTCCCAAATGGCGTCTAAGTACAATCTAATTGACAGTCGGAAGAATTTATTTTGAAAAAAAAGAAGCAAAACAGTATAAGAAAGAAGCAAAAGGATACGACTCAGAATCTAAAAAAAAACAGAAAAACACGTAAAAAAATAACTTGCAGGCAGATGTTGATTAAACTGTCTATATAGTTTATCTTTTAGAGCAAAATCTATTTTGAAAGATAACTTCAAGTTTTGTCTCATCTATCATTTATTTTTTTTTCTTGTTAGGAAGAATATTTTTTTCTCATTTTTTTGTCTTTTTTAGATTCCTACGCATTTTTATCTCAAGTGAAATCTCTCTTTCTCAGTCGCTTTTTATTTTTTGCATTTTTGTATTTAATGTACATTCTAGAAGATAGTTGCGTACAGGTACATTGTGTATGCATGCATAACCATGTGAAAACAAAATCGATCTTTAAAACGCAATTGCTTCGAACCTGAACCCGATCAAGTCTTATATAATTGAATGGTTTATTTCTCCTGAAATTGTACATATAAAACTCACTTCATATACTAGATTCGCGTATGGTGGTCTTCAGTGATGCACTATCCTCATTGTTGATTGTAAGTTCTTCATTATAAAGGCTCAGACAGTGACCCCCCACTTGACTCCGTGCGCGTCAGACCGCCTTTTATCGAAGTTAAATACGCACATTGACATTTATTAAAGTAACACTCTTCAATCGTTCTTATTGAGACACATCTCTAAACACCAGTATATGAGAATAGGTTTCTATATAATGGTACTCTTATTTACCATCTTTCAATTTATTCCACCTGCGTTATCATTTGGCTAAAGGGTTTTTTCAATAGAACTGTCTTATTATACCTATTGTTACTTTTGAACAAATCGAATAGCTGAGCAGGTTTATGTACTTAGTTTTATTTACACCCATTAATACTAATATCTAATCAATTCCTTATTTATACTTTCCTAAGTAATTCTTATGTACTAGTAATTTTAGGCTTCAAATGTTCGCACTCTAGTCGCATGTTTCCCAGACCTGTAGTATAGATTAGTGAGAACATTTAGATGCCTCATTTTACGTATTTCAATCTAATACTTATCAATGATATATTTATGTATATATATATATATATATATATATACATATATATATATATATATATATATTCAAATTTATATCATAGCCAACGTTTTTAAAGTCGTAATCCTATATTTCACAGAATGTATTTTCTTATTTAGCATACACTTTTTTGGCATACACCAAGATATATGCAAATGTTCCTATCCATGAATGTTTTGGTGGGTTTATCCCAGTGCTAATTCTATCAAAAACAATGAACAACACAAAGAAATAACGCCCATAAAACACAGTCAGTATTCATTACCAAGTAATTGCTTCTTCAATGAAACTAGTCGTAAAATATAGGCATGTAATATGTTTCACTATTAATATATTAATCGTTCCACATCCTCTAATAGTTTGCTTCAGACCTCCGGACTGATTTGTCAAATAAGCTTAGTTTGTGTTTTTTTTATATATTTTAAATTTATTTTACAGGTTATTTTCATCGATTTCCCCTAATATATTGTTTTCTTTTAAATGTAAGATACATATTCGTAAACTAAGTAACTTCCGTTTTTTTTCGAGTACCCCGGAAGTGGAGTAACGTTTCAATGTATACTCTTCTATTGTAAACGTCATTAAGCATACCCAGTGTTCAAATATGGATCTTAAATGTAAAAACGTTAATATATAAGAGAAAGTCAATGACAATTACCTGAAGACTACATGGCACTTTAACAAAACATGCAAGGAAGGTTAGTAGCTAAATATAAATCTTTATTCATGAGATGATGCACCAAGTTATTAGACTATAAGGAACGATTAAAATATTAACAGTGAACAATAATAGATGCCTACATGTTATGACTCGTTCTATTAGAGAAAAATACTTGATAATGAATACTGACTGCAATTTATTGACATTATTTCCCTTTGTATTACATTGTGTTCATAGAATTAGGAAGATTACATCATGAAATAAATGCACAAGGACAGTTACATATATACCGGTGTACGCCTAAACTATTATATGGTAAATGAGAAAATGCATTCTGTAAAATATGGAAATCGTTCGTTATACACATTGAGTATGTTATAAAATAAGAAATACATATTATATACAACATAGTTCCAGCCATACACGATTAAGCTATAACGATTCCTTTATGGTATAAATGTACATATGAACATAGAACACTTCAAATATATAGAGAACCACAACCATACTCACCCACACACACACATATATATATATATATATATATATATATATATATATATATATATATATATATATATATATATATCAGAATGATGAAGTAAAAACCAGCAGAACCGAATTAAATGTGTGATACATTTTCAGTTAGAGAACACAATTGAAAGAAAAATGTCAACGTTATTGTGATTGCTTGAAGATCTCAACCTCATTATTAAAAATATGTTGTCTACACATGTTAGGTCGAGAATTGTTAATAACAAACGCCTCGATAATATTGAGATGATAGTTCGACCTAGCACTGTGTAAAACAGAAATCCACCCATCGGAATACTGGTCAGAACAACTATTTGTTCCAACCAGGTAATTAGCGATGACAGACTCATGAGGTTGGACACTTTTTTGTAAACGATTATCACGAGGTATGTGTAGGGGTATTCTTTATTTATTTTTCAAACGTAGCTAACTTCACACTGACACATCAATGTATAAACATCATTATTCTTTTGAATAGTTGCAAAAACATCCTAACGAAAAGAAGAGAAAAGTGTTCGAGTCGTGTAAACTACTCTCAACATGGTCGCTGGGAAACAGCGTTCAGTAGAAGAAGTAATCATTTTGAAAATGTCAAGGCCGTCAGAAGATTATCATGGGAGTTTCAAATACATTGGGCATCGTGCCAGGCCAATACTTTTTCTATTATTTAATATAGCAGCTAAGCGTGCAATACTGCGTTTTATGATATTGATGGTATATCCAATGGCAATGAAAAGTATAGGTAATCTTACCAAGTTCATCATCAGGTCAGGTTGGGGAACAAATCAAACGTGCCCGGAGAGAAAGAGTACCAATAGAATTTATTTGTTCTTGATTTACGGGCGAAGGAAAATAAATTTAGATAACAACCTGTAAAGGTTGTTTCTTGTACACAGAGGTTTTAAACGTAAAACCTACTGTATACACTAAACCATCAAGGAATGAGAAAGAACCGCATCTTCGACCTCCATAGTTAATTGCAACAATGGGTGCAAGTAACAAAGAGAATGAATAAACTGTTCAGAATCACTCCGTGAGAGAAAGCTAGCAAAAGTGTTAAAAACGAAACGTGTGTAAACAGCCAGCAAGGTAATTTTGCAAAATACTTGTTTTCTTCTAAAAAATCCAACAAAAATGTTGGCTGATAATATACCAAAAGGACAACCCATAGATATACAATTAATTTGCCGATATATTATATTGTTAAAACTGAGTACTACCTAATAAGTATCAGGCTCCAAAAGTTCAAAAACAAATTGTTCAAGAAATTGTGGAGATGTTAAGGAGCTACGGTAAAGATACTCTGCACGTATACCAATGGTGTTATTGAATGATACATTGGTAAACATTCTATTAATGCCCAAAGAAGGAAACAACTCAGTATCATTTGAGAGAGATAATTTCAAAGGATACCAAGTGCTTAGCTTCAAAGACACGAAAAGAAGAATAAATTAAAGCGCCTTCACGATCATATTTTTACTAATGTGAATATCATCATCAAGACACATATTGGGTATATATAAGAAAATACTAAAATAAAAATGCGTGCGAGTTATACAGAATGATAATTCATTAAATATTTCAAATTCTAAAATACGTATGCAGGTTAATCATAGCCACATATATGTGTACATATTAGTAGATAAGTATGTATTTGCTATTTCAAAATATGTTATAGGATACTTGAATTTAATAAACAAAATAAGGGGTATATGGATGTGGTACTGATGAATAAAAACATATCTGAATTGATTATGGTTGATTAAAATTCAGCATACCGAAAACATCATCATTTCCTACACATGTTGCCACAAAGTGTTATTACTGATCATTCACTGAACAAAACAATACTGTTAAAAATATGTATGCTTGTCTGAGAACCGTTTACATTTGATTCGTCGCTGATCACGAACATATATGTTGTACTTTTATACAAAATTAATAAAATATCATCGTAATAATGTCGTCCACATTTCTTGTAGAGTGAATCTTTTCGAAAATATTAATTATAGATAACAATATTATCATTGTTATATTTGTCCACAATTCATAATATATCGTCGTAATAATTTCGTCCGCATTTCTTGTTTAGGAAACGTTTTCTAAAATAGTAATTATTGATATAAATATTATCGTCTTTATACTTATGTAAAAAATAACTTCATCAGAAATTAAGAATTCCGTTGTAAATGGCCTGCCAACATTATCATATAAGTAATTAACTGCTACTTTTAATAAACATATTGAAATCCAGTGTAGAGGCACAACACACGCTAATTGGGAATGGAGGATGATCCCTAAACTTCTGTATAAAAATGTTGCATGTCTAGCCTGTTGAGACGACAAGGGGTGTTCTTCTTGTTCAATTTCCCATTAATATAGTAGTTCTTTGCCATAGTTCTTTAGATTTAGTCACTTAATCCTTGCTTAGAGATGTCTAAATAAGTGTCCACTTATTTGGTATGAAGCAATTCATTGTCGCATTCCAATGTACAAAATGTATTTAACTGTTATTTTCCATACTTGTTATGACTTTGATTCAGCTTTATCGAATTCCGCTTTCGCCGTATTCTAATATGATCAACTGTCTAAAATATTCGTCCTAGTTAATGTAGTTGAAGTGAAATGTTATCTCACCATGGTTAAACAATTACTGGATTCTCCACATTCTGTATATAAGAATTCAATCAGCCTGTTTCCATGTTTTCATAGAGAAAATGGACATATCGTTACGGATGTAGTGGGTTAGTCATAGTAATGTCATTCCTAGATTTTAAATACGGTTCTGGCGTTTTTCTTTTGTAGTTTTATAAATAGTCGTGGGTCTATAACAACAACTGGCCGACCTATATTTTCCTTTCATATCTGCTATATAATTTATTTTGAAAAAGCAATTGTATTCTTTTGAAGTGCTATTTTTTATTTTCTCTTACATATATATTTGTTTAATGGTGTAAGGGTCTATTATAGTCACATATGTAGGTAACAGATTCGTAAACTTATAGTATCACTTATCGATTTACTTACTAAATCATACGCTTTATTTTGAGGTTTAGGTTATTCATCAGAAGTCGCATGAATAGTATCATTCGACTTCTTCTTCTTCTTCTTCTTTCCTCCTTTTTTTCCTTTTTCCTTTGCTTCTTCTTCTTCTTCTTCTTTTTCGCCTGTGTCATATCTTTCGTCGTTCTTTTTATATTTTACTCAATAAGTCTTAGTGAAATATCATCCAGTAAAAATCAAGAGTTTTCTGTGGAGTCAAAGTTACAAGTTGACTCACATTTTAGTATACTACACTTTTTCCGATCACCATTGAACCCCCTTTAATTCACATTTGTTCATCAGTGACGGATATATGTTATTACTCGGTTGTCTTCCCTTACATTATAGGTACAAAATTATTCCTCAAGATTAATATACATGTATTATCGTTGAAGTTGAGGTCTCAATGCCCTTTATTTCTTTTTCTCTTCTTTAAGATTAAAAAGAATCAATATTTTATTTTTCACATTTTTTGTCAACTTATTTGTAGTTTGTCAGTGCCAGAATACAACACTCAATGTCAAACCGCCATCTTGTAAATATCTCCAACGAGCATGTAAACCGGTATTTTGAAATGTGCCCCGTGTTAACAGAGAGAAACAACTATGATATTTTGTCTTATTAACTTATATTAAACATTGAATATAACGGTTTTATGATGAATCGTTTTAAAAAAATGTAATGCAGTATTTTTTTAGTATTTCTCTAAAATTAATGAAGAAAAATACCTAGATATTTCCTATAACAATAATAATAATAATAATAATAATAATAATAATAATAATAATAATAATAATAATAATAATAATAATAATAACACATATTTATTTAAAATATTTTCAAATACAAAATATATCCAAATGTTAGTGGGAACGTCGACTTACCTATAAGATACTCTTCCACATAACTCCCTAATTTAATTATTCTCAATATTAATAACTAAAGAAAGAAAAAAAGACCGCAGTAACATAACAAAATAATAGCAATGAATATACTACAACATGCGGAAATTGTGTTTATATATTCGCAAAATGTTTTGTTGATAGGTATGATGCTTTCATCAGTGTAGTATTACGAAGGATATCAATCCTCGTTTTAGAAGTGTTATTTTTCTTCAAATTATTATAGAAATTAGTAGCAGTAGTGGTAGTAGTAGTATCGTTAGTACCACTACTACTAATACTACTACTACTAATACTACTACAACTGGTAGTAGTAGTAGTAGTAGTAGTAGTAGTAGTAGTAGTAGAGGTAGTAATACTACAGGTGAATATTGATCTACCCCACTCCAGGAGTTAAGCACAAGGCCAGTTTTTATCTTACTCCCACAAGTAAGATGTGACCCTAGGTCGGGTCGGGAAAGTAGGGTTTAAAAATTGCCTGGGTACTCCGTCGGCATTCCCCGGTAGGAGCGCCTCAGACAGTAAGCAATAAACTTACTTCTCCCCAAAGAGGGGAGGTGAAGCCTGGGAGGGTGGACTTCCTAGAAGTGCACAGGACAGACCCATAGACCGGCGTAAATCAAGCTCCGAATGCCAAGACAATACTAGTCTATAGAGTGCAGTATCAATCGGAACAGATACTACACTTTGATCTTAGCCAAAAGTTTACTATTGGCAGTATCATAACTCTCGCTTCCCTTATTTTGCCCATTAGTCGTTACATTCCAAGAGTCATGTGTCTGACACGTGGGAAAAATGCTGTTTTGTGGGACGTATTTCATTGATCAAACACTTACCGTTAGCTAGTTGTTTACCTTAAAGTTGTATTGTATGTTTGATCTTCACATCAAGTGGCTTAATGTCTTGTCTGGAGCGATTTCCATAAAAAAATAAAAATAACCGTAGTTTCAGAAGTATCAGTAGTATTATTATAATTTACTGATATTGGAATTTGTTTGGGTTAGAGTTTAGAAGCGCACATTTGGCGTGTGGCATACCTGGTGTGAATTATGTTGCACTTACTGTATCTCTTTCACTCACACTATTGGGTACGTTATGGACACACATATACTTCGTCCTGTTATGGATTTGATGAAGTACAGTATACTCTCATTTTTCGGGCAACTAGTGCAGAAAGAGGAAATATTTCATAATAATCTTAGTATTTTTCTGCTTATCCCGGCATTTGTTCGTGTTATCTCATTTCTACTAAATTCGAGTATTGTAGGTTATTCAGAGGTGTGGTAAGAGATTACCCATCTATCGTTAACGCTATACTCCCTACACAGTCACCGTTACAGGGCGTATCTAATGATTCTCAATCAATGTAGGTTATTTACAGGTGTGCTGAGAGATGGGGTGGTACAAGTATCTAAATGTTATGGATATTGGTTATTCAGACGTGTAATAATGGGGTGTGATAAGAGTATCACCTTATTCTCAATTACTCTTGGTTATTTAGAGGTGGAGTGAGTGAAGTGTGATAAGCATATTATGTTGTTCTTAATTAATGGCGGTTATTTAGAGGTATGGATAAAAGGTTGCGTCTCTATCGTGTAACGATGCCATCTCTACTCATGGCCAGTTACAGGGCGTATCCAATCTTTTTTAATATTAACAGAGGAAAACGTGCACTAAGCATTTCTTATTATTTTATATTTCTTTAGATGTTCATGATCGGTCATCATCAGCGGTTTATCGCTTATAAAAAAAGGAATACCCTGGAATATTAATTTTCCTGAGATTCTAAGCAGCTTTTGCTATTTTTAAAATTATAACTGCAACTTAATAAGAGTACTCGAACCAGTACTATATTAGTGATGTGTTGCTGGTCACAACCTGTAAATAACACTAGGATTTTATTAAAAATTAACTTCACGAATATTTGTGAATGTTTCTGTGCATCTATAGTCGATCTGTATATAGTGCTAGTTGTTTGTGTCTCCGCATGATCCCAAAGTGTTATTCACCTCTTTCTGTTTTTCCAAGTGAGTTCATGTCCGCGAACGGTTATATTAACATCACTCCATATAATTCTAATCTACTAAAAAGCTAAAGCTCGTTTTATACGCGTGCGTTTTTCCTGCTTCTATTTCATTTCAACTTTTTAGTAGTTGATCACTGCTACAGGGTTATGCGGTTCCAGCGTAGTCGTTATCTCACTGACGCGAATTGTATGATTTGTAACATTTCTTTTATTACGATGTTTTTTTATCGTCTTGCAGGTTGTTTTAGAACTGTTATTAAAACAATGTATTGTATTACAGTATGTATATCCTATTTTACCTAATGCCTTTTCTCTCTTGCAGACTATATTTCAGATTCACTATATGATAGGTGTTTTATTCCTCTTGACTATTATAATATCCGATCTTTTTTCTTGGATGAAGTATTATGTCCGTATATCAATAGTTCAACAGTGGTGTGCATATTCTCGTGAAATGCGTGCCTACTTTTCTATCTGTACCATATAGAAGTCTGCTAAAATCTAGTCAGGGCACGCGATTCCCAAAATAATAATGTCCGATACTAGCGACGTCTATTTTCATATTGTTTATTGGCAGACGGAAACACTTTCATTAGTGGGTTTTAACTTTTCTACTTTGTGACCGTATCTTACTATCGCGGCTTTTAATTCATGTTATTATGATCGCTTTCATAAAAGATGTCGTTGCTTTTTTTAATTATCCAGTTAAAAGACATGCACGGTTTTGAAGGTTCCCAATTTATCTATGTCTTATCAGTAGCATATTAGTGTCTTATCCACCCATTGTTCGCTTTCTGTAAACTGATTGATGATTTCCGCTTTTGTTCACAATATTTCCATTTTGTGTCTCGAAATAGTCTAGTACGTCCATTCACTAGTTTACTCAATCTACAAATTTTTTAACAAAATATGTACTCTCTTTTATCTTAGGAATGAAGTCCATATTTTCCAGGTATAGTATTTTCTGCATATACATGTGTTTCCAGGGGAAGTTCTATCCTTTAATTTAATTTAATGTAATTTCATGGACTGCTCTTGTTCTTAGATATTCCGTTTTAATATGTTTTTGTTTCCGTTAATTTTACGATATTCGCTTTTAGAGCACTCATGTTTTAATAATTGAGGCGTTCACTGAGTGCTTTTATCACTCCTCATGGTGTTACTTCTACATTGCTCGATTTTCTTTCATATTGCCATCTTTAGTGGTGTACATTTTCTCAATTCCGAATTTAAATTTTACACTCTCGCTAAATAATTTAGAATGTATTAGTGTTTTTTTTTTATAATTAGAAAATGTATTCAGTAAGGTTCAAACATCCATATAACTAAGTTTATTTATTATTCATATATATCTTACATTGCACATTATGTGTGTTGCTAAATAGCATCCGAATGATGAGAACAATATGTGAAATATGTATTCTGCTTGGATAATATATATATATATATCTGTCTTAATATTTACAACCAAGTGGTGTGATATAGCCGGCACATTGTATTACTTATATTTCCTTACGTTCTACATATGTATATTATTAAGCAACTTTACATTTTCCTGTCCTTCTTGTTCTCACCCTTTAATCAATAATAAGTCAAATTATTCAATTCTGAATTAAATTCTTATATACCGACTAAAAATGTTAGTAGCGTGTATCATTGTTTCCAACACTTTTTATTTCTGATAAAATAATTTAAGACCACGTATATACATTGAGTTCATTTGTTATTCCTATGTCTCAGTCGATCTGTATCCGCTACTGCACTTGATTTATATGAGATTGAAACGTATCATAGTTATACAAGCAGGCAGTTGAGATACAGTCTTCCGGAAAATGCCAGTAATATTCGTATTCTATCAGTTGTCCTCTGACTGCCCTTCTTAATATACATGTTTTCACTGCTTATTGTGGGTTTCTTCATATTAATTTGGCACACAAGTCATTATCAGTGAGTGTTCATTGATACTTTCTACTGATGTTTCATTGATATCTGAGTGACAACTAGTATTATAAGATGTCCAGTACTTAACGCCTTTCTCGATAAACATCATGCAACACATTGAATTTACCATACATTCGTTAATTATGTGTTGGCTGACAACGGCTACTAAACAGTTCGAGAGTTTGAGTGACTATACACATCTTTAATGACCAAGCACTTATTGCAATCTGCTCGTAGAGTTCTTGTTGCCCCCCTCGATCTATTTATCCTCCCATCTGCTTATTTCACAACATGTTTGCCTCATGCGAATCGACTCTGTGCCGTCGTCTTGTGTATTATTATTATTATTATTATTATTATTATTATTATTATTATTATTATTATTATTATTATTACTAGTAGTAGTAGTAGAAGAAGAAGATGTAGTAGTAGGAGTAGTATTTGTAATTGTAGCAATAGTAATAGTAGTAGTAGTAGTAGTTGAAGAAGAAGTAGTATTGGTTGCTTATCTACTTAGTATATAGTAATACTCTAATCTCTTGTCTCGAATAAAATCGTGTTGCAAGTGTCTTTCTTGGAATCTTATTGATATAATATCTATCAATATTTTCCCAATTTTCGATCACCATTGTAACTAAATATAATACTTGTAACATTCGCTTATCAGTAATCCATCACTTATAAAAGCATGTATTTTTTTCTGAGTGAGAAAAAACCTCCTGCATATATGTTTAATTTTATTAATATAAGGTGTTTTAGCAGAATTAGTATAACTATTCAATGATAACCACAACATACAACCGTGTAAAATGTTAATTTAAGTTTACCTTCTTGTAGTAAGAGATGAAAATGCTTGCAACTGCCATTATCTCCATTGTTTCGAGACAATGACATCCGGCCGATTATCTCTACTTATATCGATCACTTTCTTGGAACTTGGAATTTACAATTGGATCAGACGTGCTCACGAAACTGGCAGTATATATAAATATGGACAAGCGACTGTCAGAACAAGTGTTGTCTGCGCTAAGCCTACAGTCTACACAGAACACGTCTCATTGATTTCGTGTACCAGAAGAAAGCAATAGAACGACCATGTCACTACACAATCAATTCACTCACAACGAATTCTCCAGACGCCCTCATTTCTTTCGTTTCTCCCTAAACAAAATCAACTTCACAGAAAGAAGTATATGACAAGTAGGTTTACAGAATTATTGAACGGGTTCTATAAGCGAGTGTGTCAAGTAAGGAAGAATCGCTGTATATTCATAGTAATTAACAAACGAACAGCTTGTATATACACTTAAAGAAAGCAAATAGCGTTGTTTAATATTTTCTTAAAAGTATAAATAGTGTATATACTATATCAAGTGTCACTATAATTAGTTTTATATATATCTTTCGATGTATATATACATATTTATGTATATATATATATATATATTATATATATATATATATATATATATTAATATATATATATATATATATATATATATATATATATATATATATATATATATATACATATACATGTCGAGTTCATTTTATATCCCAATAACCATGTTTTTTTTAATTATTACACATTTACAAAATTTCTGTTAGTTTCATGTTTACGGTCCGTTTCATTTGCAGTGAGAAAAACAACATTCTTTATGTAAATGTCGTCTCTGCATTACTACAAAATCATCAGAAAAAATCACAAACAGTAAATAGTTATTTGATTAAAATGTCTTTACAAAACCTACACTATACAGTGGTTCGTTTTGGGCGAAACAAAATTTTAAAAAACAAAGAAATAAGCGATGCTAATACCTATATTGTCATAAATATATATATATATATATATATATATATATATGTATGTATATATATATATATATATATATATATATATATATATATATGTATACACTATTATATAGAATCATCTCATTAAACCATATTAATTTCCATTTACCAATAACCTAATGCTATTTATATATCAGCATCGTAAATAAACTATGATATAAATACATAATTACCAACTTACTTCGCACTATAAATCTAGTCGGGGTCTCATTTGTAGTGTCCCGGACATCAGTGACTAGTCGCTATAGAAACAACCTTATTTACCTGGTTCAGAGTTAGTGTGTAATGCTGTATACAGTTCAGGATATCATTTTAGACAGGTCTTGATTCATTTTCTAAACATAACGATGGTTGATGCGGGATATACTAACTTGGGGTGAAAAGTGTATGTACTAACTTCATAAAAATTCAGATGTATCCGATGTTTGTGAAATATATATATATATATATATATATATAAATATATAAATATATATATATATATATTAGTACAGACAACTAGTACAATGGTTGTACCGTCGGTTTCAAGCGCAGAAGGACTTAGCCATCCGGCTCTCTTCAGTTTTTGTTGTCATCTAAGAGAGCCGGATGTTTAAGTCATGTTGTGCTTGAAACCGACGGTACGAATGATGTACTAATTTTATGTACCAAAATAAATCAATATCACGCTCTTAATTTAAACTTTTAACTTTGATTCTCAACTAATCAGGCACTCTGCTACGATTTTTCCTGCTATATTACAAAGAAGTTATATATATATATATATATATATATATATATATATATATATATATATAAATTTGGCATATGTGAATGACCAAATCCTAAATGCATACCCGAGTTTTAAGATGTTGAAACATAGCTAATATGGGTCGTAATGTGTGCTATATATCATCTTATTTTGTTACATGCAAACAATATATTTATATAGCGATCTCTAATATAGGGACGTTCTATTTCATGATCTATAAGGTTAATAATTATTGCTATGAGTTTTAAATTGTAAATCTTACAGAAATCAACTACATTATCAAACTTACTATTACCAGGATTTATGTTATTCTAATGTACACTTTCTTTATCATATATTGTATTCGGTTTTCCAGAAAGTAATATTATTTAAAAGTTAAATTATAAGTGAGTTTAAAAATTACAATAGTCTCAGTAATACTATATAGGTCCCCCGATTCATAAAATCGGGGGAATTATGTTTTGAGGCATGTTCGTCGGATTTTTCTCCGCAACCATCCATTGAATTTATTTGAAATTTTGCATGAAGTTGTAACTTTGGTCAGGTTAGAAAGTGACATTTTACTGATTTCTGAAAACATTCTGGCGGTCAAAAAGCCTCGAAATAGCAAAAATGACATATTTTGCCCTATAACTCTTCATTTATCCATTCAATTTCTCTGAAACTTGGCCAAAATGTGGAGGCAATTGTTCCTAATAGAAAATAAGTATCGCTGACCTTGGAACAACTCTGGTCCGTGCCCCCAGGGGGTTAAAAAACCCCAAAATGGCAAAAATGACCCTTTTCTCTCATAACGTTTGATTCATCTATTCAATTCTTCTGACACTTGGCTAAAGGGTAGAGGCAATTGTTCTGGATATAAAATGAGCATCCTTGACCTCATTTCTGGTTCGCGCCCCCAGGGGGTCAAAGGGGGGGGGGGGTCAAACGGGGGGGTCAAACGGGGGGGGGGGTCAAAAATGCCCCAAATTGCCCAAATTTATTGCATTTTACACTCGCCACATCGAGTCACACACAGAGGGGGACCACGCACGCGCGGCTTGTTTAATAACATTATGTGCATATATAACTCCTTTCTACAGAAGTATTCATAGAACCTGGTGTATAGTGATATATCTCCAATCATGTAATTGTAAATTTTCACACACACATGCGCATTATATATTGAGAAGAACCATTGTAAAACAACTGTGCATTTGTAAGTTTAAACCTATAAATATTTTTCAATCGCACATACTGATTATAGTAAACACTCAGGAATACATTTAAAATGGCTCTCAAATAAAAAAAATTACAACGATTAAACATGGTCCGTTTTTGTATGATACAAAATGAACAATAAAATACTAGTGTGAACCGTACATGACCTGCACATAAACCAATATTGTTCTCGAGGTGTTTCTCGAAAATATTATAAATATTATGTCTGCTATTCTTCACTTAGTAAATTCATACATTACATTTAAACAATACTATCGTTACATTACTAAAAAAGGCCTCTTTGCAGAAATGCCCTTTTTGTTAGAGAGATGGAGGTGTCTGCATACCAA
Source organism: Sepiola atlantica (assembly GCA_963556195.1). Taxonomy (NCBI): domain Eukaryota; kingdom Metazoa; phylum Mollusca; class Cephalopoda; order Sepiida; family Sepiolidae; genus Sepiola; species Sepiola atlantica. The sequence continues at coordinate 171,199,216 of OY744515.1, read as the reverse complement.
CACTGAAAGTAAAGTAACATTGTGCTATAAATAAATTAACTCGCTTATATTTTTTTTTAATTTCTGATGAGATACGAAGACAATCAACACTGTCAAATGTCGTCTCTTGCCTTACGTTATTGATAGGTCGCGTCGAACTCATTCACAAATGAAAGCCCATTAAGAATCAGTCAATAAATCAATTCCCCTTATAGGAGAATACAATGGCTGGGAATCCCTCCTATTATCTTTGAAAATTGTGAGAATTCTACATAACACGACATTTCGTTATTTCGTTGAATTATAACAGCAACTCTGCCAGATTGCCTGTATAATAAGATGAAACAATAGAGCCTGAAAAAAGTCAAGTTCGCTTGAATATGTTCCACTTGCAAGGAAGCTCGTTTTTCTCAGATTAGACCGACTTATGCGAAGGATAATACACATGTGTTTTTCTAATATGAACGGTTATGTATTTAGAGCAGATGTTCTGCGAATATTTCCGCTATTTTAAATTATAAAAATGCAGACTAAGAAATATTTAAGTGTAATTGCACTCCCCTTCAATTATATTTAGCTATCGTCTGCTTATTTTGGCTCGCTTCGGGAATATCCAACATTTTACGTAAAACGCCGGAAAGCACCGACGCCGGGGGACTTTAGGTGTGAGTCCTACTGTAAGAAAAGTACAAGAAATTATAAAGAACGAACACGCCATCTAAAGAAAATAAAAACAGAGGAACCCATCTTGATTTGTTAAGTGAAAAAAGAAGAAATAAGAACGAAAATATAAATACAGCAAGGAAAGGAAGGGGGAACATTTCTAAAGTACAAATAAAACAATAGACAATAGAAATAATGGTTTAATGTATGAATAACAAATTAACAATACTATTTTTCAGCCATACGTGTGGTGATCGGGTATGTATGGGCCGCTATTAGAGTTAAGTTTAGTTTCTCATTCCAAAATGCGATGATTTCCTATTTTTCCATGCTCGTCTATTAATGATTATGAATTGCTATGACGTTTTTCTACACCTGCACACTTATAATTACCAATTGCATTTGACTGGTGTTTTCCGGAAAATTAACCTTGTCTTGTTGCAAAATATACAAATAAAATGAAGAACAAAAGTAAGGCATTTATATTTTCTTGTAAGAATTATCTAAGCAACCAGTGATGCGCAATTAAGAAATAGACGGTTCTATGTTTATCGTGTATTAAATGTGCAATTGCCGATCTTGAAATCGGGTATGTTATTAATACAACTCAAGGTTTATTTTTATTAAATCAAAATAATCGGATCCGAACATTATTTTTTCATGAATGCCTACTGTTGATCTATAATGATGGCAATAATGAGAAGAAAAATGACGTATAAAAAGTATGAACAATCTAAGTCATTGACGTATCTTTGTTTACTTCATATCCTGCCCTGTGTCACTGTTTCCTTTATTTCAGGCAATCATGTTATTATTATTAATGGACAGCCAATGATTTGGATACCGCTAATAGGAAATGCATAAATCGTTAATATACATAAAAAGAGTGATTGAATTGACTGATGCTGTTACTTTAACCGATTCTTATGATCTGAGGTAACGTTATTTTCTCAAACTATAATATTCATGGTAGTAGTAAAAATAGCCAATAGAATCGTTCCGTGAAAATTAACTGTACTTAAATAGTTAGCGCTCTCTATTTAAGTTTAAAATATGAAATAACTATTATAGACATTAGTTCGAATGAATAAATGAAATATTAAAAGATCTACGAACGAAATAGTTAAGCCATTATAAATGATGTTCGGTGACGTGAGTGGCTGCTGAAATAGATGTCAATGTGTGTATTAATGTGCATTCGATGTCGATGTAGATAATCATTTGAATGAGGTGTAGAGCGAGAAAAACTGAAAAATATTGAAAATGAACGAAGTGAAGCCATATCTACCAAACACACTGTTCGGGTAGCAATGGAAACAATGGAAATTATATTATAAACATAACGCATCACACAATAAGTTCCATAATAAATCACACGAGTTAAAAAAAACTACTAACCTTAAAGTAGAACGTGTCAAAATATGAGACAACTTGCATTATCAGTTTACCAATTGCAGTTATTTAATTTAAGCTACTCTTGCACATTTGTAAAACAATGGACACATCTGTATGTAGTCTTTTGATTATGGGTTGACGTTTGAGCTGGAAAGTATGTGCAAACCAGCAATGACTTAATCAAAGTTACTTGGACGTTTCTCCGCGGGAGAACAACGGGTATGGTGACGTATGATTGTATTTAACCGTGGTCATATAACAAAGTTCCGTCAGTTTTTTTGGCGAAACACACACACAATGGATATCAGCCAAATATAGTTATAGTTGGCTGATGGTTAATTGAAAGTCCATGAAATTGCAAAGAAAGTGGTGATATCAAATGACAGTGTATTCTCCTATTTTACATAACCAATTCTCAATGTAAAAGCTGTGTCCAAAGTGTGTTCTGCGTGGACTCATAGTCGATCAAAAACAACAACGCGTCAACGATTCAAAGCGTTGTTTCAAACTGTTTCCACGCAATGAAAAAGGGTGGATTCAATATATGAACATTTATGAAACACGGTCTAAATATGTGTATAGCGGTACAATCGGCAGTCAGCTTAGTGAAAGGCAACGGCCACAACTCAAAACGAAAAGTGCACTTTCATCAAAACAATGCATTGTGGGATACAAAGATCGCAATGATGGCGAAACTATATGAATTGCATATCTCCAGATGTGACACTTACCAACTACTGACTGGTGGTAGAACTCATGAGAAGGCTCAAATAAATTAAAATAAGCTACAATAAAAAAAGTGATATCGGAAAGCGACGTAGATTTAAGGACCAAAGAAAAATGTTTCAACTTGGTGGTGTATTGTTAGAGAAACGTCGGAATCAGTATCCCTATAACAGGAAATTAAGTTTATTTCAGAGTGGATGTTATTGTTTTATAAGTTCGCTAGCTACTTATTGAGTAATGTGTTATCTACCTTGTTAAGTAAAATATTCTTGAACCATGACTTTCCTTTTGGCTACTGCATGTATATTTAAAAAATACATGTGTTTCTTAAATTATCACCGTGTAATAATCTGTGTAAAAGCCTCTATTAAAAGCAATTAATTTGATAAAATATTTCTGAATTAAAAGAGTTTATATAAAAAAATGTTAATCAAATAGTTTTACAATATATCCTGCAGATAAGCATTGCCCCTTTTATATTTAAATCTATTAAGTGTAATAATGCAAAAATTACTTTGAAGACAAATATAGATTGACTAACAGCAATCAAAAAATATCAGATGTAAATCAACATTAATACGAATAGTACTTCTTTGTTGGAAGATCAGTATGTCTAATTAAGGATCACTGCATGACACGTGAATATGGAAGGAATGAGTTATTTTCCAACTGCACACCCATTAACTCATGTGGGGAAAGTGCAGTTAGGCAGTTTTTATATTTGTAGAATCAATATTCATTGAGTGCTCCCAAATCCTAATTCATGCCTAGGATGTGTAGGTTGAGTCTCCTATTGAGTGTGTTCTGTTTGCGTCTGTGTTTCTGTGTTTGAAATTCGCAGGTTATTGGAATACATCTGATATATACTGTAATGATAGTTGGGCGAGTATCACAAAAACATGTTGTCATATATATATATATATATATATATATATATATATATATATATATATATATATATATATGTTTAAAACGTATTCAGAACTAGGCGTTTGCTTTATTTACGTAGTTTCGTTTTGAACATCTTTGACAAAATACAATGATATATACATGAATTGTTCCCAGGTGAAATGGGTGGTTTAAGACGGACATTGGTGTCTCGAGGTGTAAGTGTGTCGTAAGTAGTTATGTATTGGCATACTTTGCTTGAAATATATTTTTCTTTTGTAAGATTGTATGTATATTTGAGAGCGTGGTGTATTTCGGCGTTGTATAGTGTAGCTGTCTGTTTACACTATGTTCGGTGTGTGTCATCTCGTATTAAATGCGGACCCTTGTTTTAGCTGTTCCAATATTTTTGAGGCGGTTTTGTTGTTAGTTTTGTGGTTGAAGTACAATGCCATTTGTATTTTTCAGAATTACTTTTTGTAATGCTTATGTAAGAGCATTTTGTCTACTTATAATTGAATGGCTTCTTATGAATTATTCCGTTATTTTAAGGAAATTATTTGTTAAAATTCCTCTTTTCATGTCATACCTGATTCAGTCTTAGCAGATTTTTTGTATGCGTAAGCATTGCGAGTAAATACTTAATGGTTGTTGGTGGTGTGTTGTGTGTAGAGGAATGTTCTAGTGTGATTATTTGTGTGTTAAAAATCGCGTCTAAAATGTAATGTATGTCTTGCAGTGTTATGTGGTGATTTTTGTGATATCGCGGCAATTATCTGAGTATTGGTAAAAGTCTATCAATATATCCTCACCGTCTGGCTGCATAAAATGTCATCAATATACATGAAGGGCGATTTCATGTTCTTAGAAAGCCGCTCAGGGCCGCGGGAAATAATAAATGCATTTTGTAAAACACAAGTACACTAGCTCTAGTACAAAACAATAACACAAACTTATCCTGATATTATAGGCGATAAAATAAACTTTCCTTTGTCAAAAAAAATCCATTTTGGTAGAGTCTCTAAATAGACGAGTTTTCCTTTGGTGTTTATTATTTTTGACAAAGAGAAGTATATTTTTTTAGTATCTGGTCTATACTATGACCACAAAAGCACATTTAAAAACAGAGAACGTCCAAATAAAACAGCACTAGCTAACCGCTATTGGGAACTCAAAGATAATTGACACTCACACATAATCGAATGGAAAATAGTAAGACAGGCTAGTACATGTAGACATTTAGACGACCCGTGTAGATTATGCCAGAATGAAAAATTTTAAAATTCTAAATTTTAAAGATCCCCGTAATCTATTAAACTCTAGAAGTGAAATAGCAAATAGCTGCTTACACAGAAATAAATTTACCTTAGGCTAACGATAAATAAATAAATAAATAAATGAATAAATACAAAAAACTAAAAAAACATAACAATTTAAAAATTAAAACCAACAATAGACATACTAGGACCCACGTTTTAAAATAAATTCACCCATTACATGGACACAACAAAGGAAACAGGTATAGGCAAATGCATTGATAACAAAACAATAGGGTATAGGTGGTGACAACAAAAACACCTTTGTTCGCGGGAAGCCAACGATTTGCTGAGAGAACAATAAATAATCTGATTGGTTAACTGGCAAGCCGTGTATATAAACACACCCAGCAAAAATAACTCCATGGATTTTAGCCTGAATATTCCCCGGGGGATGAAACGCAGGAGTCTCTGTGTAGCTTTATTGCCATGAATATATTTTCATAACTTACTACCTAGCTCTATTTGCGTATCGATCACTGTTGAAGTAAATACTGAAAATCGATACATAAAAAATAATACCTCTTTATAAAATGTTGATACATGAAATACTAAGAATTATATATATATATATATATATATATATATATATATATATATATATATATATATATATATAAAGTAAAGATCTTCCCCAACTTTTACTAGAATAAGATTAAAACAGCATGCACAATACCCACTGTAATATTCTATTGAACTGAAGCTTGCTTGAAGTATATGTTGCATGTTTTTTTACATATAATAGTTAGTATATTAATTCCACGGATCACATATTCTCTCAAGTACAGTATCAATATAGACAGTTGTCACAGCACTTACTCTTAGCATATCATCTACTCGACCTATAACTCAAAACACCACCAATTGTTATTCCATTCGGAACTATTCAATCAAACACTGACAGTTACATCTTACGGAACTGTCATTCGGCTATCAGATCACTAGCTGCAATACCACATTACGAAATACACTTTAATGTTTACTAAGTACACTTCTTTAAAATAGATTTCTTTAAAAAACATTTTTCTTTTACGCTTATTGAAACATTTAATAAAATCGACCCGTAAACACAACTTAAAACAATCTACAAACAGTGTATTTGTTCTTTTACCCTCCTCAAACAAAATTAAAAACGATTTTTACTTTTTATTTCTTGGCACATACAGAAAAACACAATTGTGTATTCCACATCATTATGGAAATCAATGATGATTTAAGTCACGCGGTTATCTTATGCTTCCTACTTCTTGAGTATTACATATACACAAAATATAACAATTACCATTGTGATATTATTATTTTAAAAAACTTTTACATAATTTAAATAATTTTTCACGGTAACTCAACGTGTTCTTTTGTTTCTTTTTCTTGGAAAGTAAATCCAACATTCTAACAAGAAATCGTGTTTTATACATTATATATATATATATATATATATATATATATATATATATATATATATATATCTATAAATAGGTATATATATATATATCGAATATATATATATATATATATATATATATATATATATATTAAGTGGAGTACAAAAAAGCGAACTTTTAGGAAAGGTAAATCCTATTGTGAAAATTATACAGCTCAATATACTAATTTTTTGACACCGTATTCCTTTGCAATCGGACATAAGCTTGCAATCGGCCAGCGTTTTGCCTGTTTGTCCCCCCCAATCGTTATTTCACTTTTTCAAATTTTAAATCCCAGCCTTTGCCAACTCATCTATCCCAGCGATTTCTTCTGATGATAAGATTTTGATATTCGAAAATCCTGACTTAAGAAAAATATTAATTGAATACATTGGCTTTTTGCGGAACATACCTTGCTTTGAGCAACTGAATTGAAAAAAGACATGCCTTTTGCTTTTCTAATTGCTTTTCATCCTTCCACCGTTATATATATATATATATATATATACACATAAATATATATATATATATGTATATAAATATATGTATATATATATAAATATATATATAATTATATATATATATATATATATATATAAATATATATATAACTATACATATATATATAACTATATATATATATATATATATATAAAAATATACGTATGTATATATATATACATAAATATATATATAAATATATGTATATATATATAAATATATATATATATATATAAATATTTACATAACTATACATATATATAAAACTATATCTATATAAATATATATATAAATATATATCTATTCATATATATATATATATGTGTGTGTGGGTGTATATGTATATATATATGGCATTTTGGCAGAATATTTTCATGAAGGCAAATATTATTAAATAACACGGAGTAGTTTTGCTCTATAACACTTATAGTTATTTATCCAAAACACTTGGACTTTCTATATTATTTGATTTATTTATCATTAACATTGAATATTGACACATTTCGGGACTGGATAACTTTGTCGGCACCTTCAATTACACGTATTTGGACTGCTGTTGTAACAATATAACCCCAGTACCCTTGGTTTCAAGCTCATGATGTGTTAACCTTCCGGGTCTCCTCAGCTTTGTTGTAAGTTGGCAGAAAAATGGATAGCTTCGTATAAGCTGGAAACGTTTTTTTAAGAGGTGTTCAAGTTGTATCGTCTAAATGGTGTGTTAAAGAAAGATATGTGAGATTCAAAAGCTTAAGTAAGTACGAAAAAATAAAAATTTTTTTTCTAAAATTCGAAAAATTGAAAAAAAAGTTTTACAAATCCCGTGAGTCAGTATTGGCTCACTGCTCTTTTTTACTGAGGAGTTGATTTTTAAGGTTTCAATTAGTTTCGTCTAAATCATGCGTTAGACGATACTAATTTAACACTTGAAAGCAAATACCGTATCCGAGCGTGACGTATACGAGCCCATCCAATTTATCTACTAAGTTACAACAAAACGAAAACAATGTTGTACCAATTTTCTGTACCGAATAATTAATAAATATTACTCTCGTAATATTCGGTTCCTCGATTAATTAAGCACTCTGCTGTAGCTTAATTGAGATAAATATATGGTCATAGCTTACTATCTTGTTCTACTTACGTATCATGCACAGTTTAAAGTAAATACTGAAAATTGATACATAACAAATTATATCTCTTTATAAAATTTGATGTGTACATGAAACTCTAATATATATATATGTATATATATATATATGTATATAACTTTTAGATTTATAACTTATAGAAGTTGAATGCCTGTATGTCTCGCCGCCTTTAAATGTGTTAAAATTATCATTGTTTATAAGCTGTTCAGTTAGCGACGTTGGATTGGGGTTGAATAATACTTGTAATCTAGGGGTTCGAATCGTGTGACCGGTACTGAATAGTCGTACTTCTATGCTGCTGAGTATTGATTGAAAAGAGACGAAACGTATACGTCCATAGATAAATAAACAATAACAAATATTTATATTTGAAGCTCCTCGTTAAAAAAGTAGAGCACTTTAAATGGTGGTAATAACACAGCGTGACGTCACTTGCTTTATATGCATCATTCCTTCACTTATAGAAGTTGAATGCCTGTATGTCTCGCCGCCTTTAAATGTGTTAAAATTATCAGTGTGTATAAGCTTTCAGAACTGGCCTATCAGTTAGCGACGTTGGATTGGGGTTGAAAAATACTTGTAATCCAGGGTTTCGAATCGTGGGACCGGTAGTGAATAGTAGTACTTCTATGCTGATGAGTCTTGATTGAAAAGAGACGAAACGTATACGTCCATAGATAAATAAACAATAACACATATTTATATATATATTTATATATAATGAAGAAGAATGGTAAAGAAATTAGAGAAGCAAAAGTCAAATCATAATTCAATTCAATTGCTCAGAGCAAGGCATATTCCGCAAAAAAGGCAATTTATTCAAGTTAAATTTTCCTTAAGCCAGGCTTTTCAAAGATCAAAATCTTATCATCAGAGGAAGTCGCTGGGATAGATAAGTTGGCAAAGGCCGAGATTTAAAATTTGAAAAAATAAAATAAAAGTTGTAGGGGGAAG
>OY744515.1:171182725-171187725 GCA_963556195.1 Sepiola atlantica | reverse complement strand
TAACCTAGAACAACAATACAGCTGTTAGGAAAACCTAGAATTGATAATTAAGGCACCCAAAAACAAACTACTACAAGACGACAGCAGAGAGGACGTAAAATAACAAATTACATAAAAAGTGAAAAATAAAGCAAAAATAACACTAAGCATAAGAAAAATATAAGCAATACACATAGAAATGAACAAAACACTACTAGTAACCACTAGAATAGAAATAAAACAGTTAGCAATGAAGAGAAAATATGTAACTGCATAAATCGTACACTTTGCCCACTACAAAATAAATGCTTAAACAAAAGTATTGTATTCCAACCCACAATATGCGCCAATGAAAGACCGAATAACAAGACGTACAACGTGGGCATGACCTGACTAGATTTTAAAACCATATATTGTGACCACAAAAGCACATTTAAAAACAGAGAACGTTGAATTAAAGCAGGACTAGCTAACCACTATTAGGAGCTCAAAGAAAATGTACGCTCACCAATAACTGAATGGAAAATAATACGACAGGCCAGGGTATGTAGAAATTTAGACGACCCGTGTAGATTATGTCTGAAGGAAAAATTTGAAATCCTAAACTTTAAAGAACCCCGAAATCAATTAAACTGTAGAAGTGAGATAGCAAACATGTGCTTACAAAGAAATACATTTACCTTTAGTTAACGATGAATAAATAAATAAGTACAAAAAAAACTAAACAAAAGCATAACTATTTAAAAATGAAAACCTAAAATAGAAATACAAGGAACCAAGTGTTAATATATTGACACAACGAAAGAAACAAGATATTGGCAAATCTATAGAAAACAGAATGTAAAAAGTAACACTAACAAGACCTTTGTTTGTGGGAAGGCCAAAGATTGGCTGAGAGAACAACAAAGAATATGATCGGCTAACTAGCTAGTTGTGTATGACAAAACACCCGACAAAAATAGCTCCTTGTATTTTAGCCTGAAGATTCCCTCCGGGGATGAAACGCGAGAGCATCTGTGTAGCTCATTTGCCATGAATATGTTATTATAGCTTACTATATATATATATATATATATATATATATATATATATATATATATATATTTGCATACATACATACATACATACATACATATATATATGTATATATATATATATATATATATATATATATATATATATATATATATATATATATACTCGATCTTTGATCTTGTGTTTTATTTGCGGGAGATACGTATACATTTTTTTTACTATTTTCGCTTCTTAAGCGGCAAAGACCATTGCATTATCATTTCGTCCTTTTTTGTTGTTTTATTATAAGGTGTGTAATCTCTCTATTATATATATATATATATATATATATATATATATATATATACATTTTAAGTATATCTAACACAGTATATTTATTACATGTGTGTATATCTATATATATATATATATATATATATGGATATATAAATTTATTATATTAATGTTTATATACATGTATATGAATATATGTATATATATATATATATATATATATATATATATATACTCGTTTATCATATGAATTGCATAGATATCTCTACATATTTTTTATATATCCTGAATTTTTAAAAATCTCTATGATACTGTTCGTAGATTATTATAGCCGGGCATGAGCCTCTCGCTGATTGTTTTCAAGTTCGAGAATGTTTTGATGGCGTTAGTCGTTTGTTTACAGATTATCGCTGAAGGAATTGGTGACCTGAAGGAAAATGATGAAGGGGAAACTTTTGGCTCGAATGCTCAGATAGCTGGCTCTGTGAGTCAGAAAACAATTCCAGTCTATAATGAAAACAAATTGTTTTCACAAACAATCACGAATGCACTGTCCGTCTTTTTGCTTTTCTTTACTGATTGAATATGCATCGACGTGTCTGACTTGCTGAAGTGTTTCGTTTACGTTCCCGCGTCTCACGTATGTTTGAGCCTGATATAAATGCGGACACAAGTGCGCACATCAGATTAGTTTTACAAGAACATTTATTTCCCTCTTATTTCACTTTTTTTTCTTTTAAATAAGATGTTATGTTTATATCATGGTTATCAACAAAATTCCAAAGTATATAAGGAGATGTCTCCATAGTAAATAAACGAAGCAATGATTGCATTACATTATTTGCTGTCCTTTGTAAGCTCAAAAATAGACGTGAATAACGTTCTCGTATCAGGGACACCAGTATTGATTTGCATTTACATGTACACACACAAGTACATGGATGTATAGATCGCCACCGATACATGGAGATGCGTGTATATGTATTCAACGCTAATTAAATCCACATATGAATGAACGACTCTTTATTTCGCTATTAAATAAATGCATACCACAAAAGAAATCTAAAAATACATTTATACATACATACATAACTCATTAATATATAACATCATACGCGAATAAGCTAATCTTAATTAAATGTTGATTATTATTTAGATGTCTATCTATTAAATTATATGAAATAGGTACGAAAAAACCGTTTGGCATTTTATGATATCTGGAAATTGCTAAACAAATAAATGTAAATCTGGTAATCGATAATCTTCTCTCTCTCTCTCTCTCTCTCTCTCTCTCTTGCTCTCTCTCTCGCTATATATATATATGTATATATATATATATATATATATATATATAAGTTTGTGTGTGTGCATAAGTATGTGAGATGTTGTGTGTGTATTTTATATATGTATGTATGCACGTTTATGCATGTGTGTAGGTGTGTACATGTGTGTATATATATGTATATATATATATATATATATATATATATATGTATATATATATACATATATATGTGTGTATGTATATATATATGTATACATATATATATAAATATATATATATATATATATTGTTGGTGATTTTATTATTCCATTAATTGCGACAAAATAAATACTGTTTCATTAGCGCCCGCAATGAGCGCCAACTCTTCAAGCGACAATGGAATCAAATTGCTTAGATTTTAAATTCAACCTCAACCGGAAATTGAAGATGCATTAGAGGGAGGGGGACGAAGATGGAGCTCTGCCTATAACGGGGACATGAGAAGGGAGGAGCGAGGGGGAGACCGCAACAAGTCATGTTTCAAAAAGTTGAGTGGTGTGATCTCTCGTGTCTGGGCCATCGTGACCTTAATTCCAGCCAGGACGGGGGGGGGGAGGGTGGTTTTATTTAATAATGGGAATAGGATTATAATTATAAAGTTATAACTGCCATTTTTGTTGTAATTATCGTGTAGATAAAAATGTTTGATAATTATAATTTAGGGTATTAATTGCTACTTTTTGCATTCTATTTTAATATAGTTATTTATGGCTTGCTCAGTAATTGTAGTGAATTTTGTTGTGATAATATTTTGAATTGTGATTATAGTATACAAAAATTAATACTAGTGGAATCATTATATAAAAAAAGTTTAATATATAACTATATTAAAATAAAATGCAAAAGTTTTTACTCTTGCAGATGAACATGCACAATATGTAAATCGTTTCGTTCTCTTTTACACTAATACGAGTTCCTTTATATTGTCACACTCACCACTAATCACACTTTACAGTGGACAACTGGTTGCTTTCCCTTAGTAATCCTCAGTAGTGAGAAAGTTATTACTGCTCCTTGACCGACGCGTAACATGCGCCATGGTCTCAATTGGTAGTATAATAAAGCAGTTAAACCAAAGAAAGTTCACCATCTCACCCACTTTCAGACGTTGAAGCACTACTATTTGCATCAAAATACGATTCTCCGCATTCAACACACTCAGATGTGTCATCGTTGTTGACCAGTATGGAAGTACTAAGACATAGTCGCGCCTCTCCCACGTTTCGATGAGTGCCATTAATAACCACCGAATGTTCACTTGTAACTCAGGTCATACGGTCTTAATTTATACGTTTGAGATTTACCAAAATTATGTCCCCCTCTTTATAATGTGTAAACATCCTTTGCATAATGAGATACAAGGAGGACCTGTTTTCTTCTGATATGATAAGGCTGCAGCAAATTGGTGGGTGGTAAGGAGGCGTACACATAATCTATTGTGATTACATTGTAATAATACAGAACCTCTGTAATAAGAAGCTATTAGCACCATAATAAATACGTGGTTTTGTGCAGCGCCCTGCTTTACTGTTTAATTACACATTCCTATTATACCATTCACTTAATGCCTGTGTATACAGAGTGGTCGGAACTTGATTCTCGTCCTTGTAATGCCTTGTTTGAATTGTTGACTTCAAAAAGCTGCGTCACTATCAGCCATGGTTTGTGCTTGAGTGCACGTTAAAAAGAAACACTGTTCTAATTGCCGGATCACATGTACAGTGTCTTGTCGGAGTAGCGGTCATCAGATTTGAAATCGCGTGATGCTACAATCAATTAGTGTCAAGATAAGCAAATGTTGTAGCGGGTGGTATTCAGGCCTAGCTCATTCCATACATCATGTACGTTGTGAACTTTATTTGTTCAATCGCATTGGGGAGATGCCTATTTTCTTACATTAATCATAATTGCTAACATCATATTTTTATACTGCTTTTGACAGGAACGCATCAGTTTTATTCGCAAAATACACTGTTCAATTCGCCTGTGGATAGATAACCCCTATGCTTCGGAGGTTAGACATATATGTTCCCATCGTAGACGAACCGCTGTCGAATTCTTGTCGGGTGGTTGTACGCTTCTAGTCTGATATTAATAGTACATTATCGAAGGAAATAGTGTAGCATTCTCAAGTAAGATTATAGTTTCTACGCTCCGCCTTATAAGAAACTCGCTTCCGCCATTTGTGCTCAACTGTAACATTCTTGTGATGGCATGATAACCAAGTAATACACGCACATAGTCTTTGTTATGTGTAACACATTAGCCCTTTTATGTAGTATAAGGTGTAATTCTGCTAGCATGACACTCAGCAGTGTTACGTGTATCTTTTGTGTTTCCTTAACTGGTCAGAACCAGCATGCTTCCTCGATCATTGTTTCATCATCGT
>OY744515.1:171170225-171177725 GCA_963556195.1 Sepiola atlantica | reverse complement strand
TATGGGTATATATGTGTAGGTGTATATATATATATGTATATGTGTATGTGTATATGTATATATGTCAGTGTGGGTGTATGTATATATATGTGCATATATGTACGTATTTTTAGGAACTATTTATACTAAAAATATATGTGTGTGTATGCGTGTATATCTATGTGTCGAATATGCTCATGTATGATTTATGTATGTATATGTATGTGAATATGTATATATATATATATATATATATGCTTATGTATGTATATATGTGCATGTATATGTGTGTGCGTGTGTATATATATATATATATATATATATGCATGTTTATATATGGGTATATGCATGTGTGTGTATAGATATGCGTGTTTGGGTACATATAGCTGTATATATGTGTGTTTGTGTAGACGTATGGATTTTTGTGTTGAATATACATCTAGAATATATTTATAAGCACGTATGTATTTTGAATATATGTTTGATTAATAGGGGAGCTGTGTGTATCCATGTTTAGATGTGTATGTATATCAATGTCTGTTTATTTATTTGTATTTGCCTATCTATTAGAGTGTGTTTATATATGTGTGATTCTTGATATATAGATAAGATATTTATACTGAAGTGAGTTTGTAAAACTTGGTAGGTTAAAGAGTTTAAAGAAACCCAGTAAGTAGTGGGCAATAAAATAAGGATAGGAAAAGGTGATGGAGACGCGATGAAAAGTAATAAAAAGGACAACCACGAGCAAAAAAAGTCAGCAAGTGGAAGAGGTAATCCGATACTAATTCATAAGAAATAACTAAACCCCAAAAAAGATATATTTAGAGGAGAAAAATCTTCAAATCCATACATTTCTCGAAAATTCTTGGTCTGATCAGGTGTACTTTCTGGGAAAAGTGCAACAGAAACATATATACACATATGTAACCAATAATGTGTGTATAAATAAAAATGTATACTTATAACCAGCTCTACTTGTTATTGAGCACTTTTTATAAACACTTGAGTGTCTACGGATTTACATTTACATAAACAAATACAATACATGTTCTATATATATATATATATATATATATATATATATATATATAATTAAGTTTATTAATTAGATACGTTATCCGACCAACATGTCCTTTAATACCACACACATGACGGTAAGCACCGTTACACCCCATTCACAATTCATTAGCAACTAGTCGCTTCGTATATAAAAATAAGTAAAACGTAATTGGCACCCATTATATTTTTGTTACACAAGAACATTGGATGTCTACTGTTTGTATGTTGGTATTTAGGAGTGGAAATGTAAATCACCACATCTGATTGACTCGACATGACGTGCGTGTGTTATTCTTCCGTTATTGGTTAGCTACACGAAACATTGATTTTAAAAGTATGAAGCTAATGTCATACATTATATACTCTAGGGGTACACGAAAACTGACGGATCATGTTGTTTTGTTGTTTTAGGCATGTGTGTGTTATTATGTTGACGTTCTATTTCAGTAATGCTATTGGTAACACACAGTGTGTCAATAAATAATTATTTCTGATTTATTTTTTCGTTAATTGCTCCTAAATAGTGGATGTTACATTTAAAATAATAGCTAACACAAATGAATAAAAAGTATAAAGCCGGTGACGTATTCAATCAGTAAACATATGTATACATATCCGTAATTAGTAATAATTTACCTAGTGTGGATAAACTCAATTCCATAAATATTGTAAAGGTTACATTTCAATTATTTAATCTTTTATATATTAAGAAAAAGAAATGTAATGATCCGTTAAATAAAAAATACAAACAGATATAACGTTTTTTTTTATTAGAATTTCTGCAGTCGTGCGTGTATACAAATTAATAAAGAAAAGTTTAAAGAATACCACTTACTGACTACTGACAATCAGAGTGATATATATATATATATATATATATATATATATATATATAATAATATATATATATATATATATATATATATATATATATAATATTTATAAATAAATATTAATTATTTATAACCTACAGACATCGATGTTTCATGCTTACGCACTCTTTAATGTAAGAATTTTATTCTCAACGGTGGGCGGGCTCGAACTCTGATCACACATCGCCACTGATTCGCAGTCAAGAGCGTTAACCCCTCGGCCATACAGAATTAGCTAATAATTTAAGAGGAATTAGCGAGTCGGCGGCTAATTTACACGAATAGTTAAAATGATCAACGAACGTTTTTTTTTGATTTGGGACTTGCATTAAGCTATTTGTAATGTTTGTGATTAAACTCACTCAGATATATATATATATATATATATATATATATATATATATATATATAGAGAGAGAGAGAGAGAGAGAGAGAGAGAGAGAGAGAGAAAGGAGAGAGAGACTAAGACAGAGACAGAGATTGATATAGAGGAGAGAGAGACAGGGACAGAGACAGAGAGATTGATAAAGAGAGAAAGAGAGAGAGAGAGAGACAGGGGGAGAGAGAATGGTAAATAAAAAAAGCTAGTTCAAGGTCGTGTAGCTTTAGGTTAATAACAATCCAGCTTTAAAAATATGCACAGTCCGGACAATATTTTTTTAAAAACTGCATAGACCAATCGACACTGACTTTTTATCTTCATAGTCATATCGGCATTGATGTAAGACTTGGGTCTATCACATGGTATCCAACAATAAATGCGTCTAATAGAAGACGCACATATCTTTGACAAAGTAGTCCATTAAGTTCGAACGGTTAAAATATTGAGCTGTATCTCGTGTGTGTATATGTTTCTAGCTTATACCTAACTTATATAAATGCATATTTAAGTGCATTGGTATTAACTGAATACTTACATGAAATATAAAATAAATACAACGATTTTCTAAAAGTAGATTATAGTTCAATTATTTAACAATTAACCTGGCTGACGCTGAGTAAATACATCTAATGTTTTAATACATATTTTAGATTCAAAATTTGAAAATAAACGATTATTTTTTGCTAATGTGAGATTTAAAGCATATACCCGTAATATTATCTTTTTAGATCATATATGTTGTTGTATCTCACGTTAGTAATCTGTTTTGATACATATCAGTAGCATCCCGATATCATTTTACACAGCCGTTGGTTAGATGCATTACTGTACTTCTCCACCACAAACGAAAACGTCAAGGCTTCATCCATTGTGGGCTGGAATAAAAATAGTTCAAACGAGTAACAACATTAAACAGTGATAGCCTTACTTCTAGTATTTTTAAAGGTTAGACTCTACGGAAATCAATTCAACTATCAATGAACTTCAGCACTCGCAAGAAGCAACGGCACAACAAAAGTAATATGGTATTAATAGTGACTGCTAAAAGACTAACTACATCGCTGGTTAGAAGAATGCCGGAAAGGACAGGCAACGAGATGGACACATCCCTTGTAATTTTCAACAAACTAAATGCTGAATTAAAACCCTATTAATGGATAGATGAAACAGTGTTTGATTGAATGTAAGTGGGCACGGCGTATGTTGAGGCTTACCGTTTACTGACGTCTATTAAATTGTAAGATGGATCAATGATTATCTGTAACGAAGACAAACAATATAAGAACGAGAAATAGACTAGTTAATGTCGAGAGGTGTATGACATGCTTTTTGAACGATGCACTAAGAAGGGATAAGAGATCCAACTAATGTGCTTACGTACTTACTATAAGCAGAGTAACAACGATCATCAAAGATCAGAATCCCTTACAGTTAACTGCACCCGACCAACTCACTACGCTTCACTTTACCTACGTTGGATAGTTACGTATCCTCTTTTTTCAAATACTTTAAAAACTTCTATCGTTACATGGACCAATAACACACTTATACCCAACTCAGACTGGACCTAATAATGGCAACTATATTCACGAAGATAAATCAATGTATCTCTTTACTAAGAATACGATGGGCATGATCCTGTTAAACCGCTTCCACTTTCTAGCGATATTTGATTTTAGATAACCAGCCCGGGTCTCGACATCGAACGGACACCGAACACACATACTTCCCTTGTCATAATTCGTTACTTAAGGCTTCGAGAGCATAGACTGGTAAGATACTAGGACAACAACTGATGAGATACCCCTTTCAATACACATGTAGAATAAACTCACAACGTGTTGTATGCTGAACTTCGAATGGACAAAAAAGTACCCCCCATTCGATTAGTGAAGGTTTCGAAGTTCTGCTTTCTCGTAACTTCTATTATTTTTCAATATTTTTAAGCTTTACCCAGTAACCTCTATGAATTATGCTTGCAACATGTCACGATATAGTTGCAGTATGAGGAACACATTGTGACAAAAATTAGATAAAACAGTCGATTAATGAAATGTCTACATTGGGCGAGCAATGGAAATCCGAGTGCAGTTTCTCCAGCACAAATACCAAGTAAGTGACTATCTTTGCAATAAAATTGTGACCTCCATCGGCTAAAGTACCAACGCTAAAAGTATGATAGTAACGTTTTACTAGAATTTTACTGTAACCCCAACTCTTCGATAGTTAGCAACACGGTACAGTGTAAGTCCTGGATAAGATAAAGTGGGGTTATGACAAAAAAACAATGAGGCGTACTTACATCGCGACCGGTAGTTTCAGTGCTGACGTTACCTGAATGGCACATATGTCCAATATTGCATCTTTGTGTTTGTTTCACGAGTACTTCAATGGAATGTGCCCCGATGAACTTACTGCTCTGGTGCTCTCATCCTGGACATAAATACACTCGACAAACCCGAAGACATTTCAGGCATGACAATTATCATACTCCTGCCATGGACGTGCATTCATTTATTTCTATTTAATATCATATTTACACTGTCGTGCACACACGCTATATCTTTTTACATTTTTTTATTGTTGCGTTGGACCGACATTTATTTTGTTTCTTTAAACATATATTTTCTAGGGTGGTTGTCAATCTATATAATACATCACTGATAAATTCTAATCATTTAATCGATTTTATTTGTTCCAGCTAACAAGAGTGCAATTAACTCCATGACTAACTAAAGTATGAAGTCGAATTGAGTAGCATTAAAATGTATACTTTTAACATGAAAAATACTTATAAACTATTTAATGAAAATTGACTATAATTAGGATTTCCTCTAAATGATTGATCAATATTTAAATTAGAAAAGACCTAAGCTAAATTGGGTAATATATGGATAAAAAGCTTGGGTATATAATAGTAATATTACGTCTACTACTACTACTAATAATATGTTACTCTTTGTTCACTCGCTCAAACACGATAAAGCTGTAGTCATCGACGTGCAATATTAGAAGACGAGAACACTTAGCGAACGTGCACTAATGATATTTAAACATTCGAGAAGACGAACATATCAATTTAACATAAATACTATACATGAGTAGATCATACTATCTTTGAAGAAATACACTGTTCTTTAGAAAACTTAGAAAACAATACACATCATCGAGTATAAGAAGTAAGATACTAAAAATCTGGACAAAATAAAAGGCTATATAGTTTGTATAAAAGAAGGCAGAAACTAATTACCATGCACAACCTTAGGTGCCCGAAAGATAATGCGGATCGGCTCTGTTTCCAAAGAGAAGCGGTAAAATATTTTGTAATTATAAGGGTATACGCGAAAGATGCGATAATAAACGGCACATATATATATATATAATAAAAAATAAGAGAAAGTGATTATCCTCGCCAAATACAGTGCAAAGTTGTGCAATAACATGATTCATAAAATGAGACACAAAATGGTGGCAAATGTTAATGGAAAAGGAAGCTAGAAAAGCAAAATAAGATTAGAAGAAACTGATTAATTACTCAGTAGATTACACCAAAAGCTTAACTAAACAGAATCGTAAAACATTTGATTAGTGTTTCCATATCAATGTAAGTATGTTGAGGGTATATTTATCAGAACATCCCTTATCTCGTATCATATGTTGCAACTTACTTTACTATCATGTAATGTTTTTAAAAAAATATTATCTACCATGATCCCCTCAAGAATTCAAGGATTCTTATTTCTCTCCCCCATCATTTACCTTCTAATCTCTGACATAACTAAATTAGTATATCTTTCTTGTAATTACTACTAGCATTTCTAAAGCATCGGTTTCTAAAATATTCTTGCCGAAAATCACATATAATATCATTAGTACCAAAGGATTAACACTTGTTTGTAAAATGAGTTAGGATGTTAAGCTGCGTGAGAGTATTTGGAGATAATACAGTTTTATAAGGATAAGTCAGTTAATAAATCAGGGGTCGTAGATAATCCTTCGCTGCGATTTCGTAAGTATATATTTCCATCAGTTCAAAGAATAAGGGACAAACAGTAAAACTACTAATAGTGCCAGAATAATCCACACGAATAAAGGCTAATGTTCATGTATTTTAGTGTCAAGCATTACTAAATAGGTTTCGATTTGTACTAATAAACCATCTATTTAGGGAGAATTCGATTGTATTTATGAACATAACATTCTCATCGCGTAAGCCTCTAATTCAAAAGCTTCTAGTAAGTGTTAGTGCATTTTTGGTTGACCTATTTGACTTCGACCTAAACATGTGTTTAATTTAGCACATTTCTCATTTCTTGGAACATTCTCTTGAGGTTTGAAAACAGCCAGAAATCGCTGGCGGACAAATCGTGAGAATGGCGTTGCTAAGGACGCATTTCGAAGTTCAATCTATGTAGATTTAGTAGCATTGCAATTGACTTAGTGCATGCACATTTATCGATGTTAAGCAATTTATTAATTCAAACGTACAAATAATGCTCTATAATATTTGCTATTTATATTTCGTTACATTTTCACAATAATCGATAAGAAAAATGCCTTAGACATTCAGTAATATAGATGAAGAATTCTTGCTTGCTTGCTTATGTATGCGTTTTTGTCGCTTCGCGTGGCTTTTCATTCCAAAATTATACCCATGCTGACTACTTGTTTTCAGGGTGTGCTAGTGAATTCATAGTTTATACACTTTTCAAATATTGTCGCTAGATCCCCATTTTGTTGATTAAAACTGTTACACAACACGCTCTGAATTGTCGACGTATTTTCGTTTCTAATCGATAGTAAGAAAACATGACACCCCTGATGAACCCACCATTCTACTTTACAATGTTTAGGAATAATACTGAATGCACTACAGTAATATATTTTCAACTTCTCTGTTCCATCACGCAAGTTCATTGTTCAAAGCGAGTCAGTTGACTTGTTTATATGTTCACGACGACTGGCGAGCGGGTCACCTGAGCCCTAAGCAAATGATGTGTGTGTATAACCATTTTATAATACACATATAACTTGTATGACGCTTTTATATTGCAGGGAAATAAGTCTGAATATAACTAATAAAGCATTCTCCTTGTTGAAACTGTATATTTATTAAGAATGCTTTATACAAACACAGTATTTAGATTTGTCATTGTTTGGAAAAGTTCGAACAATAGCTTGACTAAAAAAAGTGTAATTTGTAAA
>OY744515.1:171160225-171165225 GCA_963556195.1 Sepiola atlantica | reverse complement strand
TAGCCTGGCTACCCTTGGCAGTCCAGCCACGTATGGCAGGGGTAGCACAATGTTACATACATCCTGTCGCTACTCGAATCAATCCACACACGGGAATGTGATTCGCCACGTTGCCACGCATGGTGAAAATAAATATTCGTGGCATTTGCATAGGGCAGTCGACAGTACTCATTCTTCGATTCCATCGCGACTGATCATATTCCTCCAAAACTTCTTATTCCAGCACTGTTGCACCATTTTTAAACTTTTCAGAACAATTACTAATAAGTATATACAGGTCTAGATTCCTTCTCATCGATTTTCTTTTTGATGTCCCGTTTTCATTGATATATATATGTTATCATTATATGTAGACGTTGCTGTCTCAATTTCCTCATCCTTTGCTACCACATCCCCGAGCCTTGCCCGCATTACCAGAATCGCCACATTGTAGCCGGCCCCCGTCGCAAATGGGTTGTGTCTCCCCTAACTCCGCACTTCCAGACAGCGTAATGCGAATACAGCCGAGTGCCTTAATAGCGTAGATATCAAGTAGCATACTTAAATCAATAGGTTTAACTTGCATAACCAGCACAATGATCGTGGCAACGTCACTGCTCTCTGTACAAAACCTAATAGTGCTATTTATATAAATGTAGTCACTCCCATCTTCCACTGTGACTACGACTGATATGGATTAGTGCTCAAGATGGAATGTGAATACAGTGTGCAACAGAGCGATGCATAGTGCATCAACATAAAATCTAATGATAGGTAGTACCAAATTCACATTTATACTGGGGGAATAACTGGCGTGTATGTATTGCCCCTCGGGCGTTTCTCAACGATCTCTTACAGTTTTATTGCACCAATGAAACTGTTGGTGGGTGGTTTACCTATTCTGTGCACAGTCTCTCTAAAAAGGATGAGATGTGATTGCATTTATAACACTTATAATCATATCAAACATGTCTATTGGTCGTTGAGTGATTATGGCAGACTTTGCTGCAGCCACGACTGGCTCCTTTACGTAGAAATTGTTTTTCATCGAGCTCGAGACGGCAACTTTTCTAAGGTCAGATGATCCACTCCGGAGGAAGATCGCATCAACATTTGCACAGTTAGAAAGCAAGCGTACGAACACGTAATCATAACATGATCTATTATTATTTAAAATGGGAGTTACAGTTTCCGCAAACATGCGTGATACATATCTACGATGTTTCCTGCAAGCAACACACGTGTCACGAACTTCTTATATGCTGTGAATCTGTCATTAACAAAAGCAGTAAAAAGTAATTGTGAAAGCTGTACTGCCTCGGAGTTCTCTTTTTTTATCGGATGTTGGCAAACTGGTAACGCCCAACCCCCTGTTAGTCAGAATTGGATGACATGAAAAAGCTGCTTGATCAAAGATATGCCACACACTAATTATACTTTCTCAATCCAGTCCCATCAAACTGAGGAATTACCTTAAAGTCGAAACGGTTGTAACTTTAAAGCTGACATAGATTGTAATAGATTAATGAAGGTAGAGGTACTACTCGTAAACGTCACCGTAACCGAGCGATCAATTTCAACATTTAAAAATGTCAAACATGAAACTGAATGTTTCTGTTAGCTTTACCAGCTCTCACTTCTTCCTTCCCTTTTCTTACATTCCTTTATATTAGTTGATTGCAACATACACTAATCAGCTGAGCTTAACAAAAGCTACGTCTGCGAAGAGAATCACCCTCGCTGTGCCAGATGTACAGTCCCGACATCCGAACTATCGAATTATCTTCTCAGCCTGTAGGCGTTGTTCTTTATTGTTACAAAAAATGAAGCGAGGATAGTTGATGAAAGTAATTATAAAGAAAGGGTGTATCTAAAAAAAACATGTCATAACCAATCATATGTCCTACTATATAACACATAAGGAGGCTCCAATAGTATATGTAAGATTATGTATTTTCTAAAACTCAAATAACAGTGTTCCTTTACCAAATAAAATGAATCTATATATATTAGGATGTATGAAAATAATATACGAATAAAAATGTTTTATCATAGTATATCAATTCGCTATGAGATTATCCTTAAGAGTTGAGACGCCGTTAATGAGACAAAAAAACAATTTCTATCTGATCGACACATATTTTAAAACGATATTAGAATTTACATTCGCAAAGTCTATCTTCATATACAACGCAGACTATTCGAATTTTAATTATCTTTGTCAGGCCCACAAAAATAGCCGTTCCGTTTTATGGTAATCAGTATACAATTGCCCTTTAAAACAAGCTGAGCATAGGAACGAAATGCCAATCATGTTATCACTTATCTAGCTTCATCACTAGCTTAACGTTGGCAAAGGTTTATGCTCTGGTTTTATACAAGATATGTTCGACTAAAAATCATTCGTATATCTCGAAGAAGCGTCGGATTTCTACAGTTCACATGTATATTATTACTTATTTTTTTACTGTCATTTGTAAAGCTTCGGCTTGTTAAATAATACAACTAATGTGTAAACACAGATGTAATATGATTAGTGTCACAGGATTAACACTTGTTTGTAAAATGAGTCAGGTATGTTAAGCTGCTTAAGAGGATTTAAGTATAATACGGCAATGAGGGGACAAGTCAAGGGTCGTAGATAATCCGCCAATACGATTTTGTACGTACAGCTTTGCACAGCTTCATATAATAGGGGCCAACAAGTCAACATCTATAAGTTCCAACATAATCAACACGCATGGGTTTTGATGTTTATATTTTCAGATTTACTGAACAGTTTAAAATTGATGAGATTCGTCATTCGACTAACGACATCTTTACAATCTGCTCATCTACGTTAATATTTACATAAACAAACAATTGTGTTAGTCTGGAACATACCATTTTATTTAGAACATAACTGGAAAAATATATCTTAAAAATAATTAATTTAAGACAGATCGTCGAATTGTGTACGTAAACTTAATTTGATCTTTATAAACAATCTCATAGTTTGGCAATGTGTGTATTTGTATGTGGGTTTGAGTATACATAGATTAAATAAAACACAAACATGTAAAAATTTACCTATATAGATTCTATTTATCTTCCTCCCACAAGGTAAGATATGACACATGGTCGGGAAAGTGGGAAACAACACGCGCTGGAGAATTTGAGCATTCTAGCTGTATAAACATTGACTTAGCAGCCTCGTCGGCATTCCCCAGTAGGGGCGCCTCAGGCAGTAAGCAATAAACTTACTCCTCCCCAAAGAGGGGAGGCAAATCCTGGGAGGGTGCACCTCTTAGAACTGCTCAGGAACGACAACCAATAGACCGGCGTAAATCCAGACCCGAAGGCCCGGACGATACCGGTTTAGTAGACGGGGTAAAACCCCTGGTTGCTTCTGCGCAACGATATGTATATATATATATATATATATATATATATATATATATATATATATATATATGTATATATATATATATATATATATATATATATATATATATACATGTTAGATAACATATGATCTGCATTTACTTAATACCCTGTGTTAGCATTTCATTGCTTAGAACACTACATAAAATAGCATTATGATAACACGCGTATCTGTAAGTATATGTACACTAGATACATAGTTGTCTAAAAATAATGACAGGTGTGTGTTTACATATAATTAACCCAATTTATGAAACAAGTGCATATGCGACGACAAAGAAATAATAAACAAATACATTAAATCGCATTAGTTTTAACAAATCGACAGTTATTACAATAGAATAGAATGTTTATTCCTACGGAACTGAATAAATATAAAAATGTTCCCGACATAAAAATGAAAATAGATTTTCTTCAATACAGCATTAAGTGCGTAGTCAACCCGACAACCTACGGCAACACTAGTCGGTTGAACATCACAGAAAACCGTAGCGTTTAATATGCACTACGTAAAACAGGTGTGAGACCGAAATGTTTACGCTCACACAGGCAGCAAATGTCGCCCATGATTGTATGTATATTTACCGAAATAGTATCAACTACTCTATACTCGTACACATTTAAAAATCATTCGTTCAAATTAATATAAATATATGTGTAAATTTGTAACAATTGCACTATTAATTTATTTAATATACGCTGATTCGTTTACATAAGCATTCTAATATCTACATATAACTACTTTCGTAAGTGAATTTAGAGTTACAATAAACAATGAGAAAGTATTTTAAAAAAACGTGCATGAATGTGCTTGACTCCTTAAAAAATAAAGATGAATTGTGTTTTTTATTGGTTATACATAATATGTTGCAAGTTACTCTTGGCCTTTTGGCTAAGATCAAAGTGTAGTATTTGTTGCGATGGATACTGCACCCCATAGACTGGTATTGTCTTGGCTTTCGGCGCTTGATTTACGTTGGTTCATGGATCTGTCCTGTGCAGTACTAGGAGGTCCACCCTCCCAAGCTTCGCCTCCCCTCTTTGGGGAGGAGAAAGTTTATTGCTTACTGCCTGAGGCACCCCTACCGGCGAATGCCGACGGGGCTGCCGAGGCAATTTTTTAACCTCACTTTCCGGACCCGACCTTGGGTCACATCTTACTTGTGGGAGTAAATAAAAACTGGCCTTGTGTCTTACTCCTGGAGAAAAGTAAATCAATACTCATCATTGCATGGAGTATTATCTTCTGTACTCATAATATATATATATATATATATATATATATATATATATATATATATATATATATGCGTAAATGGGTGTGTATAAGTGTATATACTCTCTCTCTCTCTCTTTCTCTCTCGCTCTGTATATATATATATATATATATATATATATATATATATATATATATATAAATGCGTAAATGGGTGTATATAAGCTTACATACTACATATATACATTTATATATATATATACGTGCGTAAATGGGTGTGTATAAGCGTATATACTATATATATATATATATATATATACATACAAATATATATATATATATATGTATATATATATATATATATATAAATATATATATATAT
>OY744515.1:171147725-171157725 GCA_963556195.1 Sepiola atlantica | reverse complement strand
AAGGTTTCAATAGGAATTTATTAAGATGATTTGGAGTGATATCATGTCTGAACTAAAATTGCGCAGAAGAACCTATATTAGAAAATACTGAACAGAACATTGAAAATGTTTACATTTTCACTTCTGGGTTCAATTTAAGTGTGTATTACGTTTGGGTGCTTGCAACTGTTCTTGCTGTTTTATTCTGCTTTCATTATTAACGATTTTTTCGAAAGTATGTGTACAATTATCAAGCGATGTTATACGTCGTAACAGTGCTGAGGTATCGTTACAGCTATTTCATACAATGCTTACATGGTGTTTGGCAAATAATATACGTTTATCAGAATTTATTATCAAGGAGGGCATGCGCGTCATTATGTCGTTGTAATATGTTCAGATGGGCAAACTACCTAGTATTTACACTAGTAGATGCGTATAGAAACGACTGAACAAAACATGCTCGAGTTAAAAAAAACATACTGACAACAATGACGAGAATCACTTATTTTTGGAACGAGAGTTAATTTAAAAGAAATTTTACGCGCCTAACATCAGAAAAAGTCCTATCTATTGATAGAACTTTTTAAATGTTAGGCGCGTGGCATTTAAGAAATTGCGATTGAGGATTAAAAAAAAGGTCAATATACGTTCACTTAGTTAATGCTAAACTTCTTTCGAATCGCCAGTATGTATTTAGACAAGCACGATCTACTGCAAACATCCTAACGGGCATCTCTGAACGCATGTATCATACACTCGACAAGGCAGAAGAAGCTAGGAAAGTAGCGCTTGATATATTCCAAGGCCTTTGACAAGGTATGCCATAAAGGGCTTCTCCTGAAAATACGCGCATACGGTATTGCTGGGTAATTACTTCATATAATTTGATCCTTCCTAACCAAAAAAAAAATCCAGGGTGCCTTTGATGGCCGTTCACCTAAGCAACATCACAGAAATGCTGGTGTCCCTCATTGATCTATCCTTTGACGTTTGTTTTTTCTGATCTATATAAACGATCTCCATGATTATATAGATTCTGAAGTTGGTTTATTTGCTGACGACACCACTTTTTTAAACTCACCATGTTGGCAAAACAGGCGCGATCATATCCGAGGCAATGGCTGAATCTTTAGAAAATGACCTCCAGGCTGTAGTTGTTTGGGGTCATAAATGGTTTGTAACTTTTAATGCCGCAAAGACAAAGCTCGTTTCGTTAAATAACTACAAAAAACTTCTCCAACCACCGATTGTCATGGCAAATAACACCCTACCTGAGAGTTCATCATTCAAACTCCTCGGCTTAACCTTCACAGGTAACATGAACTGGAACAAATACATTGAAGACATTGCCAAGGCTGCCGCAAAGAAGGTTGGCTCCCTCTACCAGGCTAGTAAACTCCTTACCCCTGACATCATTCTGTAGGTCTACCAAGCCACCATACGTCCATGCATGGAGTATTGTTGGCACATCTACTAGTCTCTCCCTCCTCGACAAGGTCCAAAATAGAGTCGCCAACCTAATAGGTCCCTCACTGTTAACCAAGCTCCAGTCCCTGTCCCATCGCCGCAATGTAGCATCTTTGTGCTAGATTTACAAATACTTCAACGGATTATGCTCCGATGAATTGGCTACTCTGGTGCCCCCCCCCCGACGTAAATTCACTAGACCAACTCGACAATCAACTAAACCTCATTCATTTCTGTAGAGTCTACAAGATGCTTGAGAAGCTTCTACTTAAAGAGCTTCCATCCTCGTGCTGCTGGCCTCTGGTACTCCTTGTTTCCACGAGAGTACTGATATGCAGAAATGTAAAATTAATGTAAACAGACATCTCGCTGCGCAGATTCCAATTTAGATTAACCCTCCAATCTTCTCCCCTTTTCTTTTTTCTCAGTAGCCCCTTACTTCTACAGGGGCGGCCTGCCTTATTTGGGGTTGACTACGTTAAAAAGATAGATAGATTAAAATAATATATGTATTTCTGTTGCCCACAACAGACGACAACCCATGTTGAAATAAAAAAAAAAGTATTTATCTAAATAGACCAATGCATACTCGACATCGCAATGAGTTTTAATTATTCAGTTCTCTTTTACAAACGAGAATCTGACTTCAGCTTTCTGCCGCTCTTCAACACACGCCGTTTGACATCAGTTTCTACGACTGGCTCTTACTAGAAAAGAATGACTAACACGTTATGTACTATGTTAAAGAAAAAATATCGCTCCTTAATTGAGATGTTCGATAAAGTCATGGGGAAAATGCAAGGAATAAGATTAATACGCCAAAGTAAAGGTAGTTTTCGACCAAAATAACATTTGTGGAGGGGTCGGAATTTGTGAATATACAGCTCTGTGAATGTTCGTTACTGTCAGCTCAGGCATTTCTTATACATTTGGCATGTGTATAGTTTTTATTTCTTATCAAAAAAGGAGTTGCGAATTGACTGTTTGTTTAATTAGTTTTCTTTTAATTCCAAGAAAGGTTTAATTAAGTCGTATAGTATATAAACATGTTGAGACAAGGCAGGCACTGTGCGTACGTGACACCAGTTTAGCTAGCAACACATCGCGATCTGTTTATGCTTAACATCCAACGAGTGAAGATGTGTTGCACGTCACGCCTAACCAAAGGGGGCAACGTTTGGTTTCATTCGTTATGTCGATTAACACTACGGTTAATGATATGTATCTCGGATGGCGGGTAAAAAAAAAAAACATGTAATTGTCAAGGTGTACTTATGATAGCCGTTATATGTCACAATATAGATGGTGTCAGGTTAGAGCATATAGCGGAAACGCGTTTTGACATTTGGACACAGAATATGAATTCTCGTTTGCTTCATGCAGAACCAGAATAATACTTTTACTTGAGCCAAACAGCTTCCTGTTAACATTTTCAGTATGAACCCCCTCTCTAGCGCTGGTCGATAGCTTGTTGAAGTTGAACTCAAAACAGGAAATGCTATTGTAAGAGATTGATATGAATGCAACTTCCGTGGTTGGAATATCGAGACTTGCAAGTTTTCGGAAATGTAGTGTATAGTCTATGTCATGATCTACTACTACACATAACTCAAACGCCAGATATTAGTTTGTTTAAACGTGACCAAATCTCCTTCAGATTGCAAGAGAAGTGTTATAATTAAACGCTAAAATCAAATCGATAAGCCCGCCTTCATTACGGTGGATCAAACGCATCACTAACTATTTGTTCTTATATTGGTTCACACTATGTAAGTTTATGCAGCGATGTACCTTAAATTGGAGAAACTATTTGGGTATCACGGTGTGATGTATAGTATTCACGGCAAAAGTTGTCTAGTGTGTATGATGTGTGTAGTTGTTCTGCTTTTTTAAAACGAGCATTTAAGAATTGAAGCAGAGCGTGTGCATCGTGGGCTCCACAATGATTGACCCTTTCCAGTTGACTTGCATTTAAAATAGGGTGTATGGTTCTCCTATTTTCTGCCTGATTATCTCGTTCGCGTATATCATTATTTCATTAGAAACACTACCAACGTCTACTAAACATAACAGAAGAAACACATATCTGACGCGTGGTGTAAGCCGCCAATGACAAATTGCTACAACCATTAACCTCCAACTGAATACATAACTCACTACCCATAGTCGGACTCTTGTTATACAATTTCTAATATTCTCTAAGATTAGGAAACCTTATGAATGCTTTCTTACGAAAGGTAATATGTGTAAATACCATAGATATGTGTCTTCTTAGGAAGCGGGTACTGTGTATACATGCACTGTGAGCATATACCAACAACTTTAAGTTGATTGCAAAATTAATTTCTTGTTGTTCGTAAATGTAATACGTTTAAGAATAATATAATATTTTGTACGCGATATTCAAAACATTACACATTAATCATATCATGTGTTTTTTCTCATATAGGACATGGTTTTGTCGTAATGCCTATTGTAATACTTTTGTATAATCTAACCATAGTTTTAATTAATTAATTATACTTACATAGCAAAAGTATGCTTGATGCATATTACGCAAACAAATAAAAACATTAAAAAGATTATTTCGGCTACCTGAATAATAAATAAATGAGTGGCTATACTGTTTCATGTAACGTTACTGAAATACTGGGGGGTATTTGTTCTTTTTATGGTAATATTTCATTCTATATTTTAAAAAAAATATTTTAATTTTTTTTTTTTTTTTGCTGCAGACGTGGCATCTAACCGTATGAAAAAAAAAGGAGAAATTGAATACTTGTTTCTCTGTTTACTTATTTTGAATTACTTCAATAACTCAGGGAAAAACAATGACATCGAGAATTAGTGTGATTTAAGAAGTCAACACGTTATATGCACTGATTCAGCTTAGATTTGTGTTAATGCTGCATAGTTACACACCTTGCAGATGATTTAATAAAGTACTATTGCAATTTTAACAAGTATTTTTCTTGTTTATTGTAAACATATACCGTATATCACATATAACAAACGTTAACTTTATTTTAATTGTAAATTGTATCTTTAATCAAATAGTGTTCTTATGTTTTCATTTTATACTTAGCTTTTAAGTAATGTGATGTTCTACTTGTTTGAGATTTACACGATTTTAAATTTGTTTAACGTTTGGATGAGTTTCGTTGCTAGTATTTCCATATTACACAGGCTTATATGGCTTTCAGTCTTAATATTAGCAGTTGAGTTTGCTTGTAATAATGGTCTGTATATGGAGAGTGCAGTTGTTTATACAGTTCTTACTGATTACGTTCATAGCCTAATACGTATATAGATGATATAACTTTTAGATAAGCTTTCTATATGTAGCAATTACTCGTGTCATTTTTCGTTTATTTATATAATTAACTTTTCTTCTGTTCGTGTAATTATTATTGCTTTTCTTTTACCGAATCCTCAATCTTGGTGGCGGTTTAGCGTTAATCGTGCATCTCACTTTATGTTGTGCTATTTAGTGTTGTCTACGCAACATTTAATATTGGTTTCTGCTTCTGCAGAGTCCAGTAGAAATGACTAGATATATTATTGAATTCATGTACTAGGTTTATGTTATTTAATTAATTTCAAAAAGTTGACTTGTTATTCTGATTCGTAAACTTGTCATTATATGTTTATTGTAGTTTAGTGTATATGCTATTTTGACAGACTGTCTGTACAGAAGCAATCCGTGCGTTTATGATCAGATCGTATTTCTTACTAGCTGGATACATTAATAAACCCGTTGTTTTAATTAGCCACTCAATCAGTATAATCACTGCAAATTGGTAATATTCAATTCGATGTATATCGATTTACCACTGCTCCTTATTGTATTTGGGAGGCAAGTGATATTCTATGTTATAGTTAACTACCCAAACGTGGCGTGATTTAGTCATCCTTTGTATCTAAAAAGCTGTTGTGTGTGTGCTAGCAGCATAATAGCTATGCTAAATACGTGGTAAAAATAAAGTGCCTAAATATTTATTAGCGTATTTATTTTTATCGGGTGTTGTTCGCACACTGCTGTACATATTATTTATGTTTTCGTTTCTTAAATCATGGCATGGAAGATATTTTGATATAGTATCCAAATTTAAGCATTCATTATTATTATTATTATTACTAATATTATTATTATTATTATCATTATTATTATTATTATTATTAGTAGTAGTAGTAGTAGTAGAAGTAGTAGTAGTAGTATTATTATTATTATCATTATTATCATTACAAATATTATTGTTACTAGTATTACTTTTATTATTAGTATTATTATAATTATTATCAGTAGTTGTAGTAGTAGTAATAATAATAGTACTAATATTATTATGGGTTCCTGTGTTTTTTATTGTATCTAGACATCAAGAAAAACAGCCAATAACACACTAGAACTAAATTCATTTAAAGTTTACAAATATTGTAAACGGGTATAATTTTACATTTGTAATAATAGTAATTCTTAATGAAAATGGTCAAAATTTATGACACATTTTTTGAGTTTTCGAACCAGAGGAATAATCTTTCATTATTAACATACATAAAATATAGTTTACTCATAAAAACACCATAAAACAGCGCATTTTAAGTACATTATTTTTGCTAAATAATAAAAATAATATTTCCAAAGAATAAACACGTTAGCATTAAGCGGAACAAATAACAAGCCATTCCAATCGCATAGAGTCAGCCAGTGTAATAGAGAATACTATATTAAAAACAAGAAATGTACGTGAAAAGCATGATCTATATATATATATATATATATATATATATATATATATATATATATACACACACACACATATATATATATATATATATATATATATATATATATATATATATATATATATATATATATATATATATATGAGAATTTGAGAAACCAGTCAATAGACGCGATTATTTATATTAATAATGGTTCTCTTTAGGATTCAGAAAATATAAAATATATTTAAAAAAAAAACATTAATATATTTAATTTATTGATATAAATTAACGCGCTCTTTTTACTGGTTTCTCCACTTGTCAAATATATATCTTAACGACGCTTTCAATGCCGTAGTTACACTATTAGTATTCTAACTCATGCTTGCAGCACATCAACTGCTTGCACCGGATATATTGTAACAAAACTGTAATTACATCGAAGTGAACCGTCAATTCTCGACGTTGCCGTAGACTATCACCATAACGAAAAAAAAAAGTATATATATTATGCCATGATAAAGGTTCATTTACACAAATATTCGGATGAATAAAATATATATAAAAAATAATTAATACATTTCATTTTTTTAATATATTACTTCACGACGCATTAATGCTGTAGTGACACTCATATAATTATATATATATATATACATATATATATATATATATATATATATACTAATGATAATAGAATTAATGATAAGTGAAATATCGTAGAGTGATCTATCTCGATAAAATAATGCTCAATACGTTAAGTAGAGCAATCATTTTTAAAGAAAGAAAGATGAAGATAATAAAAGTGTACAAAATTACATGAAGTTATATAAATTAATACAAATTTTATCACATCGAAAGTTCAGATTCAAAGAATTACATTAATCCTTAACCCATGGTTTTTCAAAGATAAACCTCTTTTCGTCAGAGGATAAAAGCTGGTAATATAGTATTTATAACAATTAAATATTACCTAGTTCCATTTCACTTTGAAAAATTGAAGAATAAAAAACAAAAAAAGGTTGGGGATGAAGTAATAAATGACCGGGGAGTAGAAAATTAGCAGTATTGCGTAGTCATTTTCGAAAACGAAAGGGACGTTATGGTGTAGATAGTTAATAGTAAATGTAACAGTTTGTAGAATTGAAGACAGTTTTTTTTAACAATTTACAAGTAAAAGGTGGAGGGTTCAACATATCTCACTTGGTCCGTATGTATTCGTACTCCGTTATATGTATTTTCCGTGTAGTTACAAGTAAAAATCCTGAAGTGGTATTTTAAATATCAAATTCGGCAAATCCGAGGTGAAGATTGTCTGTGGAAAGGCGCTATGTGGAAAGGTTCCTATCTGCCTTCAATTCCTGGCTTCCCGGGCAGAGAAATGTTTCAAAAATGTTATATATACTATCTTAAATATTCTGCTTAGGGTAGGAAGCTTTGCCGACTAAAGATAATATTCTCTTTAGTCGGCATTTAAAATACCACTCCAGGTTGTTTACTTGTAACTACACGGAAATATACATATATATGACTTCAATGACAAAACTGTCCATAACAGCAATTCATATAGCACTATAAATCGAAATTATGACATCAATGTTTTCATATCTTGTTCATGTTCTTACATGACAACGTTGTGTTGTAATATTTGACATCTATAATATCAAGCTTCTCTCATTTCAACACCAACTCTCGGATTTGTGTTTTGTTTAGGACAGAATTATCCGATATTTAACTGAGTAGGCCTTGTTTTATAACCTTCTTAGATGAGCAGATCTTAAATAAAATACGTATATGCGGTCTGTTTCATATATTGCTCGCAATATTGCCTAACCTCTGATGCTATCCCTACTTATATAATTCGCTCAATAAACCTCCTCTCTCAGAGAAGCAACATGGATAGCCTCGTTTGTCGATATTGTCAGAGAAAGTTTTCGAATCATTGTAAGATACTGAGCGCAAGAACTCTCATTACCGCAACGAAAATAAACGATCTTCGTTTCTACTGTGCGTTCAATATCAGCTGAACTATTCATGGGCATGTCCTCTACACAACGGCTTCCTCCTTTAGGAAGACGTCGATAGCTTCCACTTTATTATCAACATACAAACCATCCCTAAAAGGAATCAATCAAAGTGTACATTAATAATTTTAATACTCCTTCCATATCCTTTATCGTTTAACTGACAATCAATTTTTTATAAACAATATTTCAATAAATACATGAAGTATTGTGTATGTATAGACTATACAAATGGTGTTTTTTTATTAATGCATCGTTTTCGCTTGTACGTAATTCTATTCTACTTCAGTATCCTTGACATTGACAGGTCAATTTAAATAAAATAGTGGCGGTTAATTAAACCCACACCCAAACTATTAATAAACCATTACAGATAGACTTCAAATCAATACTCGGGTCATAGAATATTTCGAAGCTAACAACTATTTAATTTTTGTCTCGCAATTCTCATAAATGTTTTTTTTCTTTTCGTGAATGAATGCCTAAAAGCTTGACAGATTTAGATCGTCTGTAAACGTAAGAACCTCGTGGTGATGATCACCATTGAAATAAGATAAGAAAAGTATAAGAAATACATATTCATTTTTCTTCTTTCAAAATAAATCCGCTATTCGATTGAGTTTTTTGCATACGAGATTAGTTGAAACGAGTACATAGCTAAATCTATTCTTGTTATTTTTTAACGAAAAGCAAAGTGTCTAGAATACAGTTAAAGTTTCTTTCTATGAATCGGAGAAATATTGTAACGGTATGTTTTTAATGGAATCCTTGTTCATACAACGACTCGAATATCAGTTTGTAGAAAATTGCCTTTTCTTATTTAGATCTTGAACTAAGCCAATTGAAACATTCTCTTAGATGCCAGAAATTCACTAACATACGCAATGTAATTGTTTTAATTACATGAGGTATAACATACACAAAAATATCGATTGTTGTCTGTTAAACACATGACATTGTTTTCGCAATGTTAATAGCTGTTCAACCAGTTATTGTAATATAAATAAGAATAAAATCAATCCATTAAAAAGCAACACAAATGATGAGAGTTGTGTTTCAATCAGGTGTATAATTAGCAATGTCATTTATTTTGAAGCACATTATTTTATGTAGTATATTAAAAAAATCGCTATCAAAACTGTGGAAATAGTGTTGATGGTTAAAATAATATAAACCTTTTTTTTGGAAAAAATACTAAGCAAAATAATGTTGTTTACTAATGCATAGGAAAACTTACGTAGTATATGATTAACGTTAAAAGATAACGAATTGTTTGCAAAATGCATCAGGAATGTTAAGCGGTTTAAAAAGGATGTAAATATAATACGCGGATTAGGGGACACGTCAGGGGTCGTAGATAATCTCCCAATGATATTTCGAACAATCACCAAAGCATACCTACAAAGAATAGCGCCCAGTATTAAACTACTTAAAGTAATATAACAATACTATAACTGACACTGGTTTTGTATTTATATCTTATCAGAATCTATTAAAAGGGAATCTTGCAAAATGGCGGATTTCGACCTTACGCAGCCAACATTTTAAAAGTGCAATTCAGTGATATACAAAACATGTAAACTAAAAAAAATAGTGTTTACTTTTTACTTATATGATACAATATCACATGGAAGAAAATACATCCGAATTTCTCATAATTAATACTTCCAATTTCTATCGTTTAGATCGCTGAGGAGTACATATGAATTACACTTATACATTAAATGAAACATTATATATGAATAGTTTATTTTCACATGCATAGAGTAACGCCCATACCGGTTGGTAGATGAGTACTCTATTGG
>OY744515.1:171095225-171145225 GCA_963556195.1 Sepiola atlantica | reverse complement strand
GTGAAACAAAATCTATTTTGTAGTCAAAATGAAATAAATGATCATTTATATTTATATTTCCGCTCTATATTTTTATTGAGCACTCTCATAAACCCGATTCAATTCCCCTGCATTTATACCTGTGGATTTATACAATACTCGGATTATATATATATATATATATATATATATATATATATATAACATTAATTTATATTATAAACGAGGAAAAGTTAATCACTATAAAGAGAACAAAGAAGAATTGTTTGAGAAATATTTAAGAAAATGCATTGAGAGAAAAGAAAACAGAAAAATAAAAGAAACGAATAAGATATCTTTAAGTCGACCATTTTCAATGGAACCGTTGACAATCAGCAGGGATATCGATTAAAAAAGTGGTCAAAAGACAACCAATACTTATGGAGTGTAAAATGTATGGCAAACATAATGGCAAGAAAAAAGTAGCAATATACATTATTCACGTACACCCATCAGTTGAAAATTGAGTGTGTACTTATTTTGTTTGCGCAAAGATAGTGTCTCAGTTTATAGCAACTGCTTCTTAAATGTGTACATGATCTCTTAAACGAGTTTAGTTCAAAATAGAGACTGTTTCATCCTTGAATCCTCCTACGCACACAGTTTTGTTTAATATGTGTGTTTGATTTGAAATGGTGCTGCTGTTTGATCGCTTGCCGAAACCGGTGGTTTATTTCTCATTTGTGTGAAACATGTTCGATCTGTACATCCTGTACAGAAGCTGAAGGGCTTTGTTACGGCATTGAAATTTACTTCGGCCTACATAAGTGATTCGTTGCCAGCATTTATAGAACACTTACTTTGACAGGTCAACATATTTGCTGGGATTCGTTCTCTCCTGAAATCAGAAAAATAAATCTGATTAAAACCTTGTTGATTGTGTAAGAACTCGACTAAATGAAGAGCTGTAACGTATAATGTAAGTCTACTCGTAAAACCATTGAAAAAGGTATAACAGACAAAATCGCTGCGTTTAGAAGTAGACAATTTTTTGGCCCTGAAAAATATCCTGTTTATGTTAAGCTCTTATCGATTATTTGTAAAGTACAGAATTGTCCCACAAAATGTATTCAGCCGCTACACCTGATGTTTTCTTGCAAATAAATCTCGAACGATATTCAGTACTAAAAGCGCTATCAATTATTTTCGTAAAGTTGATATCGACTTTACTCCATATAACATTGTCGTTTGTCGTTTTTTATAATAAATTCGGTGCTTAGAAATAAAAAAGAATCCACAACTGTTGCATAGCCGTCCCGTCATGTGTCGTGTTAGTTCTCGCTTACCTGGTGTATCAGTTTCGTCCTGGCTAGCCGCACGCCGTTCATCGTAATGGTCGCACGCTGCAGTCATCTTCCAGCACAACACAACCAAATGTCGTTTTTGAGTTTCCAAATATTATTCAACACAACACAAGTCTTGAGTTGGCTGGACCGGAGGGAGTGAGAGAGAATCACCGCAATACGTACATTAATTCATGCCTAACGCCCCCACTGGCGTCCCAGCCAGAGGTCGCTAACATGCGTCAACACGCGCCAAATTCTTGAAAGCAAGAGGGCGGATATCGTCACAACGAGAGTGACAACCAGACTTCTGCTGCTCCTGCTAAC
This sequence comes from Sepiola atlantica, assembly GCA_963556195.1. Classification (NCBI taxonomy): domain Eukaryota; kingdom Metazoa; phylum Mollusca; class Cephalopoda; order Sepiida; family Sepiolidae; genus Sepiola; species Sepiola atlantica. Next base: position 171,143,597 of record OY744515.1, on the reverse strand, counting down.
ATCATCATGATCATCATAACCATCAGCATCATTATTTAACATACCTCCCTTTCTGACATTTCAAAAATATTTACTCGGGAATTATTTTTCTACGTTCCCCCGTTTCCACACATTCCATGCGATCTCTAACAGAATACAGGGCAAAACAGAAAACCCCCATTTTTAAATTCTGATATTTCCTTTCTGGTCAGCCATCTAACTTCTCTGTAAGATATGTCTTATCATACCATTCGACTGCGTACGCTTTTCAACAGGGACCCCGGAGCGACCCCTTAGTTAAATACCCAAAGATGATCCGTCCAATTTCGTCTGAAGCGGCTACACTGCACTTTGTCTATCCCTTCCAAGGGGGTCCACCATAACTTCAGGGCCGGCGACTCGCCTTTACCATATCCTTCTTCTAAGAGGCCAAACATATTCCACATTGATCCCACCCAATTTTCCTAACTAATTCCGACATGTTATCGCTCTGGTGCCATGTTAATCCGCCACGGGTCCAACACAAGTTCAATCACACCAACCTAATTTCACAATCATCCAGATCTGTTACGCTGCTGCGGTGCTCTCGTTGCCCCACTGACCCACTAAACAACAAAGACAACTCTGTCATCACTATTCCCATCAACCCTTCCGTATGTGAAGGGATCTCCATCAACCTTCCAATTCGCTCCCCGCAAACAAGCTCTGCTTCATACTGGCTGGACAGAATACACCTCGTTAGCTGCATAGAGCTGCTCAATACTACGGAACATCACGAGAATTCACCAGTGTGACCAACCGTCCGGGTCTCCGCAATAACCCTCTGACCACCCCCTCTTCTTCGAGAGAGGAAAACAAACCAAGCACACTCAGCATCGGATCTATCATCCATCTTTTTCTCTCTTTTTTTCTGATTTGAATAACCTGGCCGACCATCTCATAATGTTAATTAGTTACTGTTTTGTTTCTTTATATATTACTATTTTAATGCAAGGAAGGGAAAAAACAATGTTTCCGGCTAAACCGAAAAACAAGGCAATTAATCAAATGAGTCTCTCTCATCCCCCGCCAAATCGCAACCCGTCAGGTTACATGCCGTCACACAGAGTACATCAAACTGATTCCGGAAAAGTATTTCCTTCTTCCTTAAAATTCACCATCGCAAAGTTTACAACTGAAACACAAAACAATAAACAAAAAACATAACTTGTACAATCTGTTTTCCTTTCTCTTTTCTTGAAAAACAAAAACAAAAAAAAACAATCAAAAGGAAACAAACTAACAAACAAACGAAACAAAACAAAACACCAACATTTGCTTATCGCGCCCGGGCGACACCAGATAACCCTGGCGATATCAAAACTACACGTACAAGAAATTTAAACAAAACAAGTGACTACGTATTAACACTTCAAAGTTACGTACAATAATTTTTTCACGCCGACAGACAATGTAACAACAACAAAAACAATGAAAAATAACAAAGTAACAAAAAAGAAAACATGGCAGCATTTAAAAACAACTTTCGTACTTTTCCGGCACCTCAACCCTCATAGTTTGTACTGCGTGCGTGCGTGCGTGAGTGCGTGCGTGCGTGCGTGCGTGTTACTCCGTCCTTTTTCCTTTCTTTCTATTCAGTTTTGTTTGTACCCTCACGGCATATCAACGTCCTTTTTTTAAAATCTAATCTTAAAGTCTATCTTTCTTTTTTTATACGTACTTTTTTTTCTTACAACAGTTAACGATGATTTAATTCTCGCTTTTTCGTTAGTCTTAATTAAAAGTCACTTGGTCTGTTTCTACTTTTTTTTCTTAATTTCTTTTCTACTAAGTTAGTTCAACAGTACTTTTTTTTCTTGAACTTAATTATTAAACGCAGTCTCTCAAAAAACAAACGACATATTAATTACTATTGTGATGTTCTCTCCTTTTTCATCACTCCTTTTTCTGTTGTCTTCGCCGAAGCCAGGTGCTGCCTGTTTTATTATTATTATTATTATTGGACCCCACACGTTCTGTGATAACCCAAGTTCAACGCGTACTTGTGAGAAACTCCAAAGTCACAGCAACCAGATTGAAGATGTTGCATAGCCGTCCCGTCATGGGTCGTGGAAGTTCTCGCTTACCTGGTGCATCAGCTTCGTCCTGGCTGGCCGTTCGTCGTAATGGTCGCACGCCGCAGTCATCTTACAGCACAACACAACACAACAGAAAGCCGTTTTTGAGTTTCCAAATATTTATTTAACACAACACAAGTCTTGAGTTGGCTGGCACGGAGGGAGTGAGAGAGAATCACCGCAATACGTACACTAACTGACGTCCCAGCCGGAGGTCGCTAACATGCGTCTACACGCACAGCATTCTGGAAAGCAAGACGGCTGATTTCGTCACAACGGAAGTGACAACGAGACTTCCGCTGCTCCTGCTAACATCATCATGATCATCATAACCATCAGCATCATTATTTAACACAACATATCCCACTTCGATTCAAAGACACATACAGTTGACGGCATCTAGGTGTTGACAAGCCCACGAGTCGGTCATTGGTGAGTATGTATTGCAGTGCGAAGATTGCACTGGCTGGTACACGGATAAAGCATACTCTATTTTGCACCGATCTTGCCTTAAAAATCATCTAAAAATCATAGAATCGGTTGCTATAAACTTACGACACCCGTTTTTGTGCAAACTAAAACAGTACAACCACAACTTGGAAATGATGGGGTACGTTAAAAATGTAGCATTCCACTTTTTTGTCTACTATATATATATATATATATATATATATAAAAATATATATATATATATATTACTCTCAATAATTGCCATGGTACTTTGAAAACGTTTAAAATAAATACCCCCTCATTGTCGACGGCTGCGTGAAACAGTCAGCTGGACGATAGCTTAGTAGCGTTGTTAATTTTCTGTGCCCTCCTTCTTTCTTTATTTTTTAGACATCTATATAGGTAAAATAATCTAAAGTGTTCTGTCTTTGTTTCTTTTCTCATGATTTCCTGTACTCCATTAATAATATATATTAAAATTATATATATATATATATATATATATATATATATATATATATATATATATATATATATATATATATATATTACCTGTTAAAATCCTTTACATATAAATACATATTGTTTCAACGGATTTGTACGCTATAGTAGTCGAACATCTTGAAGGCTATCTGCTATATATGCTTGCTTGACATACGTCATTTGCTGAATTAAACTTTTTCTGGACATGTAGATACAACATGTCCAACATGTTCCATCGATGTAGATTTGTTTTGCTCAACAAAATTATTGTGTGTTATTTTATTTTCATATATATTTTTTTATTATTTGTTAACCTGTGTAAAACGTTATTTAAATGTTACCTTGTTTATTCCGATAAATTTTTATTCTTTAAATATAAAAGCTTGCGCTTTTGAAACTCAATCGGTTAAAGAAAAGAAAACAAAGTGTATTCATGAGTTTCTTTTTTAAACTACTTGTAATATTAAATAAATATTGGTCTTTTCCTAATTGATATTCTCACAATTCAATTATTTTTATAATTACTTCATCTCGTATATTGGGTAATGACTTTTCTTGAAAAGATTATTTAAAGACAATATTTCATCTTCATCATATATACATTGTACCCTAAATTGCCGTTAGTGACATTCAGCAAATTATTACATGTCTCGACGCCATTACACTTTTGAAGATTAGAATTACACGATAGATTCAACTAATCAGCCTTTGAAAATCTATTATGTATTTTGAAAAGGGTATTCGTCCAAGTTGGATGACAAATGAAGACACGCAACATAAAAGGGTTTTACTTTGTGTATATTCATTGGTAATGTATGTTAACATTATCTCATGTTTACAGTCATTTATTGATGCAGCAGTTTGCTGCTCCGAACCGCAACTGGCAGGAATAAACAGGACCTTTTTTCTAAACTCGGTGCTACTATTTACCAAACTCATTTTCTGATTCTTAAGCGTATATAAGAATTCTGCTTTTTTTACATTTTTTTCTTTTCATAACATTAATGACTTGCCATTTTTTAATTCAACTCTAAACAAAAGATATGCAAAACAGTATCAGATGTTACTTAAATTAACTCACTGAAGACTACATTCCGAGTCCAATTTATATTTTCTTTGTCAATTGTTGTACTAAACATTTGCCCCATAGGTGTGTACATTAAGATGATATAACTGGAATAAATCAGTTAAATATTCCCGAGAAGTACTTGTAAAATAAGCACACATAGGATACACTATAGGAAATGATGAAACGAGGGAGTGCACATGGAACTGCTTTCTATTAGGTCAGATATTATTTTTACACCTTTTCCGAGAGGGAGATACTAGAAATAAGTGCACTATATCATATGTAGCAACACTCTCCCATGCACTTATATATTGTAACTTCAAAGAGATATATGATACTGGCAAGTGTGCAAACATTTCGATCTTGTGCGATGGAGCCTAACTTTTTGCGGTAGGCTTGCCAGAATTGTTATTGTATTTAGCTAATCATGGTGTTGCCTTAGAATATAAGGCACATAAGTTGTTTACGTTGGACTCCCTCTAAAAGTTTTATTGGAAATTAATATCAGTGGTTGAAACATAGTACAACTAGTATATCTGCCATTATTGTCTATATATTTCCACCGTTTGTATTTTGGGTAGTTGCTGCTTGCCAAAGGAGCCCACGTGGGTGTGTATTCTCGGTGCTTAATAGTTCATACATAATAAGCCTAAAGTGTAGATTAAGCCCACGACACCTGCCACTTTTTTAGAGCATGCTTCAATATGCACTACTTTAGTTATCGTTTTTAAAATACCCACCATTAATAGACGCGCATCGCCAAACCAATCACATTGGAAATACTATTGTCTATTCCTAATATTCATTTTGAACCTTTCTAGTATTCCAGGTGTATGTTTAATGTGTTCACCCTGTATTTAAAGAGACCCATAAAACGTATTGGTTTCATATCTATAAGGTTTACCGTTCTGAACTTGTGGTAAGACAAGTAAGGAATACCAAATCATGAGTGCATGCGGTATACGTCTTAATTATTAAAAAGGTATCCGTCCATGATTTATTTGAGTCGGGTTGATGCGACTTGTTTAACGTAGTCACTATTTACAAGCAGGTTAAATAAGTGTGCATCAGTGTATAATCCACCTTGTTTATTAATATACTAATATTACTTAATAAAATAAATTAACAATATATTTAAGTTTATATAATTAATTAAGCTAGTGCTATTTTGACAATGGATGTTTAGATTACTAACCATTATTGTTTCTATTCCCAACATCTTTAGTTATTGATTACAATTTATTGAGTTTCATGTTTATTGTTTATACATTTGGAAAGGGTATCCTTTGTTTTAAATATGCTTGTGGTAACGCTGTGTGCGTTTGACTGCCCATGAGATGAATTATCGTTGCAGAGATTGAAAGTATTATTGCCAGACAGAAGTGATAAAAAGATTGACAAAATTATTCGCATACGTCAACATGTATTGGCGTTTGAATTTACATTAATATAGCCTGTTATGTTTTAATATGTTAATGATTTCCCTGTTAGTTATAGCTATTTAAAGGGCCGCTTATTTTATGGTTATCGCCGTCGTAATTAAATGTAGGGAATCAAAAAAAATAACTCACATTCAATACAGAAAATATTACAAGCAATATCGGAGTTTGCATTTATTTTGTTCATGAAAGTGTATTCTTATGTAAAATACATTTCATGTATGTGTTTCATTGGTAAGTTACCTTGGGAGAATGAACACTACGTGTAAATAGAACAAGATACACTTTATTCAGCTTTGTTATACTTGTAATACATGATAAAAATATAGATTACAATACATACTTAAGGGTACAGCTTACGATACCAACACATTTTATGTACATCTTACTGCGCTATTCCCGTTTCTTAGAAATACATGTATGAACTATTTATATTTTATAATAGGTATATTAAATATGTATGTAAAATAATTTGTTTTCGTTTTGATATATCTAATGATTTAGCTTAATTTAACACATGAATAAATGAAGTTTAATTTTCAGTATATATATATATATATATATATATATATATATATATATATAGCATACCTAAAGAGAGCATCCCTGACTTTATACATTACAAGTTTATTCATAATAAATTCATGATTCAGCATTTCCGAGATGAATAACATTGCCCACAACGATAGTGACAGACATTTTTTAAGCACTGGATAGCATTTATTTGTTCCATTTAGATTAGCCGTGTAATTTGTTTGTTCTTGTTTATTTATGATTCTGTTGAAAGCTATCCTGTGAATCGTGTGTGTGCCAGACCGGGAGAAGCAAGTCGAATGTGTCATCTGTAATTTCCGTTTTCCTGCTGCGATCTTTTTAGAAAGTGCAAACAGTGCTAACATATACAGCTAACAACGATCTAAATGATGTATCGTTGTTAGAGTAACATAGAACCATAACTGTTCCTACATTAACTGCCTAGTTCATTCATCCATGTTTTATTTAGTGCAAACGGCGATCTATTCTGCACAACTTAATGGACTTGCACGATGTGACAAGTGTAAGAATAAATAATAAATTAATAACCGTATCCAATATTGACTACATTTAAACTGATGTGGATTACATTTAGAGAGCAATGTATGATCGTACCTACTGTTACAAATGCACCAACATCGTCGGTATCTGTCTTTGAACAAAAATATTACATACCGCCTAGTTGCGGTGCCCTTAATTCACCCTGTGACTAGACATTTCTAATGATATGTATATACCCAAATGTATATATATACATGTATATATATATATATATATATATATATATATATATATATATATATACACACACACACATATATATATATATATACATATATATATATATATATACATATATATATATATATATACATATATGTATATATATACACACATATATACATATATATACATACATATATATACATATATACATATATATATACATATATATGTATATACATATATATACATATATATATATATACATATATATATACATATATATACACATATATATACACATATATACATATGTGTATATACATATATATACATATATATACAGATATGGATAGATAGACAGATATCAAACATACTTCTTCAAACGATTTACATCATGTTCTCATACACCTCCACACACACACACACACACATATATATATATATATATATATATATATATATATATATATATATATATATATAATTTTTTGTCCAAATTTTTAAGAATAACATTTTAAATCATTACTGAGGAATGCAGTTGAAATTAATAAATAACTAATTAACAGTTAATCCGATGTCTGCTATTATATATTCTTTCTGTAGATTTAATAACAATAAATACATTTTTAAATGTATATTAGTTCTGCGATTGAGATGTGATAAAATAGGTGTTAATATGTGTAATTCGCTGCAATTTATAAGCAAGGTGACTTTGCTATATTTTCGCATGCATCTTTCTCTGCACAGTTCGTTCCCTATGTATAATTGAATATTATTTCGTGTGATATTTTCTACCCTGATCATATAAAATAAGCGTTACTTTTCTGCGTGTTTATGTAATTATCATAGGTGTGTATGTGTACAACACATAACGGTGCCAACAGTCGATGACACCATACTTCCAGAGTATAAAAAATGCCCTATTTGATATTCTGCCATCGTAGCATTTCACAAGAAAATATTAAGTAGCCGAAATAACGAAGTAACTACACGGAAATTGTCAGAAAATTCAACAGAATATTCAACAGGAGGAAAATCGACATAATACTTATAATTGTTACTGCACTAGGAACAGTTCTGAACACCCCGAAAAAATGGCTACGAGAAATTGGAACTAGACGGAGGTAACTGATATTATGAACCATTGGTTAAATCGGCTGACATTTTTAAAAACATCTTTGAATGCGTATCTACGAAATATGGACGAGACACCACGGAGACTCGTGGGAACCGAAACTACATGTCATCTCATAGATCCCCTAAAAATGGAATAATCCTTTACTGATACGGCACACGCTAGTCCTGAACAGTAAAAGAAAATGAAAAGACCGACGAGGAAGAGCACAAAGCAGACCTCCGCTTGAAGTATGTAGATATTATGAAGACGTTGACTGATTGCAACTGCAATCCAAGAGAAGGTAAATAGTTGTTGCCAGCGAAAAACCTAAATGAATATGGAGCATGAAGAAAGTCAGTATAATACCCATAATCGTAGGAGAACTCGGAACAATGTCAAAAAACCTGGAAAATAGACTGGGAGACATTTTAATCAAAGGGGTAATTCAAACTATACACAGGACGGCAATGATCAACCCAGTTTAACGCTTAAAGAAAATCCTTGAATGCGGAAACAAACTTGACAAACTCGCATAAGCTTCTAACAGACACATGAACTCTACAATAGGAAGAAAACAAAACGACATGAGAAACAACACACCACGAACACAGGACAAGTAACTGCAAGTAACATCACTTCATAAACCTCCCCACTAATATATGACACCGGCCTAAGCTGACACCACAAAAAAATAAACCAATGAACAGAACTAGCAAAAAACACCATAAGCATCACCTGCTACCCTCTCCCGCTCAGTTAGCCGCTCTCCCCCCCCCCCCCCCCAAAAAAAAATAAGCTGACATCACACGAAATATTTGCACAGGGTCAAGGAGGATGAGAATACCGAGGAGGGACAGCACACACCAAGCCTCCACTGGAAGTGCATGGAGTTCTGGGACCTTGGGAATGCTTATTGCCACCCTAATCCCAGAGACGGCAAATGACCTTTACAAGCGATAAAGTAATGGTAAACGGATGTGGCGATAATGCAAAGTTTATTTGCGCTGGCTATTGAAAAGAGGTTAACAATACTAGAAATCTAGGGTGACTTGTTGTCACTCAGACTCCAGGGAATACCACCGGTGGTGGTGAGCCATCACTGATGGCATGTGTAAAAACTCCTAGTTAGCACAAATACTAATTATAATAACAATACTGCAGAGTAAATGTAGTTTTGATTTCTAGATATGAAAGCTAAATGTCTTCATCGAAATGTAAAAAAGTTATTTTTTTAAATACAATCATAGAGTGTCTGTGAACACACTAGGACGGGTACGTTTCGTTATTATTCTCATGCAGCAGACAATTGGCATACTCTACTTCTCTTCAACTGTTATTAAATACAAAATATTAGTAAAACATGTTTATGACTATAACAATAAATGATGATAATAATAATAATTATAACAAATATAATATTAATAATCGTAACAATAGACATGTGTAACGTGTCGTTACATAAACATTCTAAAGGTTACTATTTTCGTGTTTTATTATTTTGAACCTTACTAACTTCTTTAGTCCTCCTCAGTGTTATTGTAATCGACAACGTCAGAATATCCTTCGTAATTAAATACACGTAAATACTTTTCGTAGGTTCTCTCTTTCTTTTTTTCTTCATTGCTGACTGTTCTGCGTGTGCAATCTCGTTGCCGTTTCTTTCTATTTTATGACCGCCGCCGCCGCATTGACTCTTACGTCTAGTAGTCGCTGTGTTCTTTCATTTGTTTCTATTACAGGACCACTGAGCGTCATCAGTGTGGCTTGGGATTCTTGGGCAAATTAACTTTTTATCTTGTACAGAAAGGCAACCAGAGACCTCAGATTAAAGAATGTTAAAGTGTTATTCTAGAGAGAAATATGCCTGTTGATAGATTAAACAATGCTTCTCGAGAGTAATACCGATTTTCTTGTTCTTAATTACTTACTAGCTAACTAACCAGATAGACATACATAATAAAGGCTTAGCAACACTTCTCTGTCGGTGATTTACACGTCTTTTAAGTATGCCCTCGTTTGCGACGACCCACCTTACTTTCATGTTCTTAATTACCTCACAGCTAACTAGCTAAATGAGCAGACAGCGATTTAAACGTTTTGAAGCTATTTTCATTCTTTCGGCAGCCCATCTTAATTTAAGTCCCACTGACGGCTGATCTGTAATCATTATTTATTTGTTCATCCGACATCCATGACAACATAATTTGAATGTGACCCTTAGAGGTCATATCTGCATTCACTTTATTGCAAGGAAGTATTAGTTTTTGCAAGCTTCCGTATCAATTAAACCGACGCAAAAATTCATACTGGCTCACTTAGTTGCCACTCGACATACGTCCCCACACAACATACCACATACATAAACATCGTGTCTTGTTAATTATTGGAATCATCATTAAATAGTATATTCTGTGTACCATTTACCAACATAACTATATAAAAGATGCAAGTAGGAATGCATGTTATTATCCGGTTTTAAATGTGTCGGTTACACCAGATGATCTGCATCTAATGCTTCTTATAGATAATAATTAACGACATTGAACTGGATAATTTAAACGATTTACGAAGTATAAGTTGCTCCAATGTTCCCAATACAAAACAATAATTAGGTTAAGGTGGGGTCTACTAATGACTGTGAAACACACGATGCGATCATTTTCTACCAAAGGCGTGTCCTTAGTAATAATTGCATACGAGTATCTCAATAGTTAGTTAATGTTGTTTATTACATAGTCATATATATTAAAATAATTGTTTAGTTCGCTTCTCTGCCGCTACGCGGATTATACAGTTCTTTAGTTTCCCCAACTTGTAAGACTGTCGCAAGAATGTTATTTGGGTATGTGATTTAAGCCAAATGTAAAGTAATAACAAGCCATTCATTGTTTTCTACGTTCTATTTCAGTACTGTTTTATTAAAAAAAAAAACAAGAAGTTTTACAGCAATCAACTGAAACATCGCAAATAATGTAGTAAACCGCCTAGCACGTAACATTGGAAGATATTTAATTAAACGGACGTAATGTTGCAATTTAGAACGTTTGAATATTCAAAAATAATAAATAATACACTTGATTATTATTATTATATTCATGATTACATCCTTGTATTTGTTTATAAAAGTTTTAGAATCGATATTCTAAACATACCGTCAAACCACATAACTATCAGACAATATTAACTGTAACTGTTGGGACCTCACAATTGTAGTTCATTCGCTATATCTTAATCACGAATAAAAAGAACTATTGTCATATAACCGACGATATGCAGCATTGTGCATCGTCATTTGAAAAGAGACCAAACCCAAAGTCGTCGTATACTCATAGCAGATCATCTTTATACTATATGCCGTCGGCGACACTTGACACATTTTGATAGTAGGGCATACAAAAGATCTTGTGTTCTGGGGATCTCGTCCCACCGACTAATTTTTGCTTAATCATCTCGACAATTACAGGAGATTTTTTCTAACTTTCATAAATAAACTGATGTATTATGGCTATACTGTGTTTTGCATACTATTCTTATTGAGTTTTTACAAAGTTAAGTGTATGATCAGTTATACCTATTAAACAAACTAAACCTTCCAGCGTAGAAGCTCTCTGTGTAGTTTGACATCGGTAAAGCTTTCGCATTTTAATTTCAAGAAATATAATTTGCACGGAGTTCATAATAATGCACTTGTATGAAGGAATAATGAAAATAAGTGTCAGATTATTGAGGTACACCACGTTGATTAAATACATAAACACATTAAAAACAGCCGTGTAATGAATATATATATATATATATATATATATATATATATATATATATATATATATATATATGTATAGTAGTCTATATTTCGATGCGTCTACCAATTAGAAATACGACGTTCTCATGAACAATTAATACGCTGTTGAAACATAGAGTATTATATAACACAATTATGTGTGCGTAGTAATTTTTCCTTGTCAATGTATATAAGCGAGTCTACTTTTTTAGCGTAATTTGTTCTCAGATGAGTTATGTCGTCTTCATCGATTCTCTTATGAGGGTGACGCAACCTTTCAACATTTTGCATAATTCATCTCACTAAGATTAGAACAATGTTTAATATCATTTCTATTCACTTTCCTCTGAAAAAAGAAGCCGCACTGCAACTGTCACTATACCGGACCGTAGCAATCGAGTAAACAGTAGAGTTTCATTCGATATTTATGGATATAATTTACAAAGTCACATCGGGTCACAGATAGGAAGCAATTCATCCCTTTAAACCAATAAATCCGGTTATTATTTATTACTTTCCTGATCAATTTAAGCGAATTACGCTGAAAATCAGCCAGGCTGATTAATCAGAGCAATGGACACGTGTAATAAGAGACATCAAGAGTATTTGCTTAGCCGAGCAGTTATGATCATTTTTAGGAGTGATGTTGCTTCTTCCGGCTAATGTTTGTGTCCAGCTGAAATGTGTATATATCTTTATCATATAGGCAGAGAACAGAGTTACACATAGTCAAGTGCAACTCTGGCGAATTAATTTGTTTAGTTCCGTATCCAAATTGTATTTACTGGTAAGATATTACAATAATTTATCTGACACAACTTATAAACAAAGAAAACAAACTGTGCACCCTCCAGCGAGCTGCTATTTAACATAATCATTACAGTTACTTATATTTCCTTCATAATGTGTATTATTATAGTACACACTGTGTATATCTTACATACTGTGCATTTTTCACAAGCATACATTGGCATAAGACTGCATTATGGTATGAAATGCCATTACTATTATGATTATTACTTTCATATTTTATAATAACATTGTATACCCCTGTTTGGTCGTGATAATATTTCCAACTAAAACATAACATAAACTCGAGTAAACTATAGAAGTTCAAAATGATATTGCTTCTAAGTATATTGCTTATACTTATAATGTGACTTATACTACTATTGATAATATTTTAAAATATTATCAAGACATTTTCAGAAAATATGATCAGAGCAAACATCATGAAGCAAAGATACACGGAAAATCCGTATAGGTTATGTGGATGAAAAGACGACATCATATACAGAACAATAAAGGGACGCAAGAAGCTAACCAAGCGAAATACAATAAAACTCATAAATAAAGTGGTAAGTGAGTCAACTGGAAACAACATGTACAAAGGACTGTATTTACGGAGAAATAAAACAAGCAGACACGGAAGTAATTTTAAATAACTGTGACAGAAAAATACAAAAAATACAAAAAGGTTTTAACTGTAATTCAATTCCCAACCGATTTTCGTGCAACCCACTTTCTCTCTGCAGTTGCCTCCAAAAGTGTTGACGGTAATTGAATTTCCACCCGAATTTCATGCAACCCACTTTTTATCTGCCTTTCTCTCTCTCATCCAAATCGTTTCTACCACTTCCCAGCTACACTCTTCATGTATATAACCTGAAATCCACATATGCAAATCAGAGACCAACATAAAAATGAGCGCCTATGAAGAGAAACTTTTTTTAAAATCTGCATACACGACATGCGAAGCACTTCATTATTTTTCCTGATGGTGAGTTGCCCTCTTTATCGTTACATATAATTATTTTAATATGAAGATAACATCGTCTAAGATATGGAGATCAAAAGCAAATTAACCAATAGAAGATATAATGTAAGGCATGACTCTACACCACAATGAGAGGGATTCCTTTGCAAAATATAACGAGTATTAGCATCATATCAATAACTGTAACAAAAAAGAAACATATGTGCAAAACCCTGTAAAATATGATTAATTTAAATAAAATGGAATATATTAAACGTGCCACTAATTAATACATATGCTATACAAAGAAAGGCGTTTGACCGAGTACAGCAATCAATATATCTAGGTTACAATCAATGGTGAGTTGAAATAAAATATAACTTTTTAAATAAAACTAGAATTATAGGTAGAACGTACAAAGGGAAATGCGGTTATTGCGTAATCATAGAAGAAAATAATATACTCTAAATAAAAAAATGACAGAAGCACTAAATATTAGTTTGTAAACATATGGCTACAGATGTCAGATAGTATGGTAATACATAAGAGGACACGCCTTATCCAGACATTTACCTCGATGTTACCAACAGCTGCGCAATCGTGATAAAGCTTATTATCATTAAACTTACACTAAACTGACTTGCTGGTTATCACTGTTACTCAAATGAATATAATATACTGTAAATGAGTTTTAATTGTTATACCTCCCATATGTGTTCATGTTGGTGATCATTTGTAATAATTTGTATAAACACTCAATTGACATGATAATAATGATAATGATAATGATAATGATAATGATAATGATAATGATAATGATAATAATAATAATAATAAAGTATTGATCCTTCAGAATATAAAACAGTTAAAAAATATTCTAAGAATTTTATTCCATGAGATAAAGTGTGTTATTCATGTGGGTACAATTTAAGTACAGAATCTTATTTAAAAAAACATCATCGTTATTGGCCACATGGAACAAGAATAATTAATATTATTTAAAAATGTAATAACATTAAAACTTCTAAAATGGCGATATAAATAATAAGCAAATAAAATCCAGCAGGGTGACAGACTATTATGTATTTGCTAACAAACAACGTTGTAATGAAATATAAATAACATACAAATAAATATAACAGAAAAATGCAGTTATATCGACAAGATAATAATGAAGATGCTCCATTGGTAAGCTATTTTTAGTATAATAAATACATATTGTTTCTTTAAAACTATAAATTATTAAAAGATTATAAATAATAATAATAATAATAATAATAATAATAATAATAATAATAATAATAATAATCATCATTATTATTATTATAATGCTAATAATAATAATAATAATAATAATAATAATAATAATAATAATGATACTAATAATGATAATAATATAAAAACAACACTACTAGTACACCTGAAACCTACATTCAACAAGTTCTTATTAATGGAGGACATTATAGTTTTTGGAAGGGATGAAAACAGGCTTTATACCCTGATAAATATAGTCATAGTATTTAGTTACGAGGTACGAAATGTAATATTCTGGTTATAAAAAGTCGTAAACTCCACACATTATATTGAACTCACAACAGAAAAATGCTGACAGTGAGAAGGACTACAAATATACCGAGGCATTGGAAGCCGATAAAAGTAACAACAACGAAAATTAAGAAAGAAACAAGTCACAGCTTAGTACAATAGAACAGTACAATATATTATTAAATTGCACCTCCATGTAAGAATACCCTATATGGTGTCCATTCCACGCAACTATCATCCGATATAGTTATGGTGACAGTAATTCTATTGTAGATATGTTTGGCCATAAAAACACGGAACATTCTCACGATTTTTAGGGCTTTTAAAAGGAAATGAGATGCATATCGATTGTGTCACCATAGAAAGAGAGGTGGCTGAAGTGTACTTAGTGTTGAAGATTTACTGAATATAGAAGGAGCTTAGCGATCTAAATATATTTCTGGAAGTGAAGTCAAAAACGGAGAAAAGGCAAATCACCATGATAAAATGAATCAAACGTAACCAGAGAGAGGCGGACATTATTTAGAAAGAAACTCCACAGTGTATTCTTAAAAAAAAAGTTAACTTACAGATAAGGACAGCTGGAATAAATCAATCAGAGGTGATTCCAAAAGTTGTACTCAGAACAGCTTAATGGCAGACCATGAACTAGCCCGGTGTACTAGGCTCATCAAAGACTGCATAAGGAACACTGCAACATCATCGATCTGAAGAGTGTTAAATGAAAGGGGAGGAAACTTGACACATATTGTATCAGAATACCCTTGCTAGCATAACTCGGTTATATCAAAAATACACGACAAAGTTGGTCACGTGCTACAATGGAATATATGCTAACTGCATGAACTAGCCCACAGTTATTATGGTTATACTCATAATCTAGTAGTAGTACAGAAAAAACGACAATGTGCCACTGCTTTGGGACATGCGCATACTAACTGAAAAGCTTATGGAATATGCCAAACCCGACTTAATTCATAAACAACAACAACATAACTTGTCTTATAATTGCCATAGCCTGTCAGTACAATATCAGAGTGTAGGACAAAACACATGAACACATATCAAGCAGTAAAATAGGAATTAGTTAGACTACAGAAATGTAATAATGTAAAAGTGATTCCCGTTATAATTAGAGCGCTTGCAAACATAATAAAACACCAGCGTAAATGGTTCAAACAGATTGACCAGAAAATTTATTTTCCAAATTATAATAATAATAATAATAATAATAATAATAATAATAATAATAATAATAATAATAAATAAAAAATGGTACCTGCCTAGGCTGACACCACACAAAATATTTGCATAGGGTCAAGGAGGATGAGAAGACCGAAGAGGGGCAGCACAAACCAGACCTCCACTGGAAGTGCAGAGACTGCTGGGACCTTGAAGAGGCTTATTACCACCACCATCACAGAGAAGACAATGGTCCTTACCAGCGAGAAATCAATGGTAAACGGCTGTTGTGATACTGCAAGTTTATTTGCGGTGGCAATCGAAAAGAGGTGGAAAATATTGGAAATCTCGGAAGAATTGTTGTCACTCAGACTCCACGGAATACCACCAGTTGTCGGTGAGCAATCACTGACGCCCTGTGTGAGAACTCTTAGTGAGTAAATAATAATAATAATAATAATAATAATAATAATAATAATAATAATAATAATAATAATAATAATAATAATAATAATAATAATTTTAATACATTTAAAGATTCTTATTTATAATTATCAGTGTAAATAGTATAGGGATGAATTAATAATGTTTTATATATAACATGATGTAAAATATTTCCTAACATAAATATAAAATTGTATTAGGGGTATAAAAAAGTGTAAATCATAGTAGGAATAATAATTAAGAATTGGAATTATTAATTGAAAATCATGAATACAAACAATTGGTTGACCCAAATATTACCCCAAATAATAATTGAAACAATATTAAATTACATAGTTTATTTGTATACTCTAAAATTATAATAATTATTCATTACGTAATCGAATAGAATGTTAGTTTAAATAAAAAAATATTATATCATTTATTATTTAATCAAAAGGTTATAATGATTAAATCGAGATGTATTGACGACAATTCGGTTGATTTCCACACTTACGAGAAAAGAAAACATTGAAAAAAAGAGTACGAAGAAGATTAATTGAGAAAATAATTTAATGAAGACAATTGTGGTTGGTAATAAAAATATTTTTTTTGTGTGTTTATTTATCGATTTAATACAAGATTTTAAACGGGCAAAATGAAATTATATTGTGATGGGCAAGATATATCATGCATTTGTAAATACAAAAAAAAAAACAGTTAAGTAACGATTCACTATTACGTCGTCGGTACGGCAACGCATAAAGCTGGGCTACTAGTCCAGCGCTTTGCTTTGAACTCCACCTTTAACTCCATAGATCACTCCCTCCCAAATGTTCAACTGCAGACTGACGTCACCCTCGATGATGTTATCATCACCCTTTCAAAAGTGGGGGAATTGTTTCACAGTACAAGCGTATATTACGTCCTTCTGTACACAATTGTTGTTTAAGGGACAATCTCAAGGTTTACGGCAGTTACAAGTGGTGAGGGATGCGGTGGGTGGTTGTTGTTGGATATGTTTGATTTTCCTATTGTTAGAGGTTATGATAGTTTGTTCAATATTGGGCATAGTAGAGTAAGATATTTTAATAGAATTTTTTTTAAGAATAGTGCTATATCTGTGGGGGTGCTTAAAAGATCTGTCTAAAATTTGGAAAAAAATCCTTAGGTATATTGGTTTTAACATTACTGCTGAAAGGCGGATGGAACCAAATGTTTTTCTTTCTTCTAAGTTTTTTTCTTTGTCTGTGCGCCTGTGGGTCTGCCCGATTATCAATATTGTTAGTTCCTATGGGCTTATTAGCGTGTGTATTGATTGTCTTAGGTGCAGATGTGTTAAACTTTTTACTTCTGTGTGTGGTTATGTTGTGCGTAATAATGCCTGAAGGTTTGTTAACTTGAGTAAGGGCCTTGCAGTTATATTTAATTTTGTGAGTGTAGCCTGAGTTTAGCAAAGCATTATTGTAGAAGCTAGAATCTTCATCGAAGATAGATTTAATCGCAGAGAGCTTAGAGATTCTGTTAGATACTGAAGGGGACTATTGAGTTTATGATGGATTTAGGGTGGTTAGATAGGCTATGTACGTAGAAAAGGGTTAAGTTAGGTTCATGGTATGGGCTAAAGGTTCCCGAATTAATATCTAATGTAAGGTCAAGAAAGTGTGATATTCTTTTCTATGGTTCCACTGTTATGGTCAAACCAAATTTTTTGAGAAGTTATGTAAGTTTTTGATAGTGTTATTATATTGTCTTGATCGCTCCCCAAGTACAAACAAGGCATCGTCCCTATACAACCCACCCTGTAAATGTCCAAAATTAAACCTCAATTCTCTCATCAAGTACAAACCTACCAGGTCAGTGACCTGGGCAGAGTCTGACGCCCCCATAGTAATATCAAAGTTATTGGGGTGATCTTCCTGGTCCAAAGCTTATTATCAAATTCTAGTAGGGATCTTCTGGCTAATATTATTAGTTTAATCTCTATGTCTGTAATGTCAGAATTATTTTTAGCGAAGGTTAATGCTTTGTTAAGTAAGATAGGGAAATGGACTGGTAGTAATTATTAATATCGAATGTTATGAAGTTCAAGTTAGGTTTAGACTTATCAATGAGGTTAAAGAACCAGGTAGTAACCTCATCCGAGGATTGTCAAAGAGTGTAACGATTTTTTTCTTTTATGGTGGGGATAATTCTATCCAAGATCTTCTTACTTATGATGCCTAGGTCGGATTTAGAAGGGCAGATTAGTCTGAGTGTAGGGTTTTCCTGGAAATTATTTTTATGGTCCTCAAGGTGAATCTAGGTATTGCAGGGGTTAACATTTCTGCGTAGTTAAGGGCATTCAAAGATGTTAGTATGGATTTTGCCTCACTGTTTATACTAGCCAAGGTATCGTAGGATGTGCTTTTGTAAGATGTATTTAATTCTTTGTAGATTAAGGATTTGTATTGACTATATTTTAGTTTGTAAAAATTCTTAGTTTTATCCGCTGGGACAATTATATCAAGGTGTTCCCTAATATTGTTAGTGAATTTGTTGATTTTTTTGATGATGGGATTGAGGTGTTTATTGTGCCTTTTGAATTTGATGCGACTAATGAGGTCAAATAGGTCATTTTCGAAATTATTGAGGTGTTCATTTTGTTTGGGGAAGGAAGAGGTTTTGAGACCGTACCTTGAAGCAACTGATTTTTCCAATTTCTTCAATTCCCTAGAAGAGTTCATAGGTAGAGTAGATCCAAAATGGGTAGAAAGTGAGGAATTGCTGGTGTCAGTTTGGTGGGAGGAGGATTTGTGGTTCATATCATGGTGAAATGCCTTCCATCTAACGTTAGTGATGAACTTCTTCACAGATTAGATAAGCTTGCAAATATAGGTTTCATTTGAGGGAATGGGTATATTTTTTGCCGAAAGCGGGAGGAATTCCTTGTTGAACATATCACAAATAGGAGGGAAAAGCTCAACTAGGTAGGAGCTTGATATCTCAGCCCAGGAAGTATTTTTAATGGCGAATATTTTCCACCTCACCCTTTTCTTAGCCTGCCTGCATCCACGAGCGTACCTCTTATTGGACAGTTTACCCTTTGGATTTTCTACTTTCGCCGCACCTGAAGTTGTGGCTTCTTGGAATTTAACTTTGAATCCTCTCTCACAACCTTTCGTGCCTGTTAACGACCTACCTATCTACATCTCATTCTCTCCGCTGGACTTTTCGACACCGGACTTTTTAGCAATCGGACATTTGCTTGCATTCGGGCAGAATTTTGCCCTGTGTTTCTTTTCCTACAACTTTTATTTTATTTTTTCAAATTTAAAATCTTGGCCTTTGCCGACTTATCTATCCCAACGACTTCCTCTGATGATAAGATTTTGATCTTTGAAATGCATGGCTTAAGGAAAATTTAACTTGAATAAATTGCATTTTTGCGGAATATACCTTGCTCTGAGCAATTGAATAGAATTTTGATTTGCATTTTGCTTCTCTTATTCCTTTCCATTCTTCTTCATATATACATATATATATATATATATATATATATATATATATATATATATATATATATATATATATATATGCATATAGATATATGTATATATACATGAATGCAGATATATATATATATATATATATATATATATATGTGTGTGTGTGGGTGTGTGTGTGTGTTTGTATCGGGGCAGAATTCTTTTCTAAGGCACGTACTATTTAAAATAACCAACAACGCATGCCGGGATATGTTTGTATCGATCACTAACTCGGATGAGAATTGCCTGATGAATCTGCCGTAATTTTCTTTTAGGTCTAAAGTACTTTCTGACCCATCTGGGTCCAATTTCAGTAGGAATAATGTCAATAAGGTTAAGACCTGGAGTTTGTTTATAGTGATATGATAGTTATATACGAGTTCAAATGTCAATTGGGAGACTGAGTCTCATAAAACCAAGAAAAAAACGTGTATATTGGCTCGACTACCACGCCTTTATCCAGAGGGGTGACCATGTATCTATCGGATAATAGTGCTATAGCCAGACGCCGCATTACCGAACATTCCTGTCCCCGCTCGAAAATCCGAAAACTTCTTGTAGACAAAACTAAAATCCTAGAACACAATACTAATATACAAACACTTCATATACTAGAGATGTACACATCAAAAGAGACAAAACGGTTATGAACAGGATTAATTTAAACACTAGCACTAATATATTTAAATGTTTATGATACTTAATAAACATAGTTTCTCCGAAATCAACTATAAACTCACTCCAGGTCTTTACCTGATTGACATTCTTCTCACTGAAGATGTACCAAATCAGAAAATACTTTAGACGTAACAGAAAATTACGGCAGATTCATCAGCCAATTCTCATCCGAGATTAGGACCATAATCCGGAAAATGGAAGATTTCCAGACACGAGTTGCCGGTTATTTTGAATATATATATATATATATATATATATATATATATATATATATATATATATATATATATATATATATATGTATGTATCAAGGGAGGCGCGATATCGCTCTATCCCTTAATATTCTTCAAAAACGACTTATGCTAGAAATCTCATTTCTTTGATCAGTTATAACTCAAAACCAATAAACAAAATTATTTAAAACTTGCACAAAATATTCATTTGACAGGTTCTATAAGTGTGTAAAATTTCAGCATCATTAATCAAGGCAACCCAGAGATCCAGAAAGGTCAGGATTGGTGTTGTTTTATCCATGTGTACGCACGTACGCGTGTGCAACCCTGTATATCATCAACTATTTGATGGATGCAGCTGTTTTTTTGGCAGCGATAGAGGTTCTAGGGTCTAGTTGATTGCATTTAACTTTTTAGTATCTGAAATCTGTCAATTGGGGAAACGGACATAGGTAGACATGACTACGGTAGAGGAGTTATTAAGAAACTCATCTGCGGATCAGTTATTGAAATTGAAGAAAGACGACGCATTTTTAATAGGACAACAGCTCCAGTTAGATGTCAGAAGATTTATGAGGAAAGCTCATTTTCATAAAATAATTGCCGAGCACATCGTCGACAACGACGTATTCGAGGATTAAATATTGGATAAATTACAGGTAGATCCCCAGGAAGTGACAGCCGCACAAATCGAGCTCGAGAAGGCAAGAATAATGGCAAAAACAGAGGTAGAAAAAGCCCGAATGGAATATGAAACAAGGAAATTAGAACTGGAACTCCGAGAAAGAAATTTTGAATCAAGAAATAAAGAGTTCGATTTAGAAAACAAGTGAGGCTAATACCAAAATTTCAGGAACACGAGGTCGACGAATATTTCCAGCATTTCGCGAAAACAGCGATCAATCTGGAATGCCCGAGTCACACGTGGGCGATGCTACTGCAAACCGTTATAAGCGGCAAGGCACAAAAATCCTACACCTCGCTGACGATCGAGGAATGTGCAAACTACGAGACAGTGAAAAGGGCGATAATGACTGCTTACCAGTTATTACCCGAAGCGTACCGGCAAAAGTTTCTAAACCATCGGAAAAACGAAACTCATTCCTATACGGAATTTCTTTAGACAGAAAGAGACATACTTCTACAGATGGAGCGCATCTGAGAGAGCGGAAAGCGACTACGGAAAGTTGAAGCAATTGAATCTTATTGAAGAATGTAAAAATGCTTTGAATGACCAGCTGAGGCGGTATATAGAGGAGAAGAGAGTTGGAACTGCACGCGAATTAGCTACTTTAGCAGACGAACATGCCCTGACACATAAGACGTTCAAAGCAAAGCACAGCTACACGGGAATACCAACCATGCGAGGAAAAGGCCACTATACACCGATCGAGAGTGGACCAGCGAGAAACAGTCATCAGATAAAAGGCAGAGAGAGAGACAGGAGATGACTTGCTCTAATGTGGAAAGATATAGCATATACCCAGGAATTGCAGAAATCGATTCAGTCGAGAAGAAAAGTACCAAACCACACCCCACGGGATAGTGTCGCGAAAAGAAATAGAATACGGCTATAAACCATTCATAGCTATGGGACTAGTGTCACAAGCGAATGATAACAGAAGCACCTAGAAAGTTAGAATCCTGAGAGACACAGGAGCATCGCAATCCCTGTTGTTAAGAAGGCGACTCCCCAAAGGAAGACAATCCGATACTGGCGAACAAATCGAGATTAAAGGAATAGGATGCAAAGTCACGAAAATCCCAATCCATCAAATAGATATCGAATCGAAATGGATCTCGAAAACGATAAATGTAGGGGTAGTCGAAATTCTACCGATCGAGAACGTGGACATGCTTTTGGGAAACGACTTAGCCTGATCCAGAGTAATGGCCACGTGTATGCAAGAACAGAGGACAGTCAGGGAATTGGCGCCAAAGGCGAACCCAAATCAGAAAAAAGGCGGGAGTGGTGACGCGCGCACAAGCACGAACCCGTAGCAGAGAGGAGGAGGTGGAGGAGAAGAAACGTGGGCAGCAGGAGGAGACGACGCGAGAACCAAGGGAAAACGGCGGGAAGGTCATGAAAAGGCGCGAAATACCGAGAGGAAAGGAAGATGGCGAACAAAACAACTCACGTGATCAGACCTCTACGAAAGATCTTATCGAAAAACAGAGAATAGATCCACGTCTGAAGAAAATGTTTGATTTGGCCGACGAGAATACTGAGAGAAAGAATAGCACATCGGAATATTATATCGGCAACGGAATCCTGATGAGAAAATGGAGATCGAAGAATACCACTGAGATCGAAGACTGGGAAAATAGAGATCAGATAGTAATACCTCAGGACTACCGGGGGCTTATCTTAAAAACAGCTCATGAGATACCGTTAGCGGGGCATTTAGGGATAAATAAATCTTACGACAAGATAACTAGACACTTTTACTGGCCAGGGATAAAACGAGATGTTGTAAAATTTTGCGGCACGTGTCATACATGTCAAATAGCGGGAAAGGCTAACGCAAACATACCTACAGCAGCATTAAAACCTATTCCTGTCACCGGCGAACACTCCAGCAAAGTGATCATAGACTGCGTAGGACCCCTACCCCAAACGAAGCAGGGAAACAAGGGTGTATTCACGATCATGAGCGCAAGTTCCAGAATTCCGGAAGCTATTCCATTAAGGAATATATCGTCTAAGAAAATAGTCGGAGCTCTCGTGAACTTCTTTACAAAATTCGGATTGCGGAAAGAAATCCAGTCGGATCAAGGGTCCAATTTCACTTCCAAGATTGTTCAACAGGCCATTGAACAACTGGGCATCGAAGCGATTCGAGCAAGCGCATATCACCCTGAATCACAAGGAACACTCGAGCGATTCCACTCCGCATTAGAAAGCATGCTTCGAGCATACTGCGCGGAAAGTCAAAAGGAATGGGACGAAGGATTACCTTTCGTTATGTTTGCAGCGAGAGAAGCTACCTAAGAATACCTCGGATTTAGCCCATTCGAGCTAGTATACGGACACTCGGTTTAGAGGACCGTTAAAACTAATAAAATAAAATGGCTGGTGGACACTTCAAGACTACCGAATTTGTCGGAATACGTCCAGAAGATCAGAAAACGGATACAGGAAGCAAACGACTTGGCGAGGGAAGATTTAGAGCACACCCAAGCCAAAATGAAGTTAAGATATGACAAAAAGACGATCCAACGGGAATTCGAATTGGGGGACGAAGTACTTCTTCTATTACCAATGACACCCACCCGCTCAAATCTAAGTTCCAAGGACCGTATGAAGTTATAAGGAAAGTCAGTGACCTGAACTATATCATCGGAACGCTGGACAGAGGAATGAAAACTCGTAAATGCCACTTAAACATGCTGAAGTCTTATCAAAGCAGAAATGAAGAAACGGCAAAAATAGTCGCATGCGAGCCGGAATTAAGCGAAAGGGACACATGTGATAATCATAGTTATTATGACGTGCTCCAAGAAAAATCACCTAAACTCCAGAATTCGGCAATCTTAGATAAGCTAGGGGAGAAATTGAATCACTTGGGCACCAGAGAACGGGAGGAGCTATCGAAGCCCATCGAAAGTTTCAGATGATTATTCGGAGACGTGCCTAGCAAATCGAAAATAGCAGTACACGAAATTGATGTAGGAGATGCAAAACCAATCAAGCAACACCCTTACCGTATGAATCCGAATAAAGCTAAGCTGATGAAAGCAGAGACAGATTACATGCTACAACATAATCTCAGTAAACCCAGCTACAGTGCTTGGGCATATCCATGCGTTCTTGTAGAAAGCAGGATGGATCGATACGATTCTGCACCGATTACAGAAAGGTGAATCGAATAACGGCTACATATGCTTATCCCATACCCAGAATTGATGATTGTATAGACAGGATTGGAAATGCTAAGTATCTAACGAAATGCGACTTACTCACAGGATATTGGGCGGTACCTTTATCCGAGGCGGCCAAAGCAACCTCAGCGTTTGTTACACCGGAGGACAGCTTCCAATATCGTGTCATGTCCTTTGGACTTAAAAGTTCCCAAATAACATTCGTCAGAATGATGGACAAGTGTTTGAGAGGCGTAAAAGGCGTAGACACCTATAAAGACGACATCGTGATCTATAGTGATACATGGCAGACCCATGTAGATACAATAAGAGATGTTTTTCACAGGTTACAACAGGCAACTCTAACGGTTAATCTCGCGAAATGTTAATTTGGAAAGGCCACCGTGCAATATTTAGGACATACACTAGAATACGGGAAAGTATCACCCCAGGAGGCAAAGATTAGCAAAATAATGAATTACCCTGAACCGAAGGGCGTAAAGGGTACCAGATAATTTATAGGTCTATTACAGAAGGTTATTACAGAAGGTTCTGCCCGAACTTCTCCGATCCTGCTAACCAATTAACGGAATTACTCATGAAGAGAAGAGAATTCTTGTGCACAGACGAATGCAGAGAAGCTTTCTCTAACATAAAGATGAAGCTAAGTACAGGACTAGTGCTGCAAGCGCCGAATTTCAACTAACCATTTTCACTAGCTACCGACCCTAGCGATAACGGATTAGGATCAGTGTTGATGCAAGAGGACGACGATGGAGAATTACATCCAGTCAGTTATCACTCAAGAAAATTCAATGTTCACCAGAAGACATATTCAACGATTGAGAAAGAAACATTAGCTCTAATCGACAGTCTAAAGCAATTTGAGATATACCTGACCACGTCAGCGGATTCAACAATCGTATATACAGACCATGATCCATTGCAGTTTCTGCATTGCATGAAAAACAATAATAGAAGGTTGTTGTCGTGGTGTCTCTTGGAAAAAGAATTTAACCTGCATATAAAGCACATCGCAGGTCGAAACAACATCGTAGCAGACGCGTTATCTCGCCTGTGACTCAGCCATGCAAGATTCGTCCATCATTTCAAAGAAAGAAGTTTTCTTCTTTTAAGGGGGGGGGTGATAAACAATTCTAAAAGCAAGGCGAACACTTACGCTCTCTCTCTCTCTCTCTCTTTAATGACTGTCGCAGTCAGCCGAAGCGCTTACTCTCTCTATGTCTCTGTCTATCTCTCTCTCGAAGAAATTTGTCGTGCGATTCAAGCAGTCGCCTGACTGGGGAAGAGGCAGGCGAGGTTATGAAGAACAGACGACGTGGGCGACCGGAAACGGAACAGACAGCGAATGTCACAAGCGCGCGAAAAATAAAACACACGAAGTGAATTTAAGATTCGCGTCAGAGAGGGCGAAAAATGCAGACGGAACGCTGGTGTAAATAAAACAGAGAAAAGGACTACGATTCACGAAACTTAAAGGACAATCGTATCGCCGGTTGTACCTAGAACATTCTTATTCCATAGAATAACTATTCAAGGAGATTAGTGAGTTTCGTGTCATCATTTATATTGTATGTGCGTGTACTTTTGATCCGTATTATACTTCGGACAAACAGCTAAGTATTGGCCTATCTCTTGCCAGTATCTTTCTTATACAAATATATATATATATTTACTGAAATTTCATGTTGCATACAGCTACCCACACTCTCCAAAATACACGTCTGTCTCCCTCACTCTTTCTCGTGGTGGCATCTTCTTCTATTTGTTGATACAAATCTTTATTGACTTTTAATTTTACTCGTGTCTGTGTTCGTCATTTATTGCTTTGGTTATCCTAATTCCCCTAAGACGAATTTCACCGGTTAATTCGACATTCGACGATTGACCTAAAAGTATCAACGTGCCAACAGACATTAAATGAAATAAATATATGTGTAAAGATCTGATTGCTTATCCTTACCGATTATCCCGCAGTTAAGTCGTAACAATATATATATATATATATATATATATATATATATATGTGTATATATATATATATATATATATATATATATATATTGATATGTATGTGCCTATATATATATATATATGTATATGTATATATATATATATATAGAGAGAGAGAGAGAGAGAGATAAAAAGGTACATGCATATATATATACATATATATATATATATACATGTATACGATTGCTTTGAGGTTAACATGTATATATGCATTTGAAAATGATTACCGTATAACAATCTACAGCTCTTGCGATGACAATAACATCAGAAGAAATCGATAGTATATATCAGTCAATAACATTTGCGAAAATGAAGAGCTAAGGGGGGATTGAAGTGCTACGTTATTTTAACACGCGATTTAAATAGATTTAGTTTCATAATCGTTTAAACCTGGCACAAGTGTGCGATAAAAAACAAATAAAAAATAGAGAATGGGTCAAAGGTCTGCAAAGACGGTTAGCACTTTTACAAGAATTTTTTTAGGTAGAGTGGAAGAGAAATATTTGAAAAAATGTAATTAAATTCAGTATTACTTAGATCTTAATGGTTGCTAATATTATTGATTGATTTATACGGTCGGTGTTACCAGGGAGTTTTCCGTGAATTATTTAGAAAAGCATATATATATATATATATATATATATATATATATATATATTCT
Organism: Sepiola atlantica; assembly: GCA_963556195.1. Classification (NCBI taxonomy): domain Eukaryota; kingdom Metazoa; phylum Mollusca; class Cephalopoda; order Sepiida; family Sepiolidae; genus Sepiola; species Sepiola atlantica. The sequence goes on along the minus strand of OY744515.1, from coordinate 171,116,002 downwards.
CGGAAGATTCGCAACCATTAAAACTATGTAAAAAAAACAAAAAAAACAAAAATAAACCAAAAAAAAACAACAACTTTTTTGTCCCAAGTCGTTCGGTGGAAAATCACTCATGGAAGTACATTTATTTTTTACAGTTATTATATTAGTTTACTTCTAACATTATTTAAGGGATCATCAGTTGTTTACCATGAAAACCTGTTTCGGGAATTTAATATATATTTAAACATTTAATAATAGAATGTAATTATATATATATATATATATATATATATATATATATATATATATATATATATATATATATTAATAGATGAAAATATATTTATTGGAATGAAACCAAAATGACACGCGGAAGCCTCTATGTGGTTTAATTACCATTAATGTATTTTCATAATTTACTATGTTGCTCTACTTACGTGTTGAACTAAACACTGCAAATTGATACATGCAAAATTATATCGCCTTATGTAAATACATTAAATAGTTATATATGTATACATATATATATATATATATATGCATAGATGTATATATGCACATATATATATATATATATATATTCATATATATATATATATATATTTATATGAATGCATATATTAATATACATATATATATATATATTTATATATATATATATATATATATATATATATATATATATATACATATATGTGTGTATATAAGGATAACGGAACATACATACGGACAGATTCAGTTGAATAATGGGATCGAGAGTGGGTATACATTTTTAAAGGTTACACGTGTTTTTTCGTCTATATGTGATATTGTATAAACGAAATACCATCATGGCTTCAAAATATTATGAAATTAAAAAAATGAAACTGTGATAGATCTCAACCCTGATAGTACACATACACACCAAGCAAAGCATGCGTCGTTTTACAAATTGCTTAGTGATTACTTTCGGTAAGTAGTAACGCTACATTTTATCAAACGCTCCTATTTTACTGATGTTCTATATTATTGAAAACACTAACTATGCCTATTGGATCCATTACGTGTGCTGTCAGTTCACGATAATAGTTAGATAGGGATTAGCACATATCCGGTATGATACATGATGTTTCTACGCTAGGTACGCATAGCTCATACAACTTAATAATCTTATCAGATTAGTGCACTGGTTTAGATGGGTGTACAGACGTGTGTAACTCTAGAACATATACATCTATATATATATATATATATATATATATATATATATATATATATATATATATGAAGAAGAATGGAAAGGAATTAGAGAAGCAAAAGACAAATCATAATTCAATTCAATTGCTCTGAGCAAGGTATATTCCGCAAAAAAGGCAATTTATTCAAGTTGAATTTTCCTTAATTTTTCTTGCTCTATCCTGGATATTGAGCTGTATACTCTTCACAATAGGTTTTACTTTTCCTAAAAGTTCGCTTTTAGTACACTACTTTATATATGTATATATATATATATATATATATATATATATATGGTACGTCAATGAAAATTGATTAGACTTGGCAATGGAAGCAAATATTTCTGACTGTCAACTTATCAATCATAATTCTCCTCTGATGATAAGATTGTAATCTTTGAACAGCCTGGTTTAAGGAATGAAAGAGAAGAAAAATATTTTTTTTTAATTACTAAACTGCTCCTTGTTTTGAACAACTGAAGATATTGATTTGCTACCGTTTACAGGTCTAATCAACTTTCATTGACTTACCATATTTTTGCTCTATCCAGTATATTGAGCTTTCCTTATTTCACAGTATATTGAGCTTTCCTTATTTGACAAAGGTCCAACTCTCCAAAAATGTACCTTTTAGTAATAATTCTCATACATATATATATATATATATATATATATATATATATATATATACATGTGTTTGTGTGTATATATATATATGTATATATATACACATAAATAAATACATATATATGCTTCATTGTTACGTATATATATATATATGTATATATATATATATATATATATATATATTTATAGACAGCAATATATATGCATATATATATATATATACATATATATATATATATATATATATGTATGTATGTGTGTGTGCGTGTGAAGCCAAGATAACAGTCTATATACTTCCATATAAAATGATCACTGTTTCTCAAGAATCAGTAACTTCGAGGCGAAAAATATAGAGTGCTGAATGAATGGATTTTATTTGTCGTATTTTTATTTGCGAGCGTGAATTGACTTAGCAGCAAGGTCGTTTCCATGGCAAACTCATCGTAAAATAACGCCGTGTATGCTATAACTCGCGAACTCTATGACAAGAACATTTGAAAGCCTCCAGTTTGTCTCGTGACATTTCATCTACACCCAGAGTTTCTTCTGAAAGCCTTCAGTAATTTCGCATTGTTGACTGCCTCTGAATCCCGTAGAGATTTGCTGAACCTGAACGACGATCCCCGGCATTTCGCTATCTATATCCTGCCTCTCTCCCCCGTGTGCTGTTTCGATTCGATTCTGTACACATTGTGTGCGTTACAAAGAACTTGTGTTATCACTCTCTCTCTCTCTCTCTCTCTCTCTCTCTCTCTCTCTCTCTCTCTCTCTCTCTCTCTCTATCTATCTATCTATCTATCTATCTATATATATATATATATATATATATATATATATATATATATATATATATATATATATATATATATATATACAGAGGGACGGAGAGAGAAAGGGGGCGAGTAGAGAGAAACTTTATGGGTGTCTACGTATCCATATGGCAATTTATCACGGATATTGTTACGGTGTCGAGCCATTTTTGTGTGATGATTGAAGTCCACTCTTTGTCGTCTCAGAAATAACCTCTGCTGGCTTGAACTGCGCCAGAGACTGATAGTATATACAATATCAGTGTATTCTCTAAGAAATGTTTCCTCCTATTTTTCGTTTGATTTCTTAATTACTTCTCGATTGTATTTTTTTTCTCAGTAGAATCGATGGAGTCGACATATATAAACAAGGAAACGTGTCGTGCGTAAGTAATCATTGTTTCTCTTGCATCTGGCTCAATACTTTACTCAATCACATATCAAGTAAGGGTTTCAAATATGAGTTTCAGTTAGAACAGTGTTAAGAATGACTTTAGTCGTGCGTAATTGATCATTTTTCCTTTTGAATTTGTCTCAATACTTTACTCAATCACATATACAGTTAAGCGTTCAAATATGAGTTTGCGTTAGAACAGTGTTAACATATATACATATATATATAGTGTGTGGATTTCAATTTTGTGTAGAGAATCTGAATAACAGAGCTCAATGTAATTTAAACAGAGCAAAACAGAATTATAAAAAGAAAAACTATACACACATTAAGGTTGTACACATAATAACTTATTTCGACCCCTTTAATTAGGTCTCCTCAGATGTATAGACAACCACGTCAAAAAAACCATACATATATATATATATATGTTGATTGTATGACTAATGCATCTATCTCCAAAGATTAGTAAATGTTACATATTATCAGACCTGACGAGAGTGAACAAACAAGTGAGAACATTTCACATATGGAGTTCGTAATTGATATATTAATACAATAAACTGTACCAAAAACAAGAGTCGCGTAACTGGATGAAAACACTTTGTACATAATGCTGTTTAGAAGGCGCTACACCCTAATAACAATGTAGATAAACTCTATGTAAATACCAAAGATAAGGGGCATGTTAAGTGCTGAAAATTGCGCGGACAATGCAATTACAAGAGGAGAATATAAACATTACTGAGACAACAGAGATGCAAATTAACGCCGTTAAAACAGCGCAAAGGGTGAGTAATATGGATAGCATAGAACACAATGTAACAAAAAACAACGGCGCGAAATGACAAACATAGTTGGAGGAGAAACTACGGGAGCTATGACTGAAATGCTTCTTTTAAAACATGAAAATCAATGTAAAAATGATTAAAAACGTATTACTACTGACAGCCACTACTAAATAACATGGTTTGAACAAATTATATCAAAGCAAAGAATAACAAAACCAGTTGAACTAATATTGTACATTTTCTCAAGAATAGGAAAATACAGTTTAACAGGTCATATGTGAATATAAAAGATTAGCACAAAATACATATAAAACAGAGACATGATTAATTTGAGACGATGGTAATGATGGAAACGAATACCTTTTGAAGAAGTAGACAAGAATAATTAGAAAACAAATTTACAATGGAAATTAAAATATTTTCTTGAATATAGAAAACATATATAATTCATCTAAGTAAATACATCAGGCATAATACAATTCAACAGGAAGGAACAATCTGTTTACACCCAGGTGTGAACGTCTCCGCTAAAAAAATAATTACAGCTGTAAGTAGTTTGAAATAGGAATGGCATAGGTATCAACGCACACTTTATGTATGCGTCCAAATAAGAGTATTTACTTTGAGGAGTTAAGATTATTACAGTAAAGATATGAGAAAATTCATATTATCGAAACTTATTACAAAAAAAAAATAAAACTGTACCCACGACGGCTCTTGCCGAATGCTAGGGAAGGAAATAGCTAACGAACGTACCTATGAAGTATAATATCACGACCGGAAATGGCACTTATGAAATTAAAATAAATCACCGACAATTACCGAAAATTAATGACTGAACAAGGGCAGATCTGAGATATATACATAACAGAAAAGCAGGCATTACTTGACATATGCGAAGATGTTTGTGATTTAGGTCCACAAAAACACATTATCTCTCAAGCGAGAGGTCATTAATTATCACTGATGTAGGACATTATAGTCCGTTAGATAACATAATAATAATAATAATAATAATAATAATAATAATAATAATAATAATAATAATATTAATGATGATGATAATACTAATAATAATATTGTATAATACGCAATGATCGTGGGTCGTTTATAACGGAAGGACACCGGCGTTCAGAAATTTGTCGGGATTTCTGCGGTAAAAACCGACGTCTGTAACCAATTACAGACCAAATGTAAACCACTGTTTCGATAACGCTAAGTTCTTTGCAATATTAAACGAGATTGTATCATCTGTGGACGAGTGCAATCGCCAGCGGCCTTGCTGTGTCTAAACTAATGAGTCACTCGTCTTGTTAACAACACAATAAAACAAGGGATATCAGGGGAGGTTGAGTTCCTGACTGCCAACGATTGATTACACCAACGACAAAATGAACCGCTGATCAAATAAAAAAAAAACGAAGTGAGGGAAGACGAAGCAAATGCTCATAAGTATATGCGAATACGAGTCCTAGGACGAACACGAGAAGAAACGGTCAGATGTTTGCGTGACCGTTTCGTGTTTGAAGTTGGGGGTCGGAGGAAAATGACAGTATAAATGTGTAGAATCGGATTGCAATGATCTGTATTCCTACCAGTCTATCAGTATATGCATCTATCAATCGTTTTTCATAGAATTCGCTCAGACAAAGCATAGACTCACTTTATGTAAGGAGCTAACAAATCCGACTTCAAAGGCAACACTAGTCAATGATAAGTGTTAGATTTGTAGTTACTGAGATTTATTGCACTGCCATTTTGTTTCATAATTAAGTGATTGTACTTATGATTACATCATGGGTTTCTATCAATACACCCCCGTTTCAAGATCATGTCTTCTCTCAATCCTTTTAACCATAACCAAACGAATTTGTTCGCACAACGACCATACTGCACACATGAAGCAACACATAGCAACGAATCACCACGGCTCTACAGATGAAAAAACAAGGGACACCGAACACACATTTCTATTGCGTGGAAGCAAGAAAATACTGGACAATGTAACATATTAAAGTTAATGTCGGTTGGACATTTACTTCCTATATTAGGTCGTTTAGAACTCGGTGCCACTAGATAACATGATAGTACACAGGAAGACGGAGAAGAACGGAGTGAAAAAGAACAATGAAGCGAAGACACAACATAGAATGAAACAGAGCAAAACGCGAGTAATACAACGATTAGCAACACATACGTAAGTTGATTTTAAATTTAATGAACGTGCGTATCTGTTACGTTAATAAGAAAAGAGGATAATAAATATAGACATTGGAAATTGAAATATTATTAGAGAAGGAAACGAACAAATAGAAACAATTGATCACTTAGGAAGGAAACGGAGAATACATGATAACTAGTAAATATATATATATAATCTGACTCAGAGAGGAAGTAAAAAGAAAAAAAGAAATACAAAGCATAGTATGATCACCTCTACACACACACACTCACGTGCGCTCACAACGACAATCATTGTTAAATAAGGGATGATGTGCAGTTGGAGCGGTAACTCCTTGTCATATTTTTATGTAACAAGACATTGAATATGTTATCATGTGTGAGTAGCTGACTAGAAGAGGGGGGGGGCGGGGTGTTACTGACGTGTTTTATGTTTGTTTACAAGACGGATAGAGATGCAACCGCTGTATGAAATAGAACACATGAATTGAGGACATGGTGATAGCACATTTTTGTACACCGCGTTGTATTAATAGCAGTCTGTTTGTCTTAAGAATGATAGAAGGAATAAAAAAGGTGTTAACGAATTTATATTAATGATAATAAAGAGAGAGAGAGAGATAGAGAGAGAAGGAGAAAGTAGACAGATGTTTACGTTTTGGTTAGCATGCCATGAGGAAGATTTTCTTTAAAAAATGTAATTGTTGTAAAATTGTAAAAGAAAAAAAAGCTGTTTTGGATGAGTGACACACATTTTCCTCTACGTTAAAAATAGAAAACAAAAGTAAAAAGAACAAGGCAACGAAATGTGTAATCGTACTTTTTTCAATGTGTAAAACAATGTACTGTTTGATTCTGTGAAAATTTTGCTAACTTTGCATTCCGTTTATTTTTTGCTTGTGTAGATCTGCTAATGTAGATTTTAGCTTATGTTGATGTTGCGATCACAAAAAGACTTAACTGTGTAAAATAAAAATACACTCTTCTGGTCTTTCTCCAGCTTTCTGTCGCTGTGTTTGCTGTTTTTCTTTTGCTTTTCGTAGCCTTTCGTCGGCTTCTTTTTGTTCTAGGTGTTGTTGCATTTGATATTTTACGTGTTTGTTGAAGGTGTTTTAAACTATTTATATTTAAAATGTGTGAACCCGGCTGTTAGGAGGTTACTTATTTTATATTACGATGTTAAACGTAACTTTAGTTATAAAATAAGATAGTAAGTATAAAACCGTTTTTCTCTTTGACAAAAACTATCACTTGTTAGTACGCTTTTCACGAAACCGTAAAATATTTTGTCAACACTTAAGTCAACAGAAAAGAAGCTTTGGATTATTTTCTTTCGGCGGAAGGACTGTTCTCTTTTGGAAAGAAGAAATATATTAGAATTACCTTCTCGTTAAAGAACTAAGACGGTTTAAGGTGAATTTGCCGTTTATTTCTCTACGTTAGTTTTTTTTTAATTTCTAAAAAATATATATACTTCGTCGCCAGTTGGGGCGTCCATTTTAAAGTTCTCAAGAATAACTTACTGTAATTCGTCGCCAGTTGTAATGGCGCTGTAAATTCGAATTCTCACGTCTCCAGTTGTTGTGCCCCTGTAAAAGGACGGGAAGGTAAACACGAACTCGGACTTTAGAAAAAACAAGTATATTGAAAAATATGTTATACTCCAGAGTACGTCACTACGTCACTTTTTTCCTCTCGACTCTAGTTCGTAGCGCACACTGGTAAGTTAATTTAAAATGTGTTATACACAGTCATCTGTTTTTTTAAAAATAAAACCACTTAAGATACTGGTAATGTCGACGTGCATGCACTAAAATAGTGCAATACAATAACACTAAACATTAATTCATGATAAACTGTTTAAATATGGTTATACAAATTATACATCAACACACATATTGTAATGTTCATGTGTACTATATATATAGTATTTTGTAGTCTTGATTTTAACAGCATTAACCCGTTTTCTTCATACTATGGGAGCAATGAATAAATATAAGTAATAAGCGAACTTTACAGACTCCAGAAATAATTGTACGGCAGTGATATGTGAAACAAAGAGAAGGTAGACAGAGATAACCAAAACACGCATTAAGTCACAGAAACTAGGCACTCGCAATTTCTGAACAATCTATAACAGTGTGGTGAACAATGGGCAATCAACGATTCCCCCGCTATACAAACCACAATGATGTCGTTTGCACGTCAGCTGATAAGGCGGAACTACTTGCCCATCGTTTCGCAATTTACTCCATATTGGACTCGGCAAATCACCCCCTCTCTGAAGTCCCATTGCGGACAGAAGCCACACTTGAAAACCTGGTCATCACCCAACCTCAGGTCAAGGTCATTATAAAAAACCTCGACATCTCTAAAGCATGTAGGCCTTATCTTATACAAATAATAGTAATAGATAAATGTTCTGAAGAACTGGTCCCTGTCCTCTCCAAACTCTACAACAAATGTGTTGCTGAATCTTGTTTCCGTGATAGCTGGAAATTGTCCCTGTGGTACCAGTCTTCAAGAATTCTGGGGATAGAACAGATCCTCAGAACTATCGCCCAATCAGCCTACTCCCGATCTTTGCTAAAAATGTTAATCCTAAATCAATCTAGCGATAGTCCGGCACCTAGTTAATGCTAAACTTTTTTTTTTCTGATCGGCAATGTGTATTTAGACAAGCAAGATCTAATGCGGACATCTTAACAGTCATCTCTGAACGCATATATCATACACTGGGCAAGGCAGGTGAAGCTAGAGCAGTGACACTTGATATATCCAAGGCCTTTTACAAGCTATGGCATAAGGGGTCTCTCCTAAAATGCATTCAGTAGATATTACTGGAAATATATTTAATATAATTAGTTCCTTCCTAACCAACAGAAAGATCCATGTTGTCCTCGATGACCGTTCATCTAAGCAACAGGACATAAATGCAGGTGCACCCTAAGGATCTATCTCGGGACGTTGGTTGTTCCTGATGTTCATAAACTACCTACCTGATGACATCTAGTCTGAGATATGTGTATTTGATCATGACATCACGCTGTACTCTCGTGATGTAAGCGAAACTGACGCGATCATATCCGAGGCAATGGCTGAATCATTAGGAAATAGCCTCCAGACTGAAGTAAATTGGGGTCATAAATAGTTGGTAACTTTTAATGCCGCAAGGACAAAGCTCCTTTCCTTCAATAACTATAAAGATACCTCTTCAACCACTGATTGCCATGACAAAAAACACTCTACATGAGAGTTCAACATTTAAATTACTCAGCCTAACATTCACAGGTTACATGAATTGGAAAAAATACATGAAAACATTTCCAAGGCTGCTGCAAAGAAGGTGGTCTCCCTCTACCGTGCTAGTAAACTCCTCACACCTGACATGATCCTGTATCCCTACAAATCACAATCCGCCAATGTATGGAGTGTTGTTGTCACATCTGGGCTGGTCCATCATCCACTAGTCTCTCAATCTTAGATAACGTCCAAAATAGAGTCGCCACCATAATAGATCCCTCACTATCAACCAAGTTTCAGCTTTTTTCACATCGCTGTAATGTTGCATCTTTGTGCTTGTTTAACAAACACTTAAATGGATTGTGCTCCGATCAACTAGCTGCTCTAGTGTCTCCTCGACGTAAATACACTTGAACACACCGACAATCAGCTAGGTCTTATCCATTCACTGTGGAGGTCACCAGATGCCGGAGAGCTGTCTTCTCCAGCAGTGTATTTCATCGTGCTGCCGACCCCTGAAACTCATTTACTGCTCCCTGTTTCCCCGACGTTACTGACATGCAGAGGTTTACAATTAATGTACACATACATCTCGCTGCACAGCTCTCAACTTAGGGTTGCATCCAACACCTACACCCTACTTCTCAGTAGCCCCTTACGTCTACATGTTTAATCATTTATGAAATTTAATCTCAGCTGCTAACAGTATGGCTGTGTGAAGTAGTGTACACTTAATTTTAGGCAACATGACGCTAAAGGGGTTAGAGCCCTTCGTAAAATTCAAATACTTCTGACATTTATGACATTTTAAAAGTAGTTTTTAGACATCAATTAAGAAGCGTAGAAAGAGACTTTTAGGTTTACTTTCGGTAGACTCATAACGCTTGCTTTCCTGATCTTGCCATTTTATCCTTGCATATCATGAGCGATTTTTCAGACAAAAGGGGTAGGATTTGCTGGTGTCTGGCTCAGAATTCATCTATTTAACACTTATTCTTGGAGAGTTTTGGAGCTTGAAGTATTATTTAGTAGCTCTTTATATCAAGCATATGCATGTCTTGTCCGGAGCGATTTCTATAACAATATTCCAAAAGTTCCAGCTGCTTTAAAGTATTTTGAAAGATGTTACAGGACATAATATGAGAACAAGCTCACATATGGCATTGGAATATTTATGATTGTGTGTATATATAAATATATTCTCAATTCATATTACGCTTTCAGCAAAAACCTCTAACTTTAAGAACATTTATTTAGTAAAACACATGAGTTTAATGATAATTATTGGCATAAGGTGTATTGTAATATATTTATTTTAATATTCGTTATTGTTATGTGCAGTGTATTCGTTATTTTTCCTTGTTCTGGAACGGGTATTCTCTTAGAATGGAACGAGATGGGGGACAATATCATGAAATATGGAAATAGAGAGAGCGAGAGTGTAAGGAGATATGTAATTTAGCATTAGAATATTCATTCTCATAAAAAGCTACATTATTTCATTAAAATGCGCACTGATGAAGCGCTACAGACACATTCTAGAGAAATATAAAGCTATGACTAATCCTTCACATGACACGCTCGACCTTCTTACTTATCTGAGTAATTTCAACTTTTACTCCGCTGAATCACTCGGTGCCCTTTTAATTTTAAACCTTTAAACCCAAATCCATCGATTTTGGCCCCTAATCCTTACGCTAATCTCTTATTATTATACAAGATTAAGAACAGTATTACAGGGATAGCCTAACGGCATGTATATGAATAACAGATTAGTTGAGTTTCTATGTTTGAACTCATCGACGTTTTGCTAGAAACGTGTCATTCGCTACGTGCTAGTAACCAGTACTTGGTTAGATTAAAACAACTGATTTTTATGAGAAATAATAATAGCCATATCCTTTTTAATTAATACAAACTTTCCTGCATGTCTTCATAAAATTGTTTGCATAAAGATCAGCCACATTCTGTTCTGTGTGTATCTGCTGTTTACGGGGGTTAAGGACGATAACAGAGAGAGGGAGAGAGAGAGAGAGAAAGAGAGTGGGGTGGAAAGGCAGAGAGAGGCAGAGGCATTCAGATATCAATTAGAGGGATGCGATGGTACTGTAATTTTAGCAAAATCTAATTCATGAGAATAGGAACTGTTGTATTCGGTGAGATATGACTGGCAAACCACTTTTCAGATAGTGTAAAGTAGATATACAATAACTATCGAAATAAATAGAAAATTAAGAAAATGTTGAGAGACCTACTGTCTGTAAGCCATCAAGGTATGTTACATTCAAATTTTGAAATCCATTAACATAACTTGTGTGAATAGCTGCCAACCAGTTCATAATAATAATAATAATAATAATAATAATAATAATAATAATAATAATAATAATAATAATACGTTGATATTTTCAAAACGGCGTGATGAACCACTGTTTATGCTAAGCTCGAAATAAATGAATCTTACGATGTTTGTAATATAAAAGTAAAACTATTTCATTAAATTGTTTTAATGTTTGTAATGTAAATAGAAACAATGAAAAATGGACAAAATACACGTTATAAATGATTGAGAATGGTCTAACTGTGCGGGTTCTATTGTTCAGAAGCAGCAAGCTTTTCGCTAATTTAACATCCATGATAAAACTACAAATAGCTATAAATTAATAGCATCAAGGAATCATCGTACTGATTTTAAAACCAAGGCTAAGAGTAAGTATACTGATACGAGCAGAAACAAAGATCTACTGAAATTAATTAGGAACTCGCGATGTTTGCAAAATCAAGAATTTAGTTGTAGATAATGAAAAATCAACAATTATCTCGTTATTAATAACAATTTGCACGGCAATTGCTGAGGCGCGAACTACTTGTCCAGCGGTTCGCCGTGAACTCTACCTTGAATTCCGCAAACTACTTACTTCCAAATTCTCATTGCTAAGTGAAACCGCACTGGACGATATGAGCACTACAACTTTCACATGCCTGGGATATAAAACTTTGGCACTTCAAAAGTGCGTAGGCTTAATATTATTTCTGTTATAATAATGAAGACATTTCTGCTTAGCTGACACCGATCATGTCCTAACGTTACTATAAAAGCCGTGCCGAGTCGAGCGTCATTGAAAACTGGAAAATCCTCCGCGGTACTATTTAATTTATCTTCCTCCCACAAAATAATATGTGACACAGAGTCCGGAATGTCGGATTTGAAAAGCCAGCGCGCGAGAAGTTGAGCACTCTGAGTACAAAAAATGCCTGGGCAGCCCTGTCGGCATTCCACGGTAGGGGCGCTTCAGGCAGTAAGCAATAAACTTACTCCTCCTAAAAGAGGGGAGGCAAAGTCTGGTAGGGTGGACCTCTTAGAACTGCACAGGACAATCCCACAGACCGGCGGAATCAAGACCCAAGGGCCAAAACGATACCGGTCTATGGGGTGCAGTATCTATCGGAACATATACTACACTTTGATCTAACTATCCTTCGCGGTACTAGTTTTCAATGATTCTTGTTAAAGAATTGAATCTCATAATTATCGCCCCTATAAGTATACTCACGCACTCTGATAAACACTTTAAATACTTAATCATTCTGGCGATGGTTCGTCACCTCGCCAACGCTAAACTGATATCTGCCCATGAGTATATGTTTTGACAATCCTGTTCTACGAGGGATGCTCTAACAGTTATCTATTAATGCATGTACGATACACTAGATACATCAGATCAGTCCATGGTGGTACGCCCTAATTTTTCTAAAGATTTGGACAAAGTCTAGCATTAAAGATAATCATGAGAATTATCTTGAATGCTATTATTTGACGGATATTTAGAAAAATAGCCTATAGATATATCCAGGTTGCCCTCAAATGCCGTACACTTATACAATTTGACATTTATTTCGATGTATCCCAGGGTTCGATATTTGAACTTGCATTGTACCTAATGTTTGATAACCGACCTCACTGATGAAGATATATCGGATATGGGTATATTTATTGATTACACAACGCTCTATTCTCGACATGTGAGTAAAAAATGACACCAAATCCAAGGCAATAGCTTGCATATTTAGAAAATTACCTCCAGTCTGTAGTTAAATAGGATCACACACATATGGTAACATTTAATTCTACTGATCATAAGCTGCATACTTTACAATATTATCACACATTTTCATGCACCGTGTGTAATGATTAACAGCATCTTATTCGAGTGTAAACATGTACTATTATGGGTGTTACATTCACAGAGATGTATTGGAACAAATGCATTAAAAGTATTGCCATGGCTGCTGCGAGGAAAGTTTGCGCCTTTTACCTTTTTAGAAAGTTTATAGCACCTGCCAATAACATATATCTCGGCAAATCCACCATACGCCCATTCATAGAGTTGTGTTCACATCTGGACTGATGTGAACACCACGTGTAATAGATAGGGTCCAAACACAGTCTATATTCTAGTAAGTCGTAAACTGTTCACCAAACTCCGCCTCCTGTCCCATCGCTGCAAGTTTGCACACATTTCTTTTTGTTTTACAAGTACTTTGATGTAATGTGCTCCCACGAATTGTTGCTATTGTGCGTTCCCGACGGAAACACACTCGACTAACCCGACACTTAGCTAAATCAATTCCTTCACCGTGTAAGTTGCCAGATGAAGTAGGACGTTCTACTATATAGCGTTTTACATGTAACTGATGGCTTTTGGAATTATCTCCCTGTACCACTTTTCTTTGACTCTACTAACATTAAGTAATTTAAATGTTATGTGAAGAAACATATCACTACACAACTTCTCACGTAAGGACCTCCCTAAAATGTGGCCCCTAATTCAATGCAGTCCCTTTCGTTTGATTTTCCACTTACCCTTGTCTTGGGTGAAGTAAATAAGATGTTCAGTTTGAACTGTTTAAACGGTTTCATTTTGTAAACGCAGAAGAATATTAATTACACAATTCTGAACAAACATTTAAAAGTAAATGCAAGAGAAAAACATACATGTCATGAAAATGCAGACATATACATTTATCAAAAGCAGACAAGAATCAGTGGTATTTCCTAGAGTCTGAGTGACACCACTCCTCCCCAGATTTCCAGTATTTTTCTACTGGGTTTCGATAACCACCGCAAATGATCTAGTGGTATCGCAACAGCCGCTTACCATTGCGGTCTTTTTGATAAATACCATTAGTCTTTTCTGGGATTTGTTTGACAAAAACCCTCTTCAATGTCTCACTACTCTCCGCATTCGACCCTCTACAAATATTTCCTGGTATCAGCCTAAGCAGGTACCATTTTTTGTATTTATTTATTTTGTAATTATTTTTTATTCATTTTTGGGGGAGGAGAGAGAAAGGAGAAATGTAAAAAGAAGAGCTTATCGTGTGTATTGCAATTTCTGTTCATTGATTATTTTTTGTGTGGTGTCAGTTGTACCCAGTGTAATTTACTAGGGGAGTGGGATCTTATGAAGGTATGTACTTACAGTTAGTGTTCCTTGGTTCGTGTTTTCGCGTGGTTTTGTTTTCTTCCTGTCGTACATTCCATGTGACTTGTTACACTTCGTAGATTATGCGGGCTAGTTTCCGCATACAAGAAGTGTTCTTTAAGATTGCAGCTGTTTTGATCATCGCCGTCTATTGTATGGTTTCGATAGTCCCTTTGTTTCCAATTTCTTCCAATTGCTTCTCAAGGTTTTAGGGGATTGCTCGTAGTCTTTCGATTGTTTATATTAAACTGAGTTTCTTCATGCTCCATATTCCTTTCAGTTTTCTGGCTAGTTCTGTCTATTTGCTTCGTTTTTCCGATTGTTTGATCTTCACTCTGGTTATTATTATTATTGTTTTGTTTATTATTACTATTTTTATTATTATTATTATTATTATAATTATTATTATTATTATTATTATTATTATTATTATTATTTTCATAATTATTATTATTATTATTATTATTATTATTATTATTTTAGAGTATGCATGTTTGCATATTTTTCGTCGGAGTTTCTTTTTTGAACATCAAGTCAATTCCCTTGACTTTAGACATTTAAGCTGTAACTTAACACTTTCGCTGTTCTTAATAAGCAATCTTTTTGCAGAATTGGAAAAGAAATTGTCTCATCAATCTGTTTTAGACATTTATGGTGGCTTTCGTTATGGGTCCAAGCGTTCCAAGTACAATGGTTTCACAATTTCTTCTTTACATTTCCATATTCTAACTAATACCTATTTTAGATAAAAGTATTTATATATGTTGTTATGTTCTTTCTCCTGCACTCTCGTATCGAAGGTGCAGACTATACCAATGATTAAGCAAGTTCTCTTGTTTTTATTTAGTAAAATTAAGTCAGGTTTATAATGTTCAAGAACCTTATTAGTCTGTATGCACATGCCCACAAGAAGTTTGGCATTGTTCTTGTTCAACTTCAGGAGTATGCATATATCAGGAGTGTTCCCATATCACCTCTTATTCTGGTCCAATTCATAAAGTTTGCAAATATTCTAGTGTAGTACCGGAGCGATTTTGTTGTGCCTCCATTTTTATACTAGTGTTGTGCTAGTGTTATATTATCAGAGGCCCCGTATGCCTAAACGCGAGTAGGTCTACTAGTTTTTTTATTGTGAGAGGGGTGAACTTAATTCGAGTTCGGTGCAGGTCGAAGGGGTATCCATTTTAGAACAAATAGATTTGTACTCAGATGAGTAATCCCAAGAAGTCATAACAACGAGTGAAACCTCGCCAACTTCAAAAGTGTAAGTTCAATAAAGGTCAGACCAACTCTCGTGATGATCTGTATGACAGGACAAAAGACTATTACGTCACTCTTTCTTTCGTGAGAAACTAAGGTTTTGAAAAGAGTAATGAGTCTAGCAGCGAGATGGCGGTCGACCCTATATGATTGTCCTAAGACGATAGAGAAGAGCCTTGGAAGTCAAAGCGTAACATTGACTATGTAGACGTGCGTCGTAATGGCTGGATCTCCTTGAGACCCAACAGAAATCCCCGTCGCATCCCTCAGTAGGATGAATTAAGGAATCGAGTGAACGAATGGACAAACCCCTTCCGCAACGTAGAATAAAATACTTGAATCTCTCTGAGGAAAAATTGTCTCCGCGTTTCGTCTACGGCATGTTCATAAAGTTTGTATCCATAGACTAAATATCACCAACACCGATCACAGCCAGTGCGACACAACGAAACCGACGGCAGCAACGGCGATCACAACAAGACGACGAAAGATACGTAAGGTAACTTTTTGGGGCATAACAATTTGGGGTCCTTATCTGTTAAACTAGAAAGAACTAAAAAGCAGGAAGGAAAAGTGCACCATGCTTTATTTGATATGCTTAACAAACAATGTTAAAGTGGTTAATGTTTAAGTGTTTAAATGAGATACAATGTTTAATGAACTATGTTTAATGAGAACAACATTTAAAAAGAACTATGTTTAAAGTGCTTCATTTTAAATGTTTAAGAGATGGTGTTTAATGAGAAAAGAAGTTAAGAAAATGCGTTTAACGAGCTGTATTGTAATTGACCGACAATTTGCAGGCACTGTAAAGTCTGCAAATTGTCGGTCAATTACAATACAGCTCGTAAGATATATATTAAAAGTACCTTAACATTAAGTGTTACAAAAGTTTAAAAACGCTTCTAAACTTTCGTGTTGCTTTCGTGTTTTGAGAAGCGCTTAATGGACTTTCGTGGCGATGATTTTCATCACTTATAACGTAACGAATGATTTGTTTTCGGTGTGTTATGTAATAATATCATTCAACATTCAAATACAATATACGCTAGGTTTCTTCCCTTTCGTTACGCAATCGGCATGATGGTGATTCTGCGGTTTTGTCAATGTAATGTTTGATGGATCTAGTGCGGGTGGATTGTTCCCAGACTACCATTAAAGGTATCTCGGTGGATCATTTGTGATAACACCTGACCTACCAATTCCAGTTGTCATTATCTTTAAATGCAGTATTTTTAAAAAATACACCGTGTAGCTTTTTGCCAAATCATTGTAACCGCTTGTAGTATTTGATTCTTAATCACCCACGTTCTAAGTATTTCCTCGCTATTCACTTCACGAAGAACAATCTCATTAGTTTCAGACATATATTTATATAGACAGACTTCTTCTATATTCACAACATATTCAACACTAAGTAGACGTAGACCACCTTTCTTTATAGGACGATAAAATATATCTACATATCCTTTCTTAGCAGAAGCTCCATAAATTGTATGCATCTAAAATTAGTATTATTATTATTATTAGTAGTAGTAGTAGTAGTAGTAATAATAGTAGTAGTAGTAGTAGTAGTATTATCAGTTCCTTACGAGGTGTTCTTCTAAAATAATGATGCATATATGTTAAGTAATAACGCATAAGACGTCAAGGGGAGTCTAAAGGAATGACCCCGCAAAAATGAAGAAAAGCCGAAGACTAGATAGATTGCCAATCATCCTAAAAAACAACGGAAATGAAGCGGGGGTCTTTGAACAAGTCCAGAGGTGCGAGATCGATAGGGTCATTTCAGAGTCTGACGTCGTAACAAAACGACTTGTCACCTTTAAAAGAGTCAGGTGGACAAGGCTAGAATATGAAATCATCCGGATGGAAAGTCAAAAAATAAAACGGCGGGTATAAACGAAAGAAGAAATAGCGCTGACGTAGCAGAGATATAGCTGGGAGGTTATAGAGAAAAACTTGTCGTGGGTCAGCCCCGAAGAGATGCACCCCCCACCACAGCTGAACTACCGTAAAGAACTGGCGTGACAGTCACAAGCTTCCGTAGATTTCGAGAGCATACTTCTGCAGAACGTATTGTCGTGTTTCATACATGGTATCAAGGTAATTAACTTTGCATATTTTCGTTAAAATAACATATGTTGGGTAGAGTCGAAAATAAACCGCCGTCAATGAAAAGAAAGAGGGTTCTTCAAGAGACAAGGGAAAAAACAATGCCGCCAAATGACTTTTGCTGACAAAAAATATAAAATTATATATATATGCGTATACGCAACTTACATCAATTGGGGGTGAAGAATAAAGAAACAGTGTTACTCGAGAACGTTGTGTGTTATTTATGCTACCGGGCCTTCGAAAAAAAAACGGGTATTGCTACATTCTCACGCTAGATTGTTTACGGGCAAGAAGAAGTCGTATTTTCGTAGAGACACGTCTATCCATATTTCAATTATCTTAGAGTATTTCAGTATCATTGTATAACATGTGTTGTTCTACAAACAAGTGTTTACATTTAATTTGTATGTGAGAAAGACCTTTGACTGTCTATGGAAGTTGAGTCGCAATAAGCGTTATGGAGACTTTAGTATTCTCCCTGCCGTTTATATATAAGTGTAAACGGAACTTTTTACCTCACTTATTATATGTTAATTGCAGTACCACGATATATATTGATTATTCAGTGTGGTATATAGTGTTTTTTACAATCAATGGCTATAACGTTTCGAATGCCATTTGAACTATTATATATATATATATTTCTTGGATTTGCTCCCAAGCATATCTGCCCAATTATTCCTCTCGTTTTTTCCACCATGGCCCAGGAAGTTGAAAAAATTACCGGATTTCTTACTTCAAGTCCATTTAAGTGCGCTCCATCTACCTTTAAGATTTACACATTTAACTTTCGGATTCATTTCTTTTCGAACACCTTCTCCATACTGCTCCTACGGACAATTTTCTTTGTTTTCGTCTTCTCAAAAATCTCCTCAATGGACACTCCTTCAATAGGCAATTGCCATCTGGGCAAACCACATATCCTTTTTACACGATTTTTTAACCCCATTTTTAATACTATTTTAATATTTTTTCAAATATTTGAACTTTGGCATTTTCTACAGCCAACTTATCTATCTGTATTTCTCCCCTCATGATAAGATTTCGATCTTTGAAAAGCCTTGGCTTAAGGAAAGAACAATAAACACTGGTTTATTACATTTGCATTGAACAATCGAAATTTTAATAAATTTGGACATTCAAACATGTTTATCACTCTTATTTGTTCTATCTTTATATATATATATATATATATATATATATATATCAATAGATAGAGAGAGAGAGAGATAGAGAGATAGAGAGACAGACGAACATGCATATATGAAGAGATAGTGAGATAAATAAAGAGAAGTATATTTGTGAAATAATATTTATTCGCATAAAATATAATACCGTTATTGTATTTAAATTCAAACATTTGAGCAGTATATATACATTCGAGAGATAATGCACATCGTTAAATAATGATAAACCTTACTAGATATGAGCTGAACGTTACTGCTTATCTAAGTCATGTTAAATTTAGGTACCCGAGCTATCTGTTTAGCATTTTCATTCTAATCTTTTCAAGCCCAAATCCACAGATTTTCGCCCCTAATCCTGTCACTAATCCTTTTATTATTATACAAGATTAGGGGCCGCATTACAGATTATAACTGCATGTATCTGAAGAACATCTTAGTTTATCCTTTATGTCTCACAGTAATCCATGTGTTCACTACTCATGCGGTAAGAGTTAGTCATCTGTATTAACTGTCGTTAATATAACTAATTTAATTTTCGAAGTTGTAATCGCCATACGATTTGTTATAATTAACATTTACAGTGCGAATTTAGATATACTTGTTTTCGAGTTTACTAGAGTTGTATATGTATATGCAAAATGCTGTTAAATTTAAACCATTAGTTTAAAAAAATATTATTATTGCTAGTATGTGTTATAAGCATTTAAGCAAACGTTGTCAAGTGTATTCCTTTAAACTTATCTAAGAAAATGTATAACGTGTGTCAGAAATATAATTCATATACCGGTTGGAAGCCCGGTGGACGACATATTATTGAAAAGGTTAAACACTATTCATTTACAAGCAACAACAACACTTTCAATAACACTAACAGATAACGTTATTACATCCCCGGCTATTTACTAGAAGACGTACTCTTACTAGAAGATATACCAAATTCTAAACCTCATGGTATATTGTTAAGCGTGAAGTATCCTTAATCGCAGATTTTAGATCAAATTAAATATAACTTCTTGTTATTAACACGCATGAACATATAACTTGAACTATAACTAAAACACTGCTTTAAGAAAATAATTATCGGATGTTAACATCGGAGAGGTGTTTATTCTATACAATGCGATTTTACTTATTTAACGCAGTTCTAAAAAACATAAATTACTGCACTAGATTGAAATAAGTGTTGTTTATTCATAACCATTGTATAATATGTTTTTATGATTCAATTACGTCATCTTTTATGTAAACAAGATCAATGCAGGTGCATGTCTTTGTAAATCAGACTGATCGAAGAGAATACAGTATATAGAATACCTAATGTATATACTTGTATTGTGAAACAGGAAATGGTCTTTGTATACAATAAATAACCCTCTGCAGGTGTTGTTGGCATTTTATCATCATAGACACCCGTCTATTCTGATTACTTATATTAGTTACACGTATTTCGCTTACTAAGATGACAAGGCAATACTTATTTGCCAATGT
>OY744515.1:171045225-171092725 GCA_963556195.1 Sepiola atlantica | reverse complement strand
CTATTAGATTACAACAAAGTCAAGGGAGTAAACAGCTAGAAAATTATACATAAGGAAGTGACACACTTAGGCCTTAGAGTAGACGTACTAACTAACATATGAAATAACTAACTTTTTAGATGACACATACAACTTAAATGGATAAACTTACGAGCCGTATTTAAAAGAAAACGCTAATTTAATATAAGTAAACCCAAAGCCCAATCACTCCCCACCAATTATAAAACAGATTCCTTATTATTTCAAAAGTAGGCTTATAAATGACTCTAGCAACGAACAGGTATTTGAAAAATCAAGCAATATTTACAATACAATTCTATAAAATAGTGGTTAGCATGATATCGAAATGAAAGATAAGAATCAAGGCATCAATAATAATGATGAAATTTAAAATGAAAGTAAAAAAAATATAATCTGGTATATACCACTATATAATCATATGCTTTAAACTAAACTGGGCAAACAATTCCGAAATCTCATTGGAAAAGTCTTCCCTGTAAGCAATCCCATGCATAGAATATTAAATAACGATAACATTAAACTGACAACTGCGAAAACCTAGAAATGATAATTAAAACACTCAATAACAAAATACTAAAACACGACAGTAGGGATAAAGAATAACAAATCAGCCAAGACTCATACATATCAGACTATTAATAATGAAACAACTGAGATAGCTACTAGACTAGGTGTCGAATACAGAATTAACTACTTAGAAAAGATGAAAGCCTGTGTTACTTTAAAAGACCGCAGATACAACTTCAGAAATAAGCGCTCCTGCAGACTAATCAACCCAGTTAAAAGCGAACTAAGACTAGCAAGTGAAGGAATTGTTAATATATAGTTTGTAGACTTAAGGAAAAAAAACCTAATTTGTTTCCATAACTTACTTGCTCCATAACATGCAGGAATAACACAGATGCAAATTCACACAAATATACATAATAGATTTCTACCCATCTATAACAAAACACACCCTAGACAAGGCATTAACCTATGCACTTTCACACACAGCTATCAGTCAACTAGAAATAGACACAATACTACAAGCAAGACAAATCGTACTTTTCTACGAAGGAAAGGTCTGGGTTAAAACAAATCAAACCCAGAGGATCCATTTGATATTGCAATCTGCGACTTAGTTGACTTGCTTATATTGGATACGCTCTAAAATGAATTCCCAGACCATTTCTTATTTGGTCTTTATAGAGATGCCGAACTCTGCCTGTCACGCAACCACAACGAGAACATACTCAATAGATTTAGAACACATTTACCAAACACCTTTCATAAACTCGGTTGCAAAATCACCATTAAAACACATTTAGACCAAGTAGATTTCCTAGATACTACACTGAACCTTATAAAAACACACACACAAACCTTTCCACAAACCCAATGAAACACAACAATACATACACAAGGGATCCTGTCACCCTACTGTTTTTAAACATGTTGTCAATTGACAGCGGGTTCAGAGGAGAGATCTCATACACCCCCACCCGAGACAAACAACGGAGGATCCGCAATAGAAGCAGGTCGGTAATCTGGGTTTCCCCACCCTATTCTACTAATACCAAGACACACGTAGGCCAACTTTCCCTAAACTTACTCGACAAACATTTCCCCCGACACATGCTGCACACCCTTTTTAACAGGAATTCTATTAAGGTTAGCTACTCAACTGCCCCATCTATATGAAACATCATCTCTGCAGAGTCGAAAGCAATTGCAAACGCAGGCTTCTCATGCCAGGACAAAAAAAAACTTCCCCCTAGAGTGGAATTGCAAAATCGATTCCCTCGTATATGAAGCCCCCGTCACAAAGCAGACTATCGGTAGATCAGAAAAATACATCGACATGAGGCAGGGTAGCTTCAAGCAAAGATTATACGCACACAGAAAAACCTTCATATACAAAAACAAGGCAAATACGGCAGTTGCTACCCGGATATGGCAACTTTAAGAAATTGGCGGAAATTATTGTAATCAAATATAGTTTGATAGTCTCCTGACTATGTTTATATTATCTTAAACAGAATTTTTCCTTACAAAATATTATGTTTAATTGATTAAAATGATATATATATATATATATATATTTATATATATATATATATATATACATATGTATATATATAAATATATATATATAAATATATATTTACATATATTCATATATATATATATATATATATATATAAATATATATATATATATATATATATATGAGGTGTGAGAACTTGCTCTGTCTTGCTGGAACAAGAACTTGCTCATGAGCGACGGCTAGAGGGTCTGGAGCTCACTCTTGAAAGTGTTGAGGACCTCCACATACCGCTCCTTGTTGACTGTCACTGCTGAGTCAGATTCTTCGATGATGATTGGTCCGATGATGCCTCTGAGCGAGATTGCAGCCCACATCGTGCGATTAGGAAAGTGCAGGGGCTTAGTGGCTACTTCATTGGGTCTTGAGGACCCCCAGAAGACATTTGTCTTGGAGTTCGCCTTTCCGTTAAGATGGAAGTGGGCTTCATCGTTGGTCCAAAGGCGTTATGGAAACCTAGTGTTTCTCTCGATCTTATCGAGCATCTTGACTGCCATAGCGCTTCTCTGCTTCTTCTCTGAGGCTGTAAGGGTCTGCAGCGTCTGTATTCTGTATGGGTAAGCCTTGATATTGTTCACCAGCACTCTCCTGCAAATCTCACGGGAGATATCGAGGGACTGATATCTCTTACGCACAGAGCGTTTCGGACTCTCCTGGAGAGACTCTCTCACACTTTCGATCAGCTCGGCTGTCCGCTTCTTGGGACATGCCGATGGCTTGGACAGTTCTCACTGGCAGCGTTGAAGTTCGCCACGGTCCCATACTTCTCGAAGTGGTCCACCTAGTTCTGCATTCAGCTTTTGGATAGAGCCTTTTCACATCCGAACTGATGCATGACACTGTCCTGGGTTTTCTTAAACGAGCCTGTCTTGTAGGAACATTTAACACAGTGTATACTTTTTCCCAGCTCCCACTGAGGTCTTGGTGTACTCACGGTCGGATTCTGCCGTGTCCTGTAAAAAAAAGGGCAATTGGTGAATAAATAATAGAGATATCACATAAAGTGTACACGGGGCCCGTTCTTTTGAGTAACCCTATATATCTATATATATATATATATATATATATATATATATATGTATATGTGTATACATATATATATATATAGATATATATATATATGTATACCTATATATATTTATATATATATATATATATGTATGTATACCTATATATATACACCTATATATACATATATATACATATATACATATATATATATATATATATATATATATATATATATCTATATATATATATGTATATATAATTACCTATATATATATATATATATATATATATGTATATTTATATATGTATATATATATATATATATATATATATATATATAGAGAGAGAGAGAGAGAGAGAGAGAGAGAGAGAGATGGAATATCGTTGCTGGAAAGCAGGAAAGGCTAGCACGACAGGAGTGACTTCACTTAAGTCAGGGAAGGAGGTTGTCGGCATCTATCCTCTACACGGTTTACCTTTTATGGTAATTTTACTCCTAAATTTTGAACTGTTCACCCGCGTTTGTCTGATTTTTTTTGTCATTGCTGGGTAACTCACTTGCATGTGTTTCCGTTTTTTATTGGTTGGCTGATCAATATATATATGGCGTTTTTTAAAGTAAGAGTGGTTTAAATGTTTCTACGGCTCTCATTTAAATGTTGAAATCGTTCGATTTCATAAATTCATGAATGTGTATAGCACCTTTTTGATAGTTGCCTTCTTTTCTCTTCACTTGTCAATTATAATGTCGAGAGATAACTTGCTCACACAGACGGTTGAACATTAACAAAACTTCTATTTTTAAAAGTTTGTTAAAACTATTGATATCATTTCATATCAACCTACAAGTTGATCTCCAATAAACCATATAGAAATCCAGACTAAATCCATATAAAATAACAAAAAGTAATAGGCAAATACCTATGTATTAATATAGATTAATAAATACAATTCCAGTCCCGGATCCGATGAAAATGCATAGCATTAGTATGCTTTCATTGTGTTATTTAATCACAATAAGTGACTCCTGAAGGAATAAAAAGGAAATATACGTTATAAAAATACAGATATTCCCATTGAAAGTGTTTTCTAACGCTATGTCTTATAATGTGATGTATTAATTCATACTTCCAGATAAGACATGTACAAGTAAACTATGCGTTAATCGACGTACAACTTATTAAACCTACACTCATGATAATCGTGTCGAGAGAAATATCTAATCATTGATAAAGCTGGTTTTTACTGAACATTAAAAACAAACATTTGTGTAATGTAATTACCCGTCTTCTTATTTGTTAAATGGAATGAGTATAATTATACTACACTTTGAAGAAAATAATTACGAACAGCGCAAAATGTATGTATCTTGTGCTGCAGATGTGCACCTCAATATAAGTCTCGTAGAGTTTATTGAACAACATTATTCTAGTAATATACGTGTGTAATAAACACAAATAGATTATTCGTATTTTCATATAAAAATAGCACGAATGCTTATCTAAAATAATGAAGTTCAATGCTTTGACTTATTTCAGGTAAAACACACTGTCGACTAAACTGAAGATTTAAACCGCCGTTTTGCTGATGCAAAAGTATATTATAGAAACACATCCAATAATTACTGATATAGTAACGGGTAATGTTTTGTTAGTAATGAATTAGAAACATATGTGATGCAATTCTGTGCATCACATTTAAAACTAGTTCATATACACTATGAACAGCAGGTTACATAGGAGAATAGAAAGTAATTCTAACTATTTTTTTAACAGGAAATTGATTGTCAAATGTGTATTTTTCTTTATGAAATATGTATCCTTAATGATAATTAACTATGCATATTGGCAGAAGAGAACCTTCCGCGCTGGTCGTCTTCCAAATGTTATGGGTTTACTATGCACCGCTAATATATATTATGGGTGTCTATAACATTTTTCTGAGACTTCACATTTTAAAACAAATTCTGCCATCAGAAATGCGGTTGCGTGCAATTTATTCTACTGATAAATTACCCTGAATGAAAATCAAATTAAAATAGCTGTGTTGTTTTAATAATCAAGCATTCTAAAAAGATAACTGCAGGTTATATTGTGTTAAACTTATACGTAAATCAACAGGCACTAGATTAGAGTATATGGCTCAGCTATGCGCTTGTATTTGTTGATATACAATATGCGTTTCGTTTAAGCAATGCAACCCTTATGCCTACTGGCCAAATTGAATGACAAAAATAATCCATTACAGAAAATGCAATCGTAGAGCTCGAAGACTAGCTACGGTCTAAACTACTTTTACACGATTCTATGAGCACGGTTTATTCTTCCGTAGAGCATATGCCCGACTGTCAGGTTAAAGTCTGTTTGACTGAGAAATATATACTCCGCGGTACAGACTGAGTACACGGCCTGGAATGAAATGTTAACAGTGACATTTCGAATCATATTAATAGGTCGTAACAAATGTATTTTATGTGCATACATCTTTCTGCAAAACAACTAGCTAGGTAAGCACAAAGAAATGCGTACTGAATATGCATACTTCTAATAAAAAAGACCACCGACCCGTATCGTATAAACCAGTCTACACGAAAAACGTTTATAAGTTCTAACCTATCCCATTATGTCGATATAGTTCTCGCAATAGACATAAAGGTCTATAAAAATGGTTATATTATTTAAGAAAGATTCCTCTCAGCACAAAATAGCGACGCGGTTTTAAATTATCTTGAAATCAGAACAATAATACTAAAACCTATATATTACTATGCAATATTTCACATTCTTAAACTTAATACATAAATGTAGTGGCACGTTTTTAATATTATAATGTCGTCAACATTCGGAGTATATTTAATTTCGTATTTTTATTTAGACTATCGATATTTGCAGTAGCATGTCATATGTTATTTTTATCATTGAAAATGTTCATGGGGAATAACGATATTTTACAATCACTCTAGAAGGTGGTGTACAGTAGTCCGAAGTAGATGACGGCTGGAGGAATGTACCCGATTAAGCTAGTTTATTTATTATACGTTACCACTATTGATATACGTTTAAAGCAAGTCTAGGGCTTAATTTTATGTTACTTAAAAACATTTGCCCCTTTTTAAATCTTATATTTAACTAGCAGGGCTACCCGGCGTTGCTCAGGTTATAGAATAGAAGAAAAATCGCGTGTGTAACATCTTTATATTCAAACTTCTATTTCTCTCCCTTTCTCTATAGCCGTCTCTTTATCTTTCAACTTTTCTCTTCTCTGGTCGCCCAATTTCACAGCTACTTTCTCATTTTGCCTTTTGCGAAAGCTGTTTCTTCTCCACCATTCCTCTTACGTTGGCCAGGGCAAAAGTATGACATATTTCTATAAAAAGTACCACCTCTGTCTGTGCCTTCTATATAGGTACATAATATATAAGTACCTATCGCCACTCTGGTGTGAATGCTAAATCCGTATCTATTGTCGCCCAGGTGCGCATGGTATGTACTTACTTATCGCCATCCCTGTTCACATGCTATATACGTACCTATTACAGCCCCGGTGCGCATACTATATACGTACCTATTGGCGTTGCACGGGGATCACTTCTCCAGTCGCCCTCCTTCCACAGTTGCCAGGAGTAAAAGATGTCACGTACATGGTTGCCAATTCACCCTGGCTACACTATCTCCGGCCTCCCCAAAACTCTGCACTACCTCTCCATTCCCTGGAGTAAAAATGTAACATTTCTATTAAAAGTACCATATTTGTCTTCATTATTAATGTTAATAAGGGTGTTTGTTTATTTACTTCTTCATGTCCGTGTATGTTAGATAAAATAACCTAGGTCGATCAGGCCCCTCTGACAGCAGTCTTTGTTAATGATAATAATGGTGTCTATTTACTTCTTTCATGTTTGTGTATGTTAGATTAAATAACCTATGTTGATCACCGATTAAATATTTTATATGAATATAATAAATGGTATCAATGGGGAAGAATAATTTTTTCTTTTAAATTCACCGATCGAGACATTATTTTATATGAATATAAATAATAGTGCTAACAATGGGGACCCTTCCTATACCATTCTACTCAAACACCGTAATATACCATTCGGGTTGAACTCCAGGCCTTGACTCTTTCCTGAACATCAGGCTCTGACTCCTACCCGAACAATTAGGACCTGACTACTTCCTGAAGAGCTGGCTCCGACTCCTTAAACATCAGGGTGACTCTTTCATATACTGCAAGCTCTGAATCTTTTCCCGAACGTCCAGCTTTGACTGTTTCACTGTTTGACTGCTCCCCGAACATCAGTTTTGTTTTTAATCCTGTGCTATGGTGTGTATAATAAACACATCTGCTTTATCTAGGATATTGAACTCTATTTAATTAAACACTCGTTCTATGTAGGATAATGAGCACTTTTAAAATAAGGAGGCCAAGAGAGCACTATCACAATCAAGCGCCTAGAACTTGTTAAATTTCAATGTAAAAAAATGCTGACTGATTTGCTATTCTCTTTTACTGGATAACATTAAAAGCAGTGTTTAATTATAACATTAAAGGGAAAATGCCAATGTTACCTTACTGTAAAGAATTTACTATTTATGTTAACCTTCCACTAACCTTGCTCAGCAACACATGTCTTAGCTGGGGAAACATAGAAATATTAATTTTTTTTCATATGTTAGAACAATGATGACCGACGACACTCTTTCCCACACTTCTGATGGTCTTGTGTCTAATTTGTGTTATGAGTAAATGTGGTATTGTGGTGACTAACATTCTAGTTATAGTAGGATATACATTTTTATTACTTTAGAACACTTTTGAAAGCCTTGTTTTGAATGTATTTTTTTCATATTTTCTGCAAGTAAATAATTCAAAGTTTAGTATTTGTTCAGATAGATGGTTAACGTCCATAAAAACTAAAAAGAATGAAAGTGTACAACTTGTTCAATAAAGCAAAAAGCAAATATAAGGTTATGAGTAAATGTGGTATTGTGGTGACTGATCATTCTAGTTAAAAGTAGAATAGACCGAATTTACAGAAAGCTGCTGTATTTAGGGTAAAGAACACCGACAGATTAAGCAGGTACACCTTACCAAGTGTTACACTGTTCTATCTAACATATTGAACAGTTACTGATTTAGTATATATCCATTAGTAAATTACACACATGCTATCTCTATGATATTGTGCACTGTTAGATTCACCATAAGACATACTAAGAGTCACACTATATTATAACACATACTTGCTCTATCTAGAGTATTAAGTACATCCGAATGCAGCATTTACTATGTTTTGAGTGTCCTACTGCATTATTGCACACATCTGTTGCATCTAGGGAACTGATCAGTGTTTTCTACAAAATATAACATTTAGAAAGTGTCCTAGTGCAGTAATAATGTATTGCTCCTGAGTTTGTTTCAGATTATAAACCTAGGCATGAACAACAAAACAATAGTCAAAAAATGTGCTTAACATATTTATGAAAAATGATTAGTTTATTGCTCAATATATTGAAACACATTTATTTTAAGTTTGTTCACCACTTTCAAGCAAGAATATAATGAAAAAAAACAAAAACAATTTTATATTTAAATGGGTGATTTTTATTTTAATGTGTCTTTTGAGAATGTGTAATTGTGTCAAAAGATAAAAACACAAATTTAAAAAAGGAACTGCAGCACTTAATGATATCAATCACAGAAACACATTGTTCAACCGTGATGTTTTAGTAATAAAACGTTTTTTTAACCGTCCTCATTTTGATTATTTGTAATAAGATTTTTGCTATAGTCTTCATTTTATATAAAAGAATATAAAAATAAATTTCAAGCTACATTGTCATCATCGAAATCTCCAGGTTGATTGTGTGGTTAATGAAACTAAGTAGGCAAATTCACTTAAATGAAAGATGTAATTGGGAAAAACAACCAAATTGTCTGAAATGGAAGATGAAATTAGAAAATATATTATTCAATTGAATGAGTACAGTAATCAAAATGATGTGGGTAAAAATGTACATCATTAATAATCATTTTTTAAAACTCAAAATATGAAAGTACTGAAATGTTTGTGTTAAGTTCTTATTAGTGACTTGCTATCATCAAGAATCCACCCCAAAGAATGTTCTTTCTTTTATGATTTTGAGGAATAGGTAATTAAAAACATGAGAGCTATGACGTAGTTATTATTGCAAGAACAGAGTCCTTCGTTTGTGATGATCAGTGATCTTTTTTTTTTACTTCTCATTTTTGTCTATAAACAATAATTGCTAATTGATATTTACATTTAAAATATGCTTTTAATTTTTACGATATCTAACGTGCTACACTCTTTTATATATCCCCGGCATACGTCGTCTATTAAACCAATATATAGGTGTTTATTGTTCGCTAGACGTACACACATAGCCGACCACGTCATATTATATTCGTATATAATTATATCACATCCAAATATACTATACATTTATTTCTTGATCTTATCTTCAAATTAATTACGTTTCATTCGGAGAATGTATCGGAAATGTGGTCATACCACTTGTCTGGCTTATTAAACACCGACACTTATTTCATACAGTTTCGTTATGAGAACTACAGTTACTAAATACGAACAGGTTCTTTCAACTGTCGCTCTCGCTGCATGATGAAAATCTGTTTTCATGGTCCGTGTTGCGCTGACATTAGCAATAAGAATACCACGCGGGATTGGAATTCGATAACGATCAATATGTTCAATAGCTTCAAAGACAAGATTAGACAATCACAATCACAAGGCTGGGTCGGTTAAATGTAAGCCATCTCTCTCTATTCTACAATGCACCATGTTACAGGACTACGAGTCGAGTAAAAGACACATGTACATTATGATAAAAGACGGAACTACAGAGAGAGAATTATCGAAATCATATTCCATATACACAAGTTCGAATATATGAAAGCACACGTAGTAAGTATGAAATACAACGAGTGACGTTTAGAGAGAAACAGAGTGAATTACACAATGTGTGTATGTATATTACAAGTGTAGTTAAACAGATATGATCAGTAATCCGAGAGAATGGTAGAACAAGAACATTTCTCACAATTACAAATAACTATATTCGTCTTTCACTAAAAACCGCTATCTTACATATCATTAATTACCATTTAAGGTCAAGAAACAGGAATCAAGCCGTTCCACTTAGTGCTACAAAAGAAGTGCGAATAGCACATCTTTTCTAATATTACTTAATTGATGGATTACGCTTTCTTAAATGTGAAGCATATTACTAAAAATCATGAATACAGAAGCCTCAGAATGAGAGAGAGAATAAAAACAATGATAATACTCGTATATTTAGTTAGCAGTTTAAAGCAAGAAACTTATAAACAGCTAATAATATCTACTGCAATGGATGTATTCCATTATTGCCTGACTATGTAATAAAATGATTTAACTAACTTATCGAGTGGTAAATATAGCATATATTGTGTTATTTACTTAATTAAGTGCGGGTTAATTAAAATGAAAATGTTTAACACACATATATGTGTATATAAATTTAATATTATATAGTAACTACTTAGCGAAAGACATAACAGAAATAAAAGAGCTTAACATTACTTATTTATAAGAGATTGCTGCGTCAGAAAGAAAGCCAACCTTTATTGTGATAATGTAAGAAAATTGGATTGCATTTACGGTGTGTAAAAGTAATACATGTAAATAGAACTAATGATATCTAAGTGTAATAGTTATTACTCACATATTGTAATACAACTGAAAGTCAAAGAAGCAAGTGGACTCATATGTATAAGATTGCCCCAGATATGTTTGGTAATTAATGTTTTTTAGATTAAAAAATATATTATTGATGTGTTATTGTAAAAATATTTACGAACAATAAGGTCTATGTACACACACACACACACACACATATATATATATATATATATATATATATATATATATAATTTTCTCTCATTTGCTGTGGACCGGGAATTCTTCCAAATGCTATACGATAATCCGCTATTTACAAACTGTAACCGGAAACTCTTTTCATAATTCTGGCTTTGTCTTGAGTGCAGTTGTTTAGATTCCTCTTCTACATGGTTCACAAGGAATACTAACCAATTACTTTTCTAAGTTCTTCTTCATTAGTCCAGTGGCTCATATGATGACTGGAATGATGGAGATCTCTTTTCGATCTTCTGCTTATTCCATTTTAATTTCATACCGTCGGATTATTTTATCCTTTCATCTGTTCATTCATATATATATATATATATATATATATATATATATATATATATAATATTGATGTATTATACTTAGTTTATATATTGTAAGTTTATTATAAGTATTTAAGTATATCACCAATTGTATTATGTCGTAAAATGTTTTTCCTAATTGAATAACCAAATATAAAATAATAAAATAATAGAATGAATAAAAATAGATGCAACTCATAAAAAAGACATACATATTTTGTAATTTTAAGTTTGTTATTTTTATAAACTGTTGTTGTATCATGATATTATATAGAATTCAAATTCTAAACCTTTAATTACAAGCTTAAACAATTTACTCATTGTATTACAGTTATCTACTATTACAATCCATCTTAATATTTTCTAATATAACACAAATTATATAATAGAGTACACTGCTATTACACATTTAATAAATTACAAACAGACAGACATTTTGTAAAGATTATTCAAAGAAAATATTTTGAAAATTGATTCATTTAATATGACATTCATTTTCGGATCACAATAAAACACCATGCACAAACAATTCACACACATTCTAACATTAATAAATTATTCAGAGTAATGAAGACTCGGCAGTTTAAAAGTTGAATGAGTGACCTTAATAAAATATTATAAATATTCTCATGAAGACCGACAAATAAAAACAGAAGTACGAAAAGGTAACTGATTAAAGCCATACAACTAGTAGCTAGCGACGTGTAAATCCGTACATATTTTTGAACACATTTTTGTTGAAAACATTTTAGTAATTCTATCAGATCCAAAAAGTTACTTGATATTAATATGATATATTAAAATCAAGTAACTTTTTAAAAATGTATTTTAATATTGTCAATACGGTGTGTTTTCTATGATTACACTGCTTTAAAGATGAATACGCCTACTCAATATTTAATATGATGTTCATTATTAAATAGCACTCATATCCGCACCTAAAGCTATACGTGCGTTTTTTATTGTGTATCACGTACCGTTTTTTGGTCACTTAAATAGAGCATATGCAATGCCTGAATTCTCCGCACTTCGAAAAAATAATATAATTTCTATTGCAACATGCATTATATTGACATCGAACATTGAATTCGTAGAATAAATACAAATTGAAAATACATATTAATTATATGCTTACGTTTTAAAAAGTGGCCCCGATCATTGATCAGACACATGCATTCTATACACCACTGCGTGTAAATGATAAGTATTTCTTTTATAACTGCATTTATTATAATTTATAGGGAAGTGTGAGAATTTGAACAGAGCTTTCCTGATTATAAACATATTTACTTTTTCACAGTAGAACAAGAAACTATCGTAAGAATGCGCACTCTAAGGGATTCCCAAATCAGCACTTAAGTAATAATTCGTTGTTTTAAGTAACGCTGCTTCTGGCAGGAGTCGGTAGTTCATGGTGATAAAAACTACGCCACTCTCTTATCGACGCAATTGTCCATGCTGCCGTTGTTTTACACGTATTTTGATTAAACAACTACCGTCGCCCTTAGTGTAAGTGTACGCCATAAATGATAATAACTTAAGCTACCCATATAGCAGCAACATCCAACCCCTTAACCGTAGACGCGCCCATGCTACTCTGATGACTTCATTTTTCGGACTTTTCCTTTTAAAATTTACTGTTCCTTGTTTGCGTTACTAAAACCCTATACAGGCATTTAAATGTAATATCACTAAATCTATCTGCACAACTGTTCACTCAAAACGCCCCTTTTAAATCCGCTCCTTAATTAAAGTAGCCCCCCTACGTCTAAGCGGCAATATGTCATTGTTTTTGGTGACTGAACTTTTAAAACAGAATAAAGAAAATAGTATATGAACGTTTATTAAAAAAATACGATTACACACCGATATTCTCTTAATTGTTTATCAAATTCAATTCCCATATTCATATTGACTAGCTGTATTACTTTAAAAAAAATTATTATATGAAAATAAAAATAGGAAGAAGAAATGCTGATCTTTGATTTAATATAGCTGTTTAACCGCGCGCTTGATGTGCTTGCACAAACATGACGACTTATTCATTTTTGCTAGAATCAATAAAACAATTATTGCCAAATTTTGAAATAATAAAATTACAAAACTATTTAACAAATAAAATATCTAGAAATAAATTTGAATTGATCATTTCTTGTTCAATTGTAAATCATGAGGAGTTTTTAAGAATGAGAAAAAATGTCTGTAAAATTACGTATCGACATTTATGGAAAACAAACACAGTGAAATAAACAAATGTATACAGCGTTCACTTCTTGGAAACGTTGAGACTATCGTAATCACGAAAAAAAACAGGTTCAATAACTCGAAATACAACCGGATGTCTATGGAAATTATTCTGTGTTTAATGGTATTTAACACATCCGGGTTGAAGAGAGAAAATGGCATTTCAGTAAAAAACGTAACGACCTTTAACACTTAAAACGCCCATTCTCATATTTAAAAATGTCAAGGTGTCTAAATTTATATAAAAAATATAAGAATCACAGACTTACGAGGAAGGAATATTTAACATAACGCTTACCAAACGACGAATAGTTAATTAAACAAATAAATGTGGCATACTCATAAAGAAACATATACTATCACTAAGGATTCTATCACTAATTTATCTCCCTTGAATTAATAACCTCATAGATTCCGCACTGTCTACTTTGATTCAACCACTGTCGTATCGCCACAGAGTTGCATCGCTGTGCTTGTTTTACAAGTAATTCAATGGAATGTGCTCCGATAAGCTTATTACACCTGCACCCATAACGTAAATATCCTAGATGCACTTCATTATCAGTAACATCTACATAATTGTACAAGTTCATATATTTTTTCTTTGATAGCTTCTTTCCTTGACCCGTATGCCTTTGGAATTCTCTTCCTGTTTCCTGTGTTCACGTCCGTACAAATAAGCATAAACGTTAATGTAACATGAAGTTAGATACATTGTTACCACCTAAAAATCTAACTTCTAGTGCAATATGTATTTACTCTTAAGCAGTGTCGCAGCTTGTTTGTGATTAAGTAAACTGTTAAAATCAACAGGAAAGAACCGCATTATATGCGACCATATGAACCACCAATTTACAATTAAACTGACTAACAAACATATCAACGTGTATATTTCATTATATTAAAACATTAGCGCATTATACAACCTATATGAAAACACATACACATGTTCCTTATTTATTAAATTATTTTAGTGTATTACACCGTTGAAATAGATAGTTAGACTTCGTTTGTCGTATTTTCGATTGAGCACTGCTTACACAAATATGGTGTATTATATTCAGTAACATGAGGTCAGTTATCTATTTTATGACGTAAATGTGTTCCGTGTTGTGAACACGGTTCATACATTAATAGTTATAATGCCTGAATACAAAATTAACACAACAATTATTCCAATCAAAATTACACTAAATGAGTTAGAGTAGCTAAATCTTTAACGTCAATTCTAGATACCAAGTGAAGAGACAGGGTTATATGGCGGTCATGTTTGCATATATAAGATCAATGTAATATATTTATTTAGCATGATTTTTTTCGTCACTCACCCATATTATATGTTTATACATATATGTACATTTAACCCAATATTCGACATAACGTTAAATAGAGTAACATAGAAAAATAGTTTCCATGTTATCTATACTTAATATCATCACACAAACATACATGACGGTTAATAACACGGGATTCTCAGTTGATTACAATTCGACAAATTGTTTACATACGGTTAGTGTAACAATGATGGTAGTAACATTAGTATTACGGGAAACACAACAAGCGTCGGTAGTTATGTTTGCGTACTCATATTGCTACGGTTATGATCACTTCTTCATTTTTTTTAACAAAGTTCACCCCAAACAAGGCAGCACGCCACTGTAGACGTAAGGGACTACTGCGAAATAGGGTGAGAGTTTTTTTTTTAGGGGGCGGGTCAACTTAAATTGAGAGATGTGAAGGAAGATGTCTGTTTACATTGGTTTTAATTTTCTGCATGTCAGTACCGTCAGGAAAACAGAGAGCAGAGAGGGAGTTCCAGAGACCAGCAACACGAGGAAATACACTTTTGGAGTAGAAAGCTGTTGGATGGAATTTGCCAAATTTTCGGGTAAGTCTAGTGAATTTGCTTCGTGGGGGCAGCAGAGCAGCAAGTTCATCAGAGCGCAGTTCATTGAAATACTTGTAAAACAGGCACAAATAAGCAGCATAGCGGCGGTGGGATAGGGGATGAAGCTTGGTGGATAGTGAGCGACCTATTAAGTTGGCTACTCTTTTTTTAACCTTGTTTGAGAGGGATCGACTAGTGGATGATGCACGAGCTCATATGATGCAACAATACTTCATTCATGAGCGGATGCGTGCTTTGTAGAGATATAGGATGATGTCAGGTGTGAGAAGTTTATTAGCACGGTAGATGGAGCCCACCTTCTTTGCAGCAATCCTGGCAATGTATTCAATTAATTTGTTCCAACTCATGTTTTCTGTGAAAGTTAGGCCGAAGAGTTAGAATGATGAACTCTCAGGCAGGGTGTTATTTGCCATGACAAACGGTGGTTGAAGAAGATTCTTGTTGTTATTGAAGGAAAGTAGCTTTGTATTTGCAGCATTAAAACGTACTATCCATTTGTTACCCCAGTCAACTACAGACTGAAAGTCATTTTGTAAGGATTCAGCCATTGTCTCAGATATGTGCGCGTCGGTTTTGCCCAGATGACGAGAGTAGAGCGTGGTATCGTCAGCAAATATTATTATCTCAGTCTCAATTACATAAATGAGGTAATTTATGAAAATCAGGAACAGTAGAGGGCGTAGGATGGATCTTTGGGGTATACCAGCATGTATGTCATGTTGCATAGAGGAACGGTCATCGACGACAATCTGGACCTTTCGTTTTGTTAGATAGGAGTTCATTATATTTGTCCAGTAATACCGTATGGGTGCAGTTTTAGTTAAAGACGTTCATGCCAGACTTTGTCAAAGGCCTTGCATATATCAATCGCTACCGCCCTAGCTTCACCTGCCTTGTTTACTGTATGCTATATGCGTCCAGCGGTAACCGAAAGGATATCTGCGGTCAGCCATGCTTGTCTAAATCCGTATTGATGATCAGAAAGCAGTTTAGCATTTGCTAGGGTCCGGACTATAGCAAAATTGATTAATGATTCAAAGAGTTTAGCAAAGATCGGGATGGACTGATTGGACGGTTGCTTAGCAGATCAGTTCTATCTCCAGAATTGTTGAATACTGGTACCACAGAGGCAATTAACATAATTTTCAATTTTCCATTTACGGACACAAAAATTAAATTAATAAATTAAATTATTGTGTGTCCTTACATGGATCTTATTATTATGTTGTAACATCTCGTCGACTTAATTAATATAAACATCGGATATCTTGTAAATTGTTACCCTCAAATGATGTTTCATTCATGGCTTAGGTCTTCGTGTTTTAGTGTGAAAGACATCATAACTCTTTGAACAATCTAAAATGTATCTTTTATCGTTCCAAAATATCATGTCTTTTTCTGGGTAATTATTTGGTAATTGAACAATCTATGCCCAACTTTTGTTATTAAATTATAAATGTTTATAACGCTTTAACGATCTTCAAATAATTATTTTGTTTAATACATAATAACTGCAACGGTATTAACCTTTACAAGCCCCTTTTTGATATGCAATAAAACCGAGTAACCATATATATTGTAAAATTATATTTTTGCGTTCGATCCTGACAACAGCAGTAAATAAAATCAATGTTATACTTTTTTGTTTTATATATTTCCTTGCCCCTATTTCCTTGCATCCCACGACGGCAGACAAATAGATTAAATCGGTATTAATTTGGGGAAATTCCACACCTATGAAATGATGTGTTTTAGATTGGGACCAAAATAAAAATGGGCTCAGTCTAGAAAGAGTTCTCCTTCGCTGACGGAAGAAAGAAAATATTAAGTGTAGTTGCATATACCCAATTTTGCTGAAAATGGCAGGTCAAGGAGAAAACTTTATCCGGAGGTTTTCTAAATGAAATACACGTTCGTTCATTGATGTTATGCATGTCACAGTTTTTGATTATATAATCAGTGAACATGCTGACATTTCGGAAAGCATATGAGAAAAAACTTTCGATAGAACTGATGGCGTAATTATAAAAATATTTTATATCAGCCGATATTTATTTAACTATTATTTACATTTTTTTAATCTCTTACATGAATACCAACCGCTTTTGTGGTTTGGTAAACATGTTGATGATTACAGAAGCTAAAAGTGTATAATAAATGATGACGTAATCAAAATGATCATGTACGAATATGTACGAATGCATGCAGCATTGTGTGTAAATACTATATATGCTTGCAGAATAAAATTGTTTGAAGTTTATTTTTTAAGCAGAGAGGCTCTCAATTAAGCAACAGGCTAATACACTAGCTCTAATGGCGTTAGCACTTTGATACATGCCTCAATATGAAACATACCGTATACACAATGTATTTTTTTAAATTTAGGGAAACCAATCCACTCTACTAAAAGGGATATTCTGAATTGGAACAGTCATGAAATTGCCTCAGTCTGGAAATACTGCTCTATCACTGACAGTGTTTGTTGAGTTAAATTATCAAATAAAAAATATGTTTAAGATTAACAGAAATAATAACGGTTCATTTTCAGTTTTTTGGTAAAATATGTGTTATGCTTGTATTTAATATGAATGTATATCCTCCATCGTTACATATAAAAACAGACCACTAAAATGACGACGACCACCACCAGCAATAATAATGATGATGATAATAATAATAATAATAATAATAATAATAATAATAATAATAATAATAATAATGCCTAGACTGACCCTGTGGAAATTCCACAGAGTTTTTCTACATCAATCTGTAAAATTTACTGTTAATAATGTCATCCGGTGACTAGAAATATGCACATATTTTACTCACCAAAATGTTTGTGTGACTTAATCGAAAGTATATACCTTTATTAATATTACTCGGTTGCTTGAGCAAAAGCTGTCTCTTCAGCAGTCACCATTGGTCGCCACTCCCCTCTAACTCGCACTCTCACTCCCCTCTCCCTACCCCCCCTGTTGTCATGGGCAAAAGTAAATACTAAATCTTCTTAAATAGGAGTGTCAGATCGTGACACACAAACTAAATAACACACACTCTATTGTATTAATATATAAATAATAATAATATTAATAATAATAATAATAATGATAATAACAATAATAATAACATTAATAATAATAACAATAATAATAATAATAATAATAATAATAATAAAAATAATAATAATAATAATAATAATAATAATAATAATAATAATAATAATAATAATAATAAGAAGAAGAAGAAGAAGAAGAAGAAGAAGAAGAAGAAGAAGAAGAAGGAGAATAATTTTAAAATATTAAAAAGAACAAATAATAAAAAAAATATCGTAATCCTGAAACCGGCCCATTTGGTAAGCTTTTCCGCGTCTCCTCCTCCTTCCATAATAGTAATAATCATAATAATAATAATAATAATAATAATAATAATAATAATAATAATAATAATAATTATTATTATTATTATTATTATTATTATTATTATTATTATTATTATTATTATTATTATTATTAAATATATGTACTGCTCTATGAGAAGAGTAATTAGATCCAATTAGGACACACTCATGGTATCTGAATTTTTGTTGTAAGCGACACGAACAGTTCATATAGGTGACTATCCAGTCCGCATAACAGTGCCTCTTATTCAACTGATTTCTACACGCCACGCTAAAGCATAAGAATTCTCATTAGATATCACGGAAAAATCTGCGTTGCCTTAGGCGTAGTGAGATCAACCGCCTAGGGAACTTAAATTATAGATAGCGTACACTAATATGCTCAGTTCAAATGGACAAGGTGAGGCGGTACCCATAATAGCTTTCAGACCACCGACAAAGTATACGTTTTAAGTATGCTAAATAGAGCATTTAACTTAGGATGTCTTCCTCAAGCTGCTAATCCAATCAATGGGGTTCCGCCATTGCATAATTAATAGTCAATACTATTTAAGCATGTTATGTAATAAAAATGTCATCCAATTCGGGTAATAAATTTAATATTTCAGGAGGATAATGGACGATTTCAAGATGTAAATGTGTTAGGTGGTGTCAGTCGGGCAAATAATTATTTGAAAACATATTCAACTTTTTACATACTTACATCTTTTGGACCAAGATTAAATTAATACATAATCTCGCTGCTATTTCATAGTAAATTAAATTTGTTACAAATAGAAAAAGGTTTCTATCATTTTGATTAAATCATATATATATATATATATATATTAGGGGAGGTCGATTTTGAAACTGTAAATTATCGCACTCGAAGAAAGTTGCCAAATAATGTCAAAAGTTACCACAAGAAATATTTTTCTTCAAAATTTTGTATTTATTTGAGCATTGCAACTTTAAGATCAAATAAATCGAGATTTTTTATCACTGCCGAGATTTCACCGGCAGATGTGTCGCCTTAAATTAAACCCGGGTTTTAACAAAAAAAAGTAATACATTACTTAATAATAAATATTTTAAAGTTTATTATTATTTTTCTTAAGAAATTAAATGTACATATTCAAATTAAAAAGGAATAAAACACTATAATATTTAATGTTATATATAAATAATTATTTGTTTACATAGGCGTATTATTTATTGGATATTTTTTATGGTATTCACCGGTTGAAAATTCATCGGGCGAATTTGAGTTCCCGTGTTGATTCTGTGTTTAATTATCACACATATATATTGAATTGTCGAGCGCTGGCTTATCTAATCCCACTTTCCCGACCTTTTGTCACACCTTACCTTGTGGGAGTTAGATAAATAAAAACTAGTTCAGCCAGGGGGTTTTACCCCACCAAATAAACCGGTATCGTCCGGGCCTTTGGGTCTGGATTCACGCCCGTCTATTGGGGCTTGTTCGTCCTGTGCAGTTCTAGGAGGTGCATATCCCAGGTTTTGCCTTCCCTCTTTGGGGAGGAGTAAGTTTATTGCTTACCGTCTGAGGCGGCCCTACCGGGGAATGCCGACGAAGCTGCCCAGGCAATTTTTAAATGGCCAGAGTGCTCACCTCTCGAGCACTGGCTTTCTCATCCCACTTTCCTGACCTTGTGTCAATCTTACCTTGTTGGGGGTAGATAAATAAAATCTAGTTCAGCCAGGGGTTTTTACTCCACCAAATAAACCGGTATCGTCCGGGCCTTTGGGTCTGGATTTACGCCCGTCTATTGGGGCTTGTCCGTCCTGTGCAATTCTAGGAGGTGCACCCTCCCAGGCTTTGCCTTTCCTCTTTGAGGAGGAGTAAGTTTATTGCTAACTGTCTGAGGCGCCCTTACAGGGGAATGCCGACGGGGCTGCCCAGTCAATTTTTTAATGGCCAGAGTGCTCACCTCTATAGCGCAGGGTTATCTAATCCCACTTTCCTGACCTTGTGTCACATCTTACCTTGTTGGAGGTAGATAAATAAAACTATTTCAGCCAGGAGTTTTTACCCCGCCTAAAATATATGTATTGGAGTTGATGGGAGAATGGATAAGGACACATTGATGTATAAGGAAATTGTGGATGAAAATAGACAGAGAATTATGAAAAAAACTAAGGGACCAGAACACCATTTAACTTTTACAAAAGAAACACCATGTGAAAGTAAATATCTGACACATAGAGTTCTTCCGAATAGTGGTGCAACAGGTGCCGTTCATGCAGATCAAGTGGTGGATGTTTTGCATGAATTCTACAGTGAGAACAGTATCAAGGCTATACTTGTTGACAACACTAATATCAACACAAGTTGCGAAGGTGGAATGGTTGCAATTTTAGAAAAAAAACTTTTTAAAACTCTTCACACAATTGGTTGCTCTTTGCATCATAATGAACTACCTTTCAGAGCCCTTTTTAAAAACATAGATGGTTGCGCAAAGGGCCCTACAACATTCAGTAGCCCTCTGGAGAAATTATGCTCAAATGATTGATATGATTTACCCCAAATATCATTTTCCACTATTAGCAATCCTCTAGAGTCAATTTTTAAAATTGATGAAATACATGATCTTAGTTCTGACCAAAGACTCCTTTATGAATACACAGTAGGTATTTCTAGAGGTAAGGTTGACTCTAGATATGCCTCCTGGAAAATTGGTCCTTTAAACCAAGCAAGATGGTTAACTTTGGCCATCAGGCTTATGTGTTTATGGACTCGTGGTGCATACCCACACAGGCACACAACAAAACTACACTATGTAGTAAATTTTATTGTAAATGTGTATGCCACTTCTTGGTTTGAAATTAAAAGAAATAGTAAATTCCACAATCAGTAAGTGCACATTTTTAATATGATCCAGAGGATTAAGGAGCAGCCTCAGGAAATCCAAGATATCACATTTAGAAATATACAAGGTAATACATTTTGTTTACTGCCTGAAAACTTTCTATATTCCATGGTTAAATCTGAGGAGATTGAAGTAAGAGAAGAAGCTTTAAAAAGAATTTTGGCCATTAGGTAAGTAATATTTATTCATATATCTCTGACTCAATTATTTATTCCAATTTATAGAATGATTTTTAAAGATTTTATCTAATTTCACCATAATTATTAAAGCAGTACAGATTGGAATTTTTTAATAATTCAATTAATTAATTTGTTCTTTCAGGAGTGAGGAGTCAACCAGAAAAAGATTAAAAAGAATACTACCTATTAATTTTAATGCCACACATTGGACACAATTAATAGATTTCAAATTATGCGGCATTTTTGAACCACCAATGACGGAAGATTTTACTGAATCTGAACTTCGAGAATCGTTGATTAATGGAACCAAGCTTGACTTGCCAGATTTGCCCTCACATTCTTACGGTGTGGAACGGGCAGTTAAGTTAATAACAGAAGCTTCACAAACTGTATATGGTTTTGAAGCAAGGCATCAACACATTACAGCCAAAGTTTTAAGTCAGAAATTGAGACCAGCATTTTTGTCTAAGGGGTCTTATGTGGAGCAATTTGACTCTCTATATTAAGCTTCATTAAAATAGTGTTAGGTTTTTCCTTATTTCTTTGCTTGTTATATTTTCACTAATAACAGAAAAAATCATTTTTTTAGGTATTTAAATATTACTGTTTAATTCATAACGTTAAAAGGTAGTTTACAAAAGCAGATACTGAAAATGAGGGGGGGGGGGGCAAATTTTCAATTTGAAGATTTCTTTAATTCATATCATTTTTATAAAATAAAAGGACATTCCCTGCTTTTAAATGCTAAAATTATTTGGTTTTCACACCAATATTCAAGCAAATCTTGCAAAAACGAGGAATTTTCAGTATATTCTTGTCTACGATCTTTGATACCAAACGCTCAAAAAACCGCTGAAGTTTTTGATCTAATTTTTTGCATGAGTATTTAATAGGTCTATATACAACTTTCGGTACGTGCCTTTTTTTAATATTTAAAAAAAAGTGTAAAATCGACCTACCCTAATATATATATATATATATATATATATATATATATATATATATATATATATATATATATATATATATATATATAATATATTTATATCAATATGTATATATATATATATATATATATATAATTAACTTGTTACAAATATCCAGGGGGTATGAATCCGAAGGAAGTTGAAACCGGGTTTATGAGAGTGCTCAATGAAAATTCAGAGCAAAATATATATTTTTTGATTTTATTCCATTAGTTGCGACAAAACAAGTTTTGTTTCATTGGTGCGAATAGCTACCAACTCATCGGGCCGGCGAAAGGAATTCAAATGGCATAAAATTTACAACTTCACTCTAACGGGAGATTGAAAATTGAAAATATATTGGAGGGGGAGGGGGATAGAGTTGGTGCTTTGTCTATAACGGCGACATGGGACATGAGAGGGGAGGGGGGAGGACCCCAACAAGTCGTGTTTCAAATTATTACGTGGGAGGTTTTTCACGTGTCAGTGCTGTGACGATCTCAATCTTGGCCGGGGTGGGAGGAGGGAGATGGGGCGACGGCCAGAGTGAGTTAAATTTAAAATGAGAATAAATTATGATTACAACCGTCATTCTTCTTTTATTTTAATTCTAATAAGTAATTATCATGTGGATAAAAATGTTTGATAATTTTAATTTAGGGTATTAATTGCTACTTTTGCATTTTATTTATTTTATTTTAATGTTTTGTTCATTATTTGTAGTGAATTTTGTTGTGATTATATTTTTTTAATTTGTGATTATATTATACCGAGATCAATACTAGTGGAATCATTTTATAAGAGAAGTTTTCTGGTGTTACCAGTCTTATCATTAACAAAACCGATTATGACAATGGTAACGCCTGCCAATCATACCTACGATAGTCGCAGTGATAACAGCCTTATATAAAAGCCTTAATAAAAATAAAAATAAAAATAAAAATAAAAATAAATATAAATAAAATTAGAATAAAAATAGAAAAAGAAATAACAAGTTTGTAAGAATATTAATGATAATAACAATAATAATAATAATAATAGTATTAAAAAATAATAATAATAATAATAATAATAATAATAATAATAATAATAATAATAATAATAATAATAATAGTAATAATAGTAATACTGATAAATATCACCATCATTACCATCTTGCTACTTGTGAAGTCATTGGGCGAAATAAGTCGACAAGTGATGGTAGGCTTTTTTAATTCAACTACCAATGACAAGGACTAAGTA
The DNA here is from genome assembly GCA_963556195.1 of Sepiola atlantica. Classification (NCBI taxonomy): domain Eukaryota; kingdom Metazoa; phylum Mollusca; class Cephalopoda; order Sepiida; family Sepiolidae; genus Sepiola; species Sepiola atlantica. The sequence continues at coordinate 171,068,548 of OY744515.1, read as the reverse complement.
CCAGTTAATAATTAAGTGTTCAAGGTAGTGGTCGAGGGGTTAAGTAATTGAGATTAGATTAGTCTAAGTGATATCAGTGTTGATAGCTGTCCCAGTTATGGGTTTATGTTAGAATTGGTAGTATGGTTGAGAGGTTATTGAGGCTGTGCATTATAGGTAGTACGTAGAGATTTGATATTATTGGTAGTTTAGAGGGGTGGTTATATATTTATAGATTCATCATGACTTGTTGGGGTGGGATTGGGTTGTAAATTTGGGTGGGTGGGTGGGTAGGGGGTTATAGTGTGTTTTGGGGTAGTGTATAGTGGGGGTTTAATGTTATCATTCATTTTTGTAAAAAACAAAAAACCGTTAATTTTATTTTGAAGTTAAGTAGGGTTGGTGTGGGGTTAAGGTGGGGTATGTGGGTTGCTAAGGAGGTAGAGTCTACTATGTTTACAGTTGATAGATGTCTCTTGTTTTCTATTTAAGAGTTTGTTTTTGTCCTTAAAGCGGATAATTTCCAGTTTTTCATTTAAGCATAATCTACATGGAGAGTTTATTGATTTGCAGGTGCTGGATTTTTTCAAGATTTTCCACTTTATTATGGGAGTTTCTTTTTTGGTTTTTATTTTGTGGTAGTGTAGTGAAAGTCCGGTTTGGCCAGGATGGTCTGGGTTGTTGAAGGAGAGTTTATGGTTGTAGAATCTTTCCTTGAAGTTGTTGCCTGCCAGACCAATATAATAGTTAGTCTGGGATGGGTTTTCAGTTGAGGAGATAGATGCCTAAGGACCACTTGGGTTGATAGGCACTTTTGATTTAGGGGGCAGTTTGATTTGTTATTACAGTTGCATGTTCTTTTAGAATTTGAGGTTACTGGGGTGTTTAGTATTTTCATGTCGCCGTTATAGACAAAGCCCCAACTCTATCCCCCTCCCCCTCCAATGTATTTTCAATTTTCAATCTCCCGTTAGAGTGAAGTTGAAATGTTATGCCATTTGAATTCCTTTCGCCGGCCCGATGAGTTGGTAGCTATTCGCACCAATGAAACAAAACTTGTTTTGTCGCAACTAATGGAATAAAATCAATATATATATATATATATATATATATATATATATATATATATATATATATATATATATATATATATATATATATCTACACTGTAGAATTCAGTAATCACAGCCTCCAACACCACCAAACAACGAAATGGCTTCTACAATGTATCCCCCTTAATAATCAAAATTATCTTGACCGAACAAACTCTAAACCTAGATCATGGCTAACATATTTTCTCTTCGTTCTCAATTGTACTTATATACAAGTCCCCGCATACACACTCACGCACAAACTGCTCCTCACACATATTTCCATCTGAACCACAAATAACAGTTTTACCAATGAAAACAATTTAGCCATCCTCAAAAATAGTTAGATATTTAAACCTTTTTTGCCTTCAATTATAATTCAAAACATAAACACTTCCTGCACAAAACTACATTTCATCTATTTCTCGCCAAAATGAATATTACTATTCTCCTTCTCTTTCTTTTTCCTTCCATTTATTGTCATATTCAGAACACAGTTCAACAATTTTCTTTCTGACTCACTTATATTCACACACTCCTGAGATGGCCAGCTGATACAATATTTCTATTCTCCAAAAATGTCACACCTAACCACCACAAATTATCTCCTCATACCCTCAACTATCTCACCCTTTCGACTATTTATTTCACACTCTCACCAACCCACCCCGCTTAATTTCAAATTATCTTCATTCCTTCAAATCTTTTTCTAAAACTATTACACTACCTACGTACCACATACACACAATGTTCCCCTCCCTTCCTCTTTCGCCAGCTCCTCAAATTCCATGCTACACCTCACCACGACTAAATCCTTAGAAACCCCTCCCCGATCTTGCACTCTAATCAAATTCACTAACACCCTACCCTCTCCCTTTTTCACTCACAGCCATCCGCATTTATTTCACTCTCTGCCACAACCTTCTCCCAGCCCGGACCTTGGTAAAGCGTTATCCAAAGTCACGGCTACTACTGTTTCTTATTGACCCATCATGTCAACCCAATATTTTGATTTACTTGCATGACATTTTCTCAAATTATCATGCTGAGGAAATCAAACAAAAAAAGACGAAACCTTGATAAATTTATTAAAAAAATATATGTCTTGGTTTCTACTTTTTTATTTCCTATCGAGTCGGATTATTCTCACCCTCTCTTTCTCATATATATATATATATATATATATATATATATATATATATATATATATATATATATATATATATATATACATACATATATGTATATATATGTATATATATATGCATATATATATATATATATATATATATATATATGTATATATATAAGCATATATACACACACATATATATATATACATATATATATATATATACATATATATATATATATATATATATATATATATATATATATATATATATATATAATATAAAGATGCATATATATATATATTTAATTTCAACAACAATTACGCATGCGTTACATCTCGCTCCCGGACACATTTATATGGGACATGATTATTCTGACGTTCACATGATTCGAACCTCAGACTTAAGTAAATATTTTAGCTGTGTATAAACCCCTAGTAATAGTCAGTCAATCTAACAACATCGGTGAACGAGAGGTAATTACTGTATATGCGTCGCTTTACAAGCGGAGTTACTAACAATCTATCATATATTTTGTTCACCGACTCAGACGAACAGAAACTTATGCAGATGAAATATGTTCGGCCAAGAGTGCACATAAAAAAAAAATAATAAAATATCCTTGATTGTGAGTTAGGCCATCCCAAAATTGTTGTTTTGTGTGAAATAAAATAAGTGACTTATTAGACGTGGTGTATGCTGAGGGAAATTTACTGGAGATAAATAATTTTACTAGATGGACTGCAGTTAAGAATTTTTTTGTTTACATATCTAGTTGTTATATTTACCTGGTATCGGGTTAGTCCTTCTTGGTGGCTGAGTGTGGTGACTTAGAACAAGTACCGTCTTCTAATATTTCAAGCCTGAAATACATATAATCTGAGAGATTGGCAGGGTGTGCGAGTTAACGCCGCTTTCTGTGCTAGAAACAGGCTTATTTTTCTTCTGCGAGATCTCAGTTAGACCTGTGCTCTTTTCCAGCCAAGATGGGTCTATTGGGGTTCTTAAATTAAGGAGTATGTTCCTTGGAATTATGTTTTCATTTGGTAAGGCAGAGTAATTTGACTGCAAACCATGGTTCTCAGAAAACAAATAATATTTGGAACTTCCTAAAAATAAACCTTAGTGTATGAGGTTGTGCTTTCATTTTAAGGGAACTTATTTTGTTAAAGCACTGACTTAATATATCAACAACTTGTGAATCGCACAACAAGCCTATTCAGCAGAGGTGCTCAACTATGTTCTATAATGGTATTATATTTGGGGTGTTCTTAAAAACGTTTATACATTATATCAACACTTTTGCTTTAAAACTAATTGAAATACTACCATTCAAAAACTTGCTCCGACCTCAAAAACAATTCTATGTCGGAACCCACTCATAATTAATATAATATAAAAATTATTGCTGAAATTAAATCAGTATTTAACTAGTGTGTTTCAAGGAGGCAGGAGTGATTGAAATGTTCAATTCAATTAGTTGGAATTATTGTTATCAAAGAACGCACTTTTAATTGAATTAATTCTGCTAACATCAATAAACACGAAAACAAAGTAATAAAGTCCATGGAAATATGCAGAAAATTGTGACTTTACCATAATTTTTTCGATAATATTTGTATAACTAAAAATGCACTGCTCGAGGTGGAGCATGTTATCAAGTAAAAGTTTCGTCATTCAGTTCCTATGACGTATCGGTACAATATTTGCAAAGAGGAAGCTTTTGTTTCATAAGAGAGATACATTTAATAATCAACGAGACGACACTGAAAATTAAAATGAATGACAGCAGAAATTATATAAACAAATGTAAACAAAGTTATGGAAACATCATATATATACGACCACGTGGCACACATCAATATCAACACCGTTTTCACTTCGTCAACACACCTAGACGGATTATCAACTTGGCCACTAGAATGCCTCAACCAAGAAAAAAAAAGAAAAAAAAGAAAAAGAAGAAATATTCTTCTGAAGATGGTAGATTTACCGAAAGTACTCAAGTTTATAAAAAAATGTTTTTGAGATGAATAAATAATTTATTTTAAAAACAAATAATCTGCGTTGTGCAAGGTTTTCTAAATATTTTACAAAAAAAAAATATATTTATTATTGCTACCCACACAACGCCTCAAATGGTCTGACTTTTCAAAGTATCCTTCCACGCCGACCATGTGACACACAGCCATATCAACACTTTTTTCACTTCGTCAAAACACTAGGACGGATTATCAACTTGGCCACGAGAATGTCCCAACCAAGAGAAAAAAAGAAAAAAAAGAAAAAGAAGAAATATTCTTCTGAAGATGGTAGATTTACCGAAAGTACTCAAGTTTATAAAAAAAAAATGTTTTTCAGATGAATAAATAATGTATTTTAAAAACAAATAATCTGCGTTGTGCAAGGTTTTCTAAATATTTTATAAAAAAAAATTATCTTTATTATTGCCACCCACGCAACGCCTAAAATTGTGTGACTTTCAATATATATATATATATATATATATATATATATGTATTGCTAAATAGTAGGTAGATTTATCTAAATCAATCCGATTTAGTTAATTTATTTTTATCAAATCATTACGGTGTATCTAGTATTTATTGTAGCACAACAATGCTAAATATTAGAATTATATATATATATATATATATATATATATATATATATGTATATATATATGTATCTATATATATATATACATATATTTGTATGTATATATATATATATATATATATATATACATATATTTGTATATATATATATATATGTATATATATATATATATATATATACATATATTTGTATATATATAGAGGTAATATAAGTTAAATATATTTAAACACATTAAATCAAACTATTACTTTTAAACAGTAAATCTTTTGATCAACGCAAGTCATATTTAATTAGGGATCATTTTAATTGAACTAGTTTTGCTAATAATTAGATCAATATAAATTAATCAATATATCTATTCTACAAAAAGACAGCATTTTGTCTAAATGCAAGTTACAATATATATATATACATATATATATATATATATATATATATATATATATAAAGGCCACTGTTATATACATGAACAATTTTCTGTATGTGTACATTTTCCAGCAGTAACTGACCCAGTCTCCAATATTTAGGATTTAGTTAGTCTCTTTGGGAATTTAAACTACATTTGCTTTCTTTGTTTTAAAGAGCTAACTCTTCTTTGATATATATATATATATATATATATATATATATATATATATATATATATATATATATATATATATATATATATATATATATATGTGTGTGTGGGTGTTCACCTACAACCGACGTCGTTTCGGGCTCTCTTAATCTAATCAGTGTAGTAGTGTGGGTTACCACCGATCGCTTAGGCAAGACCGAAGTTAATAGCTTCAATCTAGAATCAATCAACAAACTATATATATATATATATATATATATATATATATATATATATATATATATATTGCAGCCTCCTAAGTTGTACACAGTTATAGATTTATTGGTGAATTCATGTTTTAATATCTAGCTTTGCATTTTAGATATACTAATTAGTTCGTAAATATTAAGTGTAACGGTCTCAGCTGTCAACAAAAGGTTATTAGTGAGGAACATCTGAGACAATGCATGCTCTATGAATTCAAAATAGGAAACTCAGCTGCAGAGGCTACAAGGAATATTGGAACAGTGTATGAGATTAATGTGCTGAATTATCGAAAATATAAACGCTAGTTTGAAAAAAAAATTTTTCTTGAGACTTTAACCTGTCAGATCAGTGACGTTACGGAAGGCCAAAATCAATTCATAAAGACGCCATTAAAGACGCTGGACTCTGGGTTCCACACGATTTAACCTACGCTCAATAAAATCAAAAATTGACTGTTTGAAAATCATTGCTTTCCATGAATCACCGAGAACCATTTTGCAAAGAATTGTGATTTTAGATGAAAAATGTTTTTTTACAAGTATATCCAACGCAAAAGACAATGATTAAACAGAAATCAACCTATTCCAAAACAAGGACTACACCTAAATTAGGTTATTCTCTCTTTATGGTAGGACATGAGACGACTGATTGATTATGTGTTACCTGAGCATAATCAAACAATCACACCAGTAAAATATTGTTCGCAGCTGGATTATCTAAGAATTGCTCTATCAAAAGAACAACCAGCATTACTTAATAGGAAAGGTGTAATGCTTCAGCATGATAACGCGATACCTCACACAGCAAGACTCACCCAGGAAAAGTTTACATTGGGAAGTTGTGCCTCATCAACCTTATTAACCTGCCATTGGTTCATCCGACTACCATTTTTCAGGTCCTTGCAGCATCACTTAAACAATTACATTTATGAAAATGACGACCAACTGAAAAATGGCCTCACTGATATTTTCACTTAAACATCAGAGATTTTTTGTAAGAAGGCATCAAGAAGCTTGTTGATCGTTGGACAGAAGTCATATAAAATGATGGAAATTATTGTAAGGATTAACAATGCCCGAATGGGTATGTTTAAGATCAAATATATGTGTTGGCCGAACACCACATTATTTTCTTTCAACCTCATATGTATGTCTAAATAAGTAACCTTTCTTAAACTAAATAAATCGAATGAAAATAGATATTTAACGAGATATCAATAATACTTAAAGAATATCATATACTTTAAATAATAGCTAAATATAATTAAGATTACATCTAAAATTATATTTTTTAACATTGAGGTAACTAAATAAATTATATTCTCAATTATAGCAATTAAGATTATAATTTTCAATTATTAAGATGTTGGCCTTATGTATGTTAGATTAACTCAGAACCCTATATATATATATATATATATATATATATATATATATATATATATATATATAGTCCTCCAAAAGGGCGTGAGTGCCTCAAATTACCTTGGTTAGGTAATATTAGCATAACATTTGCTAACCAAATGTGTATAGCTATGCGTCGTTGTTATCAGGCATCCAACTTTGGAATTGTTTCTTCGGCGCGACTTTTGTTAACATCTATTTACAAGTGTTTGTTTCCACCGTAAAATATCAGTAATATTATTTATCAATTTAAATGTCGGTGCGATGTCGTATACATAAGAAGAGCAGTGCAAAGGTTTGGATCCAGAATAAAGCATCATATCCCCCCTGCAATACCCAGGGCCGACTAAAGAATTTAAATAATTTAGTCAATACATAGCGCCGAATGTACGTCAGCTCACACTAGTTACAGGTTTTCTGTCATAAGTAGATCACATTCGTTATTCAACCTTAAAGTCTCGAAAGTAATATATATTAAGTCATTTAAACCCTACACTTGTGAATAAAAAGAAGTGGTTCCAGGACTTATTGTGATCAACTTGTGACCCTTCCCCCTAATGTTTTTCTTAACTTGCAACGGGTCTTCATTCTACTATTTTAAGTTTTTAATCGTTATGCTCGAATTATTTCCATGTATTTACCCTGAAGAGTGTAGACGAAAGCCGGCTAAGTATGATCATGTATTTTTCTCTCGTTTTTACACTTTTCAATATCATTTAACCCCCAAAAACTGACACAAACGTCTATATTATTAGCTTTGGTTATTTTCTCTATTACTAGAAATTTATATATATATATATATATATATATATATATATATATATATATATGATTAATTTGGTTTGGGCTGACTTAGACATGTCCGGGAGTTTCTAGACTCAACTCTATAATAGCACTTGCTTCCTGATGATCAACTCTTGTAATATCCCTCTTCTATCATAGAGAAACTTATTTGTGTGGGTCGTTGATAGCTTGAAGGGCGTTATAAGTAACAACACGGCGCTTGGAAAAATGCCGACCGTTTTTCCACTGTTATAATGAAGGATGTCAGCTCATCTATCAATTGCCATACCCGGTTCGCCAGTGCTGTATTAAATTGACCCACATAATTGAAGGTCTAACAATGTACATGAAGTTTCGGTTAAAAAATATCCTGCGTAAAATATGTTTGTGTTTTGATTTTATTATTTAGTGGACTCGTCACAGTTGTCTCGTATTCCAGAAACCATCCCTTTGCAATCGTTATGTAGTAGAAAGTTTTGTTTTATTCTGATAAAGAGATCAGTGCTGTCAATGGTTGTTTCTTAAGTAGATATGACATATTTCATGGATTGGATCCTGATTTTGACTGTATTACTCTTAAGACGTTTTCGTAGTTTATGTATTTAATATTTATTTTTTTACTTTGTTCATGCTTCTTTGTATTGAGAGAAATGTCAGTGAAAGCATATTATCTATTTTCTCTTGTGGATTGTAGATGTGAGTGGACAGGTGTGCTGTGTTTTACTACGCTACTGCAGACGCTTCATTATTATATGTTTCCGCTGGTTTGAAGATCCTAGGGCTAGATGAGAGATCTAAGATTTTTTCTGATACTAATGTTTAGCATGTTTTAGAAAAGTTTGGGCTTGTATACCTTCATTAATCTATTTGAATGCCTCGTTTAGTTTGTGAACTAGTTAATTAATTTTATTTTCCATGTCTATAATGTTATCTAGGAAGTCTATTTTACTCAAGTCGGTGTATATGGTAATTCGGAAACCTAATCCATTAAATGTATTTTGCTCATGATGTCCTAAGTCTATCTGAAGTGTTCCAGTTGTAGTTGCGCGAACCGCATATACCGTCATCTTTTTTATAGTCACAGGAGATCATTGAGGTGTTAGCTAGTCCCTTTCTCTCAAAAAGCAAGGTTTGCCTCGCGTGCATTATTGGTTCTGTATCGGATTTACTAATGCTTGTGTATGTTGCCCAATCTTGAATACGTTGTCTAGTGTGTTTTACTGATTATGTCGTAGAACTCTATTTGATTTAGTTGTGTTAATTTATATCTATATGCTTCTAGTATTTTATGGGACTAGTTCCACACTGATTTTGTGTTGCCCTACATATTAAATTATGGTTAACTTTTGATTTTTATTTCTGTATTCTGAATGTTTATCTATGTGATCATATTTTTTACTGGGTGTATAAGTCTGCAAGTTTGTTTGTGTAAGCCGTCCTCTTTGTAGTATTTTTATATGACAAATACCATTATTTTACAGGATGGATAGATCTGATTATGTGGTTATTTATGTCTCTCATCGATTGATACTCTTGTAAGTATCTATTTTCCTAATTATCATTTGACAAAGATTACGTATTTGGTAAAAGGTGTTTTCCTCTTTTTGTCATTTTTATATAGTGGTCCTTGAGTCAGAGAATACTAGTGCTTTCTTATTTCTTTTAAGCTGTTTGATATGGGTGTGTGGTACTCTGGGATTTATTAGGTATGTTCATGAGCGCAGGATAAAGGATGATATTGATTTTATCTGTCCTGAATTGGTATTGTGGTGTATCTTGGTTACTTGCAAGATTTTAGGCCGACACAAGTATTTACCATTTGTCTCTGGTTGTTGGGCATGGTCCAGTCGTTCCATGTAACCATATTTATAACTTCTTCTATCTGAATTTGCAGGAGACTTTTATTTAGTTAAGTAGTGTGTAGTTGGGATATTCTGAGTAATGTATCTTAGCGTGTGCTCCCCCATCCTAATTGTCTTCAAGGTAAGTAGACACATTCCTGTTACCTACCTTCTTCATCGTGTGCATCATTCTAGGGATTGGCACACCCAGAAAGTAATATTTCTTAGTAAGATTAGTTGAAATTTAACTAGCTGACTATGTGCTTTCTGAAAATACAAGTAAAAATAAGAGCATAATTCTTAGCTAAATATTGTATTACATAACTGTAGAACACTATGGTTATGTCGGTTTCGAATAAATAAGTGGCAAACACATGGACGCTTCTCGTTGACGTTTATCAGCGATTGTTGTATGTTAGGAATTGGCGACATTTCCACCAACACGTAATTAATTAATTATCTTGTGTTTTGTTATCGAGGATTTCAGTTGTCATAATTTACATACTATTGTGGCAGGCATATATTTAGAAAATTGTTTTTCATTCTAATAAAAACAGAGTTGACATCACGTCACCAACATATATATATTATATATATATATATATATATATATATATATATATACATAATCCAGGCAAGGTTAACATCTACAGGATATTAGTCCAAATAATTTCAACCAAGTATATAAAAAGTGCACAATATAAAATAGAGCGTCTATGTATGATTATTTTTTTATTTACGCACACATTTACAAAACATCCGAATAAAATTCTAACATAGACAGTAAAGCAATTACTGATAAACTTAAAATTCGTGATAACATAGGTAAATTAAGAGAAAAAAGAAGCATATATTCTTCTCAAAGGCCATAGCCTGACTTCCAAACAAAACCAACTACTAGATTATAAATCCGACAAGACCAGGCAAATTAGTAAAAAATATTAGAAAGAGTGAATGAGAAACTAAAAACATTTTACAAAGTAAATCAATGAATAAACACAACTGAGACCATAAACTGTTTTTGTAAAATCGTAAACAAAATAGCTGCTCGTTTATCCAATTAAACACAATATATTATTACCCATCAATATCTTAAAAAAATAAAACTGTTATTGATTTTTCCACTCGACACTCTGATATTTCTGAGGATGAAATCAATATCATTAGAACATGAAGAAATACAGAGCTTATCTGTAAAAAAGAACAATAGACTAAAACTAATCAAGTGGGGGCAGAAGTAAGCGAACTAGTTGAACTATTCATATTATACAACCTCACTAAAGACATTTACATAGAAGGCATACGATTCTATATAGTTGATGGTTTATTTGTGGTTAAAAACGCAAATGGGCAAAAACGTTGATGAATGAAAAAAAAATTATCCTAAGAGCGATGAAAAGATACAACTTTAAGGTGAAAATGATATCAAATCTTAAACATGTAAACTTGTCTACCCACTGTAAACCCACTGTCTACCCATCTAAAACTATAATCAAACATATCTCTCAATCTTTAACACACATACGACCTTTTATCAGGTTGAAAAAAGTAATGTCGTTTTTGTCCAACACATTTATTTCATCTGACACATTCACATTCGGGCATTTTTAATATTTACAATAATTTCCCTCATTTTCTGTTACATTTGTTCAACAATAAACTAAATTATTGATGCCTTTTACAAAAATATATCTGCTTTTTGAAGAAAAACACATTTAGGTCATGTTTGAGTTGGTCGTCATTTTCATAATGGTATTGTTGAAGTGATAATGAAACGACTGGAAAAGATGGTAGTCAGATGAAGCAATGCCGAGTGAATAAAGCGGATGAGCCAAAACATCCCAATTGAAACTCAGGACGTTTTTCTGAGTGAGTTTTGTTGTGTGAAGTCTCGCGTTATAATGCTTAATGCGGAAGCACTAAACCCTTCGTATTGAGTAATGCTGATCGTTTTTTTTTTGATAAAGCAATTCTTAGATCTACCAGCTGCGAACAAGTATTTACTTTTGTGATTGATTAATTAGGCTCTGATAACCAATAATTAATAAGTGTTCTCATGTCCAACTATAATAAGAGCATAACGTTATTTGGGTGTGGTCCTTGTTTTGGAAGACGCTGTGGACTTATGTTTCCATCTTATCATTGTCTTTTGCGTTGGGTATTCTTGCAAATATTCTACTTTTCATCTCCAGTCACATTTTATGCAATAAATGGTTATCGATGATTCATAGCAAGCAGAGATGTGCGAACAACCAATCTTTGATTTCGTTGAGTGCCAGTCCAAGTGTTGAAACTTTTCCTAACTCATGAAGGCATGAAATTATTGTGGGTCACTTTGGAATGTCCTGTACTGCGTCTTTAATGGCGTCTTCATAAATTGATTTAGGCTCTCACAAACGTCACTGATGTGACAGGTTAAAGTCTCCAGAAAATCTTTTTTCAAACCACCGTTGATATTTTCGATAATTTAGAACACTAATCCTATAGATATTTCCAATATTCCGTGTAGCGTCTGCAGCTGATTTTCCTTTTTTGTATTCATAGAGTATGCAATGTCTCAGATGCTCCTCACTAAAATCAGTGTTTACGACTGAGACGCTTAAACTTTATATGTGAAAGCTAATTGCTATATATGAAAGGGAAAGCAATATATTAAGACACTAATTCCAAACTGTGTACAACGTAGGAGGCTACAAAGTAATGTAAAAAATACAACATCACTTTCTTTTTAACCTGAACAATGAAGCAGTAAAAGCGAGCGGATACAAAACACCCACATTAAATATACCAAACGTACAGCGCCCAACAATAAACACACAAATAGAAGTATGATAATTTTCTGGTTTACATCCTCATTTAATCACTACACTCGGTAAGAGATTCCTAGATTTAATTAACCTACACTTCCTTGCTAATCATATATTAGATAACATATTTATAAAAACAACTTAAATAAAGTTAAAGTTGTGGCAAAACACTTAGATAAAATAATTTAAAAATAACAATTAAAAATTAAAAGGCAACAAGAATACTAACAATAAAACAACAATAACAAAAACTTGCAACGACACAAAAAAGAAGAATGACCTTTACAAAAAAATGCCAAATAAGCCAAAGTGTATATCCGGCTACAATTTCAACCAAAGAAAGCCCAACTCAGAAATATACTATATAGAAATGGCTGGTGATACTTTCCAAGAAGTATATACTGGTAATAAATGCTCATTCAATAGTTATATCTTCCGAAAAAGAATGTATCTCTCTCCATCTCTCTCTCTCTCTCATACACTCTCTCTCTCTCTCTCTCTCTCTAATACACTCTCGCTCTCTCTCTCTCTCTCTAATACACTCTCTCTCTCTCTCTCTCTCTCTCTATATATATATATATATATATATATATATATATATATATATAGAAAGAGAGAGAGAGAGAGAGACACACAATAATCAATCGCAAACAATGACTTGGAACACTATTAGAAAAAACAGTACCTAAAATAACTTGAACTAACAGTGTTGCTGATGCCTAAACTAAAAACTTGAGAAGGTTTGATTTAATGATAGGAGTTAACCCCTAAACAAAACAAACAACTAGATGCCTTAATAAACTGTAGACACAAAAGATCACACCTTCTTAGTAATTTACTCATAGCCTCTCAAGCCAATATTTCGATATAAAGATGGATAAAAAAAAACAATTCTATAATATCTACTAAACAGCCCATAATCTATGACCTCCCTTAAGCATGGAAATATCAGAGTTTTTATTAATAAAAAAATAACTTTTCTTACACACAGACGATACTTACACAACATAACTATCCATTTATACAATATTTTATATCATGCTAGATATACTTATCTTATTCAATATGCCATTAAATGTGAATCATAGTATAAACATTCATGAACCTCTTATTTCTCGTAGTAGTAGCGACGGGAAAAGTTTCAAATACATTTTCGAATATTTGTGGTGAAATATAGAAATTAGTTAATATGCATTTTTTAAAGTGAATACGCTCAATGAGCGTCTTTCCTTTCTCATAACTTTGATGTGAATGTAAATAATGACTGTGATATATTATTAGTATACTAAACTTGAGTTTATCTTCGACTTTTTCCATAAATGTTATTAATCAATATAATGAAATAAAGAACTATACACACTAGACTATACGTTAGTTATGGTAGTAAGTTAAATTTGGATAATACTTATGTTCTAATTGTTCAAATTAAACGTACTTTTTAATTAATTTGACACGTCATCAATCTCTATTTTAGCTGCATGCATAGCTTTCTCGGCCATTTTCAATTTATTTTAAGTGAACAATTCTCTACTATTTGTTAATATTTCTAGGATAATTTAGAGCATGAATGGTGTCCATTCATATGCGTTGTTACTATTCTACATAGCTGTATATGTACAGACTACTATCATGTACATAAATTTGAAGAAACTATTTTTTTAAGTATATATATATATATATATATATATATATATATATATATATATATGTATATATATATATATATATATATATATATATATATATATATATATATATATATATATATATATATATATGACGTTGGTTGTGCCCGTCGTAATGATGATGATGATGATGATGATGATGATGATGATGATGATGATGGTGTGGTATTTTATGGGATCATTTAGAGTATAAATGATGTCCTTCTATTTTGCATATTTGTATATGTACAGACCACAATAACGTATATAAATTAGAAGAACATATTTTTTAAAGAATATATACTTTTGGATGATGACTATAATGTTGGTAGTGCCCGTCGTGATTATTATTATTATTATTATTATTATTATTATTATTATTATTATTATTATTATTATTATTATTATTATTATTATTATTATTATTATTATTATTATTATTAATGTTATTTTTATTATTATTATTATTAGTAGTAGTAGTAGGATGATGATGATGATGATGATGATGATGATGATGATGATGATGATGATTTATTTTAATGAGTGCAATGCCTGTTATTGGGGCCCAATGTACCAGGCTGATGAAAATGTGCATGCATATGTAAAAGCTATATCATAACAGAATTAACAATTATATAAATTGCCACATGCGTTAGAAAGTAGCAAACGAACACAAGTGTGTTCAACGAAACGGTTTAGACAAAAAAAACTGTAGACAACGAGGAATCTCATAGAAAGCAATGAGTTACACCATGTCTTTTTGACAATGCGTGATTGACTGTATACGGCTTCGTTGTTTCTCAATTAATTGCAGTGAGTTGTGGCGATGCTAGCTAAGTGTTTATGGTGGAAGCTCATTCTTTAACGAAGAATCTGTCACTAATGAGAAAGTTTTAGAGCACGGCTTTTCGGAAAGCGAGAAATAAGATTTAACGTGTTCCTCCTAAAATCATAGTATAGCCAATGGCTTCTTAGTGTTCTGGCCTCCAACATTTCAATTAGTGGATCTTCGTCGTAATTGCTTGATGCTTTCGTCAGGTCTCTATTCAAAATTGTCCGACATATTTTCTTGCTCATTAAGCGACGTACTTGATTTTATTTTCGAGACCCTACATAATGTACATGTTAATGTGTCGCTGTCTGCTTTAATTCGTCTTTCATATTTTAGTACAAACACATGCACACTTACGCATATTTCGCGTGTTTTGAACTGCTATGTATAAGTAGTGCTGGCGTACTGTATTCGTGCATTAGGGTTGTCTGGCTAATATTAAAAAGAAACAATCACAATGTATGCAATATCTTTGGAATGTACAAGTACACGTATACACATAAGCGCATACAAATACGAATACACATATACACACACGCACACACATATATGAATATACAGATACTTATATATATATATACATATATTAATACACATATATACACATACATATATATACATATACATACATATATATATATATATATATATATATATATTATACATATATATATATGTATAAATACATATATATATATATATTCATATATATACATATATATATATACCTATATATATACATATGTATATATATACACACATATATATACATATATATATGTATATATATATATATATATATATATATATATATATATATATATGCATGTATGCATATACACATGTGTGAAAAATGACAAACAGAAAATAAGTTAAACTGTAAGAGAACAACACCAAACACAAATATGTGTATATGCATACATGTACGTATGTGTAGACTGTCGGTTTATGAGTTGGTATTGCTCTTTTGAGACCTAATGTGTGATAAACTAGCAGACCTATCCCTGATTCATTTTCATTAATCTTTGGGTTCTAGCATCCAGTGTATCAATTCCATTCTCACTCCCACTTGTTTACCCTAGTTAGCTCCCCTGTCTATCTTCCCTCTTGTCGCCTTTCCCCCTCCCCGACAACCTTATCCATACTAACTCATTAGAAAAAGTAAAAAAGACGAAGGAAATAAATGGAAGCATAACAGAAGGATCAGACACATAGAGGAATGTGTCACCCACTCGTCATATTTCAACATCACTTAAAGTATTCTTATATCGCCTAATCAGATAATCCTTCCCTCATCCACTGTATGTGTCTACAAAATACAATTATTTCAATGTCTTCATTTCAGAAGACGTTCTCCAACAGAACATAGCCGGTTAAAATCTCTTGTTTTTGTTTTCTCCTGCATTTTAACTTGTTTTCCGTTTGTCATTTTTCACACATTTTGTCCACCACGACATTTCTTTTCTATGAATTATCGTGTACCTTACCCCATATATATATATGTATATATATATATATATATATAGATATATATATATATATATATATATACATGTATGCATATATACATGTATATATATACATATATATATATATATATACATATACATATACATATACATATATATACACATATGCACATATATATATACATATATATATATATATATATATGTATGCACACATATACACATGGATATTTATATATATATACATATGTATACACACATATATGTACATATATATACCCATATATATACCCATATATATACACATATATATATACACACATATATATCTATCCATATATATACATATATATATATACATATATATGCATATATATACATATGTATATATATATATACACATATCTAATTACACACACACATATATCTATATATATATATATATATGTACATATTTATATTTATATATATATATAGAGAGAGAGAGAAAGAGAGAGAGACGGACAGAGATCGGTTTTAAACTATTTCTACTATACTTTGCCTAATCACTCAGTAAGCAGGAATAGGTTTTTCGAAAGTCCCAACTATGGTTCAGTAATTCATGTCAACAATGTTTAAAAATAGTAAAGAGTCATAGAAAATGTTTAAAACCTGTTCGATCTTATTTTTAGAATTTCTATTATCGATCCTAATGAGATAGTCATTTTATATAATGTGTGTATTTTGAAACACAAGTGTATCTATAGAAAGACAACATTGCTCATCAAAATTGATACACTAAACTATGTAGGTTCGTATATATATATATATATATATATATATATATATATATATATATATATATATATATATATATATATATATATATATATATATATATATATATATATACTCCTGATCAAAATCTTTTAAACCATTTTAAAAGATAGCTTTTAAACTCCTCTTATTAAAGGTTAATTATACTATGACATCACGAAGTTAATTTTTTATGATTATTGTTTGCCATTTCGATAAACATCTCTTGTTCTCCATCCTCTAATATGTTCAATTTGGCTTCAAGTCCGGTAAGAATGTAGGATGCCTCAATAGATCATCCCATTTTCTTGTTAAAAGTTAAATGCCCTTCGTGCAGTGTAGACTGCAATATTATCATGTTTCTGTCATGCAAACCTCGTTGGAAAAAATCAGGACTTTCTAGATTGATTTTTCTCATCAGAAAACATGCCTTTTTCTACTTTTTAACGTCGTATGTTTGGTATTCACGAGCAGACATTAAGCGGCCTATTTTGTGGCGTGTAAGCAGCTGAGGAATTATTGGAGCTATTTTATTTACTATGCCTTTTTATCGTAAGTGTTGTCTGCTGGTTACTGAACTGCAATCAGCATATGTGACTGCCTTTGTTTGACTAGAAGAAGTTTCACAACCACCTCTTTTATTCTCCTTATGCAGCACAACTTGTGTCGGGTCTACCAATGGATTTTGTTATTCCATAATTCTCACTGTTCTTTAGAACGTTTCAAATCACAGTGTTACTTCGATTTACCCGAGCTGCGATCGCACGCTGTGACAAACCTTGGTTATGGAAATCTAGAATTCGAGTTCGCGAAACTTAGGTAAGGTTGCTTACTTTAGGCATGATGAAACCTTTACGCAGTGGTTGCTAATCTCTAACTGAACACAAACACATAAGAATTGCAATGGATCTAACAATTTTAACTCCTGGTCTTATAAATGTGATCAAGTGTAAAATATCGCATTTGATAAAAATATAAATTCATGTAAAATATATTTCAAATCTATCTTGTGTGTCCATATCCTTTTAGATTGTAGTATACGTACCATTAAGTGGGAAGAGTTTAATATATATCCTACATAAAAAGGGTGCTTTAAAAGATATGGAGTGGTTTTAAATTTTTGGCCAAGAGTGTATATGTATATGTATATATATATATATATATATATATATATATATATATATATATATATATATATATATATATATATTATTGTTACGAAAAATTGAGAAAAATGGGCGGTGGATCATTAATTAAAGGCACCAAAATGGACTTCTTCGTAATGGCTCACCACCCGTTTTTCTCAACTTTTTTTACTAACTAATTGTTTCCTTCTTTTGGGGTACAATTATCTATCATTTTGCTAGAGAATTCCGTGTTTTTTTTTAAATCAAATATCAGTGTTGCATAGCCCCTTAAATAATTCATACCTTCGTATCGTCTCGGGTTGCTCTGTCGTCTAGTGGTTGAGCACCTTCGTCGCCTCTGCACTGTAGTTGCCATCTCCCTGAGCTGTCTGTAACAAAAGACATTTCTCGCTTCATAAGACAACAATCTTTTCATTTTAATTATTTTTTTATTCGGCGACAGTTTCTATTGCCGTGGAGGGGTTTTACCATAGTTAAGAGAGAGAGAGAGAGAGAGAGAGAGAGAGAGAGAAAGAAGGAGAGAGAGAGAGAGAGATTTGAATATCGTAGTTAGATTAGTAATGTTTTCCTAACTATTCCTAGTGTGAGGGGGAGGATTCTTGCGCTTATCTTCTCATTAGGGAAATCTTCCGTATTCCTACATTGGAACAACACGTCTTAACAGTTCACTCTCTGTAAACAGACTGACTTCAATTTGCTTCTCGCGAGAGCAAGTGACGTCACAGGTCCCTTCGTTTCCCACGCAGGGCCAGCCCTTCACAGCTGCAGACTGACCCTCTAAACTCAGGTCTCATCACTCGGTAACCTTGTCATGTCTGCCAGCTCCGACGGTAAGGACCAGCCTTGTTCTGCACTCGACTGCCCCGCGTTAATTCGCGCAAGTCAAACCCGACTTCCACAGATGCGTCCATCTCTCCATGGCCATCATAAAGGTTTTTATAATCTTACAAGTTACGTCCGTCATTATATAACAACAGTATCTTATATAAATTTAACGTTAACGTTTCACCGTCTTTTTGACCATGTTGCATGTGGTTTGTTCATTGTTTTTTCACCCATTTTGTTCACTTTTTATACAGACTGATTTTTCTTTATGTGGTGTGTTTATAATTTCCTACAATGTCCCTGGATAATTCCTAGTTGTCTAGAAAGGTTTAGAAAGCATGCGTCAAATTGGTCAAAAATTCGGTGTTAAGTTTACGTTTAATTAATATTTGAAAACTGATAACCCCGTCTGAAATCAAAAGTATGTTTTTGTTTTTATCCAAAATACAGGAAACTCCTTAGCGGCATGATAGGTAGTTTTACACCTAATAGATAAAATAAATTGGGCTCTTAAAAAAGTGGGAAAACATATGGTGGAACATTACGAAAAAAACACCAAATAATTTGGATCGTCTATATGATGTGAACCTCACTTTTATTTTAGATGCAGTCCAGCAAATGTTCGGTTCAACTTTTTTAGAAGCAGCATATGTTTGTCGACTTCAATAATTGTGATACCAATATTCTGTATTGGATACGTCATTACTATATTTAATTTGTTAAACATCTGAATGTGTAATATATTTAAATAAACTAATGTTGTTTTGCTAAAATTAAAATAATTTTGTTTATTTCAGATACAATATTTAAATAAAGGGTACATTCTGTTTAAAGATATTATTACCCGACGCAGTTTACCCCATGAACAAATTCAAATTCGAACTTTTTGCGATTTCCTTTAAACAGCTTGAAAAGCTATCCGCAAAAACAGGAATTCCATTTTTTTGTAATGTTAAAGACTTTAGAGTTGGTCATCACATTCCCTTATAAATTTATCGTAAAATAGGCATCCACTTCGGTTATCATACTAACAGTGCTTCCACACAATCTGTGTAAGCATTAGGAGTAGTATTATGTTGTTGCTTTTGTTCAATTATAACCGAGTAATCATTTCGAGTGTAACTCCTAGTAGTATTACACATTAAAACATGCGAAAAGCGCAGTTATAATCTATAATATAATGGGAGATTGGGGGTGTGTGTAACACTGGTCGAAGTTTCCGACTGCAGATATTTACCCTTATTCAGAATGATTACACCCATTTTTAACACGGGACTCATGCAATATCAGTACTAATGTAGAGCTAATTAACTGTCAGCCACCAATTTTTTTTCGAAATGAGAGTTTAAATTCTTCAAATTTACTTACAGTTTGAATGTTTTATTTATAATATTATAATAAATTATTAGCAAACCTTTATGTAAGTGTAAAACCTTCAACATTCCTTTCGTATTTCAAAGGGGCACGAAGTATTTCATCCAATGTTTTTGTAAGGAGCTAAACATATTTTACATAAACATATTTGTCAGTGAAAACCAAAAACATTTTATTTCTTAATTCGTAAAAAATAAATAGTTTTTCATTTAATGTGAGCATTTTTTAAAAATATATTTTATTTAATATACAAACTTACTCATTTTTTCATACGTATTGGCGGGTGAAGTACTTTGTAATAAGATGTACTATTTGTCACTTTCCTTGTTAAATTAACGTGTTAGGTATCCTTAGTTTTGTTTCGATTGTTTATAAAGACAGAATCCATATTTGTCGGCCTATAACACTTCCAAAACGTAATAATTCATTACCTGAAAATGTGCTAAGTATCTAAATACTAAGCAACTTCTTATGCCAGTAAAACGTTATTTCCCTTCAACAGTTTACATACGTCTTAATTCCTTAGAGTTTGCTAAGAGCTATGAAGGAATTAATCCAATGCTGTCAACTATTAAAGAAAATGTACATGAATGAATTGTTTCCTAAGAAACCAAAATGTAAAACTGACCATCTAGTCTGCATTCTAAGAAAAATGTGTTTTTTTTCCGCGAAAGATGAGTATACAATACATATTTTTTTAAAATGTATTCTTCGTTTACAACCCAGACTTAAACTTGGTAGTAAAATTGGTGTGGCCAGTACTTTTTGTCGCCGTTAGATGCGGTCAGTTACATCCATAAACCGCCAGGATTGGTCAAACATGACTCAAATGAATAGATCAATCTCAATCATTTAAAATTATAGAATCGTTTTCATAATTAAAAAAAGCATCGAATTGATATTTTATTCTCCCTGAATACAGTATGTTTCTTTTCGGTTTATTTTGTGTTGTTACTTTTTAAAATAAAAGTAACGTTGTTTTTTTTTTTACTTACCTCGAAAAATAATAAAACATCGACAAGTAAAAAATCAACGTTAATTCTATTGTGAAAAGCAAGAAAATAAAGTGTTTGCACTTCCAGGTAAGGGTGTCTCAGCTCTTAGCAATTAAGTAACCCATTCTCAAAGGGCGAGAAGGCAAATCTTGGGTGAATGCACATCCTAGAACTGCAAATCAACGGAATCAGGACCAAAAGGTCAAAACGGTAGAATCCATCGGAACAGATACTGAACTCTTATCTTAGCAAACACACTGAACGTTTATGGACGGCCAACGGATCAATGTAACAAACTTCGTGCCAAATAATTAAATATAAGGGTGTTATACATGATGTGACGCTTGGGAAATGTATATATCTCGTTGCTTATTAAACATAAATAAATAAACAATAAAATAACTTCACACCGGCACCGAAAATCGACCCCACGAATGTGAGGCCTGCAGCTTTAGTTGATACTTTCTGAGCTAACTCACTAAACATTCAAATTAACTCATTTACACAATTAACTGCACCTGCTCGGTTGAATTTGGAACTCGTCAGTAATAGGAGGAATAAACACAGCAGTATTGCTAACATATACGACCTTATGGAAAATATGTTCGCTAGTCTAAGATAAATAATTAAGAAGTTCTCCAATGAATGTGTAACGTTTACAAAAAATGTCGCCGTTAGACAGAAGGGTATCGTGTCATAGAAGCTCTTCGTTATATCATAAGAAAATAGACATAATAAGATTTTTTTCCAAGGTCAGCGATACTTATTTTCTATTAGGAACAATAACTTCCACATTTTGGCCAGGTTTCAGAGAAATTGAATGGATGTATGAAAAGTTATGGGCAAAAAATATTGTTTTTTGCCATGTCGGGGTCTTTTTACCCCCTGGGAGGCTAACCAGATATTTTTCAAAAATCGGAGAATATCACTTTCTAACCTGACCAAAGTTACAACTTCATGCAAAATTTCAGAGAAATTCAATGGATGGTTGCGGAGAAAAATCCGGTCGGACGGACAGAGATGCCTCAAAACATAAGTCCCCCGATTTTATAAATCGGGGGACCAATAAAGTAATGTAAATGCATCACCCTTGTATTGCAGAATTTGAATAAAATATTCATTTTAAGTTCATTTTCTCAATATATTTAAACTTTATTAATTACATATATATATATATATATATATATATATATATATATATATATATATATATATATATATACAAACATGTATGTATATATATATATATCAATGTGTTCAATAATATTTATTAGATTAGTAAGTAGATGAAGAAATAAATTACGTGTCTTTCTTATAATGTTCTTTTTTCTCGAAGAAAAACACAGATAGTAAGGAAATCAATATGATCGTTTTCGAATAATATATATGGCTTAGGATATCATAAAGAGAAGCACGACTGCCAGAATACAATTAACTAGAATGCAAATTGCACGGAAGTAAATAAGGTTAAACATTTAATATGCGCAGAAGAGGGAATGCCTTTAAGAAAGAATACGATTCGGATTCAACTAGTGTGTGCAATCAGAAACAGAAATATAAACGGATGAATATTGACTAGAGAAGGCTGCAATATACAAGCATTATTCATGTGTGCCAATAGGTAATTTCTACTCGGTTTCTCACATGAATAAATGCATATAAAATAATAAGGCTTTTCAGATGGCAAACAGAGAAAACTTTTATTGCGATTGTCAGTTTGCGGGGATTTATTCATGGCG